>CM048820.1:46745813-47262387 GCA_026586065.1 Dioscorea zingiberensis
GACCCATGTGTCCTAGATCCGCTAGGGGTATCATTTCAGTACCAGGCACTCCACAGCATTGAAGCCGCACAATTATTTAGAGTGATCACTTTCAAGATTCAAAAAGTGGAGAAGGGACAAGCTAGGCTTTTCTTACTCAAAATGTCAGTTTTTGTAAGTCGCTTCATTTAGATGTCCCCTTGCTCGCCACCAGCCTTCCTTTGTGACTCCCTTCCCTCACTCATCAAGGTAATGGAGGTTCCACCCTTAGCTTCTAAGCCAATGGGAATCGGGGTAGGATCTTTTGCAAAGATCCTTTGATTCCTATGAGCTCCAATAGATAATCGACCACTTTGTCGCTTTCCTCTTCTTCTTTTACTTGTAGGCTTCCCATCCCCTTCAGAGTGAGTACATTCTCCTCCCTTGGAGAGATAGCCATTTACTTAGACTCTTTGTACGCCATGTGCCTTGTGTTCCCTTTCCCTTCCTTGTTCCAAGAGATTTTAGATTTCTATAAGGTTTGTCCTTTTCAATTGGAGCCAAACTCACAGAGAATCCCTTCCGTGTTTGTCAAGTGGTTTTCTAATACCTTTGGCTATTGGCCAACCCTTCATTGGTTCTATCTTCTATTCGCTTTAAGGTCTCATTCATGTTCTCCGATTGGTTTTACTTTTCCTACTCTAACAATAGGTCCTTTTTATGCAAAGTCTTCAATTCCTTGCATGAGTGGAAGGAAAAATTTTCTTTGTGTCACACTTCCATCTCATGGAACTTCCCGACCTTGTGGGAAGCTCCAAAACCTAGACACCTCTTTATAGGTCCAAGCTAACAACTATTGCTAAGTTGGCGCAATTAGAAGTTCTCTCGAGGTCTATCAGTAGTCCCACCCACAGGTTAAGAACGGCGTAAAACCCAAGAAAACACGGCCTTTTCCTAGCTATGGGTAGGATGTCTTTGTGTCTCAATTGTGAAGGATTAGATCATGTACCAACCTGCTTTGTTCTATGTTTCCAGCAGTGACACTAAGGGACCTCCGTGAGCTTGATCAACTCACTTTTGAATGAGCATGCAACTACTCCCTTGAGTCCACCCCAAAGAGGGAACTTCAAGCAAGGAGCCAAGCTCGATCAAGAAGAGGGCACAGGAACCCACAATAGCTCCCCATACCGTCAGAATTGCCCTTTCCGGCTTGGACGAGCTATTGAGGTCCCCGACTCTCACGCCCTTGTCAATACCTAAAGTGTTGGTATATGAAATCCCTGGCCTCCGAAAGTGACCCAAACCTATAAGTTACCGACGCTTAGGTGGAGCGGGCCAAGGACTTAGTCCTTGGGATGGTTGGTGCCAACCGAGGCCCTGAACCCCTTGAGCAAAAGATAAAACCAAGTCCCCAATCTTCCGGGAGAGGAAGTCAAGGCCTCTGCATCAGAGAACCTCTACCTTCTTTTAAGGTCAACCCTCATCTTCGGTTTATCCTCAAGAGAAATCGCACTTTGACTGACACGATACATGACTAAGTGCCTTTGAAGACATCAGCCCGATAAGACTAGGTGAGGCTTTGAAGCCTCTAAGAGGGATGTGAGTTGGCATCCGCATTCTACACCGCCGAGATTATACAAGCATTTTTTTCAACAAGACGTTTCTCATTTCTTTTCATGGATCTTCCGTGGTGATAACTAACTTATTGCTTCTCCATGTAGTTTGGTTTGTTAGTTGATGCATACCGCCATCCGCTTTCGAGATGAGATATACCTATATAAAACCCTTGCAGCAAGCTCCGTGAGAAAAATGCAGGTCGAAATCATCGAGCTCAAGGGTACATCTTTGAGCTAGGAGCATTTGAATAAGCTGGCTTTTAGGCGAGGACTGCCCGCAAATGAAGATAAGGCCTGGGCCATCCGCCAATGGAGGTGGTGTAAGATTCTATTGCTGGATAACGCAAATGTAATACCAACGTAAGTCCAAGGGAAAGCTAGGTCACTTGGAAGAGTGAGAAGATGGCGTGGCCGCCAGAATTACAGTGGCATGTCGAAGCTCCTCTCATTCCCATCGTATAATAAGACCTAAGAGAAGGGCATAATACGCTGAAAACTCCAAGAGAAGCGGGGCATGAGGCCCCGAGAGAGTAGAGAGTCAAGGTAGACCTTGAACTCGGCGATCGCCACCTATGCGCCTCCTACGAAGTTCTAGTTTGAAAATGGACGATCTAATTCAAAGAGAAGGTCGCCACCCATTTCCAAGGGCTCTAAGTTCTTATGTGATCTCGCTCTCGAATGAGCGAAGGGAGGCGGTGGATAAGGTTATTACTTTACTTTTGGGGCTTGGCAAAGTTCTTGGGCGTTGCCGCTGTCAATGTGTAAAAGGAGGTTTCCACCATCTTCCAAGAGCTCGCCCATACCCATCTTGAGTTCGGACTCATGCCATCGCACTACTTCCAAGGCTCAAGAGGAGTAGCTTGCAGAGAACCAAAGTGTAATCGAGGACAAGGATACCTCAAACGTCCGGATGAGTCACATCAAACGAAGTTGAAGCCGACGCCGCCGCGGTTGTCACCCTGACAGCCCTCTTTATTTCTAGATTTTTTGTACTCCTGTTTCTTTTTTTCTTTGTACAAGCATTTTGCAAAGTTTATATTTGGAGATGAACTTTTGTTACTTACTTGTAGTACCATTTGCTATTGCTCTTAGATTTCTGAAAACCTCGTAAAACTCACAGGTTATCCTTGGTAGTTAAGCTTAGCTAATTGAATCCTGACTTTAGCGTCCCTATGTTCACGTGATTCTTGTGACACTTCTCTAAGTTAGACTTACATACCAAGGTACCTTCATGTTTGATGATCTCTAACACTTGTCTTTTCTAAGCGCCCCTTTTGTGGGTCCTATAAAAAGGAAATCCTCATTAAAGAATTTAGGTTGCCTTACTTTGAAGGGGACGCCTCAAAAAGATTTGTTCATGCCGAGCGTGTGAGAATAGGGCGTTCTAAACTAAAAAGCCACTTTGTTGAGGCCAAGCTCTTAAAAGAGAGGCCGCCATGAAGAAAGCATTACTTGGAATGTCGTTTCTTCTTAACATCCTCATCGTGGAATCGCTTTTGGGAAATTTTTATATATGCTCATATTCTCATATGCATCCTTACACCATTTTGTCCAAATTGGGCCAGTTAGGAGCTTCCATCTTTATCCTTCCTAATCTAAATCAAAGTTCAAGAATTTGCTTGCCTTGGTCATGCTCGATGTTCCAATTCTACATGTAAATGCCATGCCTCACCATAAATTAGCTCGGTATGGGGTTCTCCTGATCGGGTCTTTTATGTTGTCCCATTTGCCCAGAAAGTGCTGCCGGGCCCAATCTTTTTGACCAATCTCATCTCATATGTTGGACCATTTTTCTAGAATTCACCTCAATTCTGCTTAGATACTTCTACTTGGCCTCTTGTTTGGGGATGATACGAAAGTGTCTACCTTTGTGTGTTATCTCATATTTCTTTTGGGAATCTTCTCTTAAATTGGGCTAGGTAGAAGTGTTTCAGATCATTGATGATTCCTATGAGTGTCAAATCGTGAAAACAACTTCTTAAGAAATTTGACCACTACTCTAGTAGCATTTTGATGCAAGAAAGCCGAGAGCTCGAGTCGGATGTAGCCATCCGACTCGACCATATAGGATCTAGGCATTACGAGGTAAGTGCATTGATGGGGCAGGGAAGTGATCGAGCCACCATTGGGGTAGCTTTTAAAATTGCGGTTATGTTTTTGTGGTGGACTATGGTTTCATCCCCAAATTCAAATAAGCCACATCAAATCTTTGATTTTGCTATTTTTATTAATAATTCAAATGCCAATTTGAGGCATGATTTGATTATTATTTACTCTAGGAATTTGGTTGCCTCTTTTAGTTTGATTTGAATTTTCACTTTTAATAATTTTAGATTTTTCAATTTTGGGCAAAAATTTGAACACTAGGAGATTCTAGGATTTCGAGGGCTATTTAGTTCGGTTTGTGGACTAGCCAGGCTCTCGATTGTTTTTGAATGAAATTCTGATTGAACTTCAAATGGCCTCTCGGTTCTTTTGGTTTTCTTTGTCGCCTCTTCCTCTTGTGATACCCTTGTCTCTAAGTGAGCTCTGTGTTAACTCTACTACCCTTGACGCCTAATCATATTTGTTGATAAATGCTTGAGCTTCCTCCCCATTTTGATACATAATCTACATTAGGAATGTACTTGTTGCCACTGAAAGTAGGAAAGGGTCTTATAAAATTAGTTCCGCATACATCAAATACCTCACAATGTTGGATTGGCTCTTGGTTCATCTCATCCCACTTGCAGATATTTCCGCCCACGGCATCTATCTTAAGTCTATACAAACTTCTATGTGTCTTGGAATATGGTTGGCTAGAAAAATCATGATGCCAACACCTACTCACGATGTCCGGGGCTTTGCAATCGAAATGCCCTCTCCCCGCTGGTCCAGGCCAGTAATAATAGGTTAAGATTTCCCATCGCTCTTGACGAGATGTGCATCTTTGGAATCATTTGCCTCATGTAAAAAATTTTGTACAAATATGGGTCCTCCCACAAGTAATTCTTCAAATCCTGAAAGAACTTTCTTCTTTTTGTGCAAACAATCATGTTAAAGCACTTTTCCTAATTAAGTAATCGTCAAGTTCAGAAACCGTGGAATTTGATTCGCTTTGCCTTCATCCATAATGATAAAGTTGTCTATCCGGGAATGCATCATCTACTTCCCTTTCCCTCACCTTTTAATTGTAGACCCTTCTACTCGCCATAGGTGATCACCTACAATATTCTCGCATCCTCGCTTGTCCATAATCTCAAGATCAAATTCCCGCAATAAAAATAATACCTAACGTATCAAGCTTGGTGTTTAGCATCGACTTATTTAATAAATATCTCACGCGGCTTGGTCATTATAAATAATGATTTTTGACAAAACTAAATAAGGGCAAAATTTATCAAACACACATAGATCACCTTTGCCAGGTAGTTCTTTCTCCATTGGTGTGTGTAGTTCTCTTCAGCCTCCGTCAATGTCTTGTTTGGTATAGTAGATAGGAGTCCAGAAATGCTTTTCCCCGTGTTTGTCCTAAAACCTGCTCCAACTATAAAATCACTTGCATCGCACATTAGTTCAAAAGGTAAATTCCAATGCAGGGCTACCATGATTGGAAGCTGTTCACTCAATCTATCCTTCAAAACATTAAATGATTCCATGCATTCATTAAGTAAAAGTCGAAGAGTGTATCTTTTTCTAACAACTTATAGTCAGTGATTTGGTGATTTTTTGAAAAGTCCTTAATAAATGTCAGTGATAAAACCAGAAAGCATGTCCTAGTGAAACTCCTAACAACTTTGACTCCATAAACACTTGAGGCAAAGTGACAATTTTTCCAATAGTCTCAATTTTTGCTCTATCTACCCCTCTATGCCATGCTCTAAGAAATTTTATGTCCTAGAACTATACCTTCTTGGACCATAAAAGTAACACTTCTTTTCAACTTAAGACTAAGTTTGTTTTTTCAAGCAATGTTGTAATACCTTTTCTAGGTTATGGAGGCATGAATCAGATGAATCCCTCAAAGATAGAAAAGTCATCCATAAAGACCTCCACTTAATATTCTCTATGTAAATCATCATTAGACATCATACAACGCGTTGAAAAGTAGTATGTGAATTACACGGACCAAAAGAGCATTTGTGATAAACAAATGTACTATATAGGCATGTAGTTGTTTTCTTTTTGGTCCTCGGGGCGTATGGGGATTTGTAAATACCCGGCGTCACATCCTTGGGTTTGTAGAAACAAGATAGCACATGTGACTAATAAATGATTGCTCCAACATATGATGCTGGATGAAAGGTAGTGGAATGTGAATTCCTTTCTCGTGCGCATTGAGCTTCATGTAGTCGATGCACACCCCCCATCCAAATGGACGATCCTTATTGGGAACAACTCATTTCTTTTTCATTTGTGTACCATTGCCATTCCGCCTTTCTTGGGTAAGAGTACTTGGACATGACTTTCTACCTAAGCATTATCTCGAGATAAAGGTAGATCAATTCTCCAAGCATCCAACAACTTTTTCACCTCACCTCTTCACCACTTCCTTCATGTTGGGATTTGAGTACCTGCATTGAGGTTGTACCATGGGCTTATAATCATGGTATTGATCCCTCGAATATCCATAATCTTCCAATGCAATAGCCACTCTTAAGTCTCTTTTAGCTAATCGCCAACAACTTCTCCTTTTGTGGTGCCTCTAGATTACTGGATGCTATAATGACCGGAAGCTTGGTATTGTCTTATTCCAAGAAGGCATACTTTCGAAAGTGCTCTAGTAGTTTCTTTCCAGCTCCAAATCTAGAAGGTTCCAAGATGGATGGCTTGAGTTTTACCTGCATGTCTCCTTGTCAAATTCTTGCTACAAAAGGGTTAGTTTCCCCAAAAAAGCTTCTTCGATTTCATTTCCCTCAACGACCTTGCCTAGCTTTTGGTTCCTTGGTGTTTGTTTCAAGTTTGTCCGGATGTCTTGTTGAGGAGTTCCCAGACTTTTCACATCCAATCCAATCACATCTTTTGTGCCCGTGGGAGATGGACACATGACTTATTCCCCATGGGTTTCTTTGAGAAACTTACAAACTTCCGATAAAGAAGGGAAACAAGGTTGGTTCACGCAAAAGAATTTCTCGCTGTGGTATGAGATCGATCTATGCTTGCCTCTTGAATTTATTTTTCTCTTCCTCCAAAGCAAACTTTTTGACTTCTTTAGACTCTCTCAAGCTCATCTCATTCTATCGCTGTAACACCCTATCCCGAGGCAGGTGTGACGTAGAATGTCACACCACCGAAAGCCGGAGTGCACCAAAATTTCACATAAGCCGCTTTAATGTAGACGTGATAGCGCATAATAATTCCAACTCCACTAACATAATCTTCGGAATAACAAGAATATTTGAAATCTTATACAAATCCTTTACAATCTTGCTTGAAAGCTGTTCTAAAATTCTATACATTACATAAAGACATGCTTATTCTCTTACGCTAAGTCAGCCGAGCTATCTGAGAGAATCCTCAATCTACGCTTCTACCTGCGACATTTCACTTGGAGTGGAGAATCACTATGCAAGGTATTACATCTATAAGATCAAATAAAATAGTATGGAATTAATGCTAATCAATTCATATGCATTATCTCTCATCAATAACATGCTAAAAGCACATGAAAACTCGGATAAATCCGAACATACGAAAAACCTCGATGTCCCAACATGAATATAAACATGTGATCTGCCAATCATTTTAGCAATGTAATCATTACCTAAGCTTCCAATCGGGTTTACTAACACTTAACAATTTAATAAGCAATCATATTCCAATATTAAGAAATCTGGTCTCTACTGATTTATGCTCCCATAGAACCGTTAAGTCTAATCTGGAACCCGGTCTCCACATAGAGAGAAACCGTGCTCCCTACGTAATCGTAGGTCTAACTTAGTGAAACGGGTTCTCTACGTAACCGCTGTGCTTCCCACGAGTAATCGTAGAGTCACGATCACAGAAAAATCGGCTCTCAATTTAACCGTGCTCCCTACGTGAGAATCGTAGAGTCCGATCTAGTAAATTTAAGGTGCTCCAATTTAGCCGTAAGCTCCCTACGTAACGTAGGTCTAATTTACACAGTAAACCGGTCTCTCTGAGACTTAACCGCATCTCTACATAATCGTAGGAGTGCGATCCGGTAAACCGATCTCTACAATTTTGTGGTTCCCACGTAACGTAGGTCTCACTCCCAATTCCAGTGGCCCGAGTCTCTAGAGTACATCTAAGAGTGATTGCCAGGCTGACCCCGTGAGCGCCGATGATCGACTTCAGTAGAAAGCTTTCCGAAGTTCGACTCGAATTTCGAAGCTTTCGAAGCCGAGTTCGAAGCTTCAATTCGAAGCCTCGAAAATTAATTTCGAAAGCCGGAAAGCTCGAAAGCCGAAGTCGCACCTTCGGTCGAGCTACCATTTCGGCTAAAGCTTCGAAATTAATAATATTAATATATTAATATATAATGTAAATATTATTTAAAAAATCAATAACATTGAATAAAATTAAGTAAAAATCTAATAAATATTATATAATATATGAATAAAATATTTAATATTTTGTATTGACATATAATATATAATATAAAAAATTAATTTATAAATAAGTTTTTTAATTTAAAACTAAATCCGAAGATTTAAAAAATTATAATTAAGTTCTTAATTTCGAGCTTCGAGCGTGCTCGAGAGCTTTGAAATTAAAATCGACCTGTGAAAGCTCAAGGCAAAACTTATTCGAAGCTAATTTCGAGGCTCGAAAGCTCGAGCTAGGCTATTTCGATAGAATTGAGAATTCATCGGGCTCACTCGATCAAGCTTCGGCCCGCTTACTGACTCTAGCCGTCTTCTATCTCAAAACCCGTGAATTATGATACCGCATAAGTCCCGAAATGCGAAGCGATGATCTATGCCCCCTCAAAGAACCCTCCGGTATAAACCGAGGCTTATCTTTTAATTAATGTGCATGTTTGTCAATAATTGAAATACCTCTTTGTCTTGATCATTATTCTCATATATTTTCATTTTACAGCACATGTAATAAACAATGAAGACGCTTAGTTACTATGATCATGATTTCCAATTAGTATCATTGCACAAACTTCGATATAAAACTCATAAAAATTACGGATAAACAAAACCCCGACTGATCAAATCTGATCATAAAAACCATACCAATGTGATAGTGAGAATCCCACTCACCGAGGTCCCTTGGTATCTTAGCTTGACCCGAACCTCCTACGTGTTCCCCTACTAAACAAATCCTATACAAGTACAAGCAAATGTATTTAATACACTAATTTGTATTGCTTTAAAGGTTTTAATCTACTCCCTCTAATTTTCCATTATAATAATATTAGGAAGTAAGATTACCCTTAATCTGCATACATTTCTTACTTCATATTTAACACTTCTTAAATATTATAACCAACTCTTAATCTTCAATATTAAGGTTTCCTAATATACACTTGGCTTTATCCCCAAGAATGGTTTACATATATGTTCTTGACAATTAACTTATCCTAATTTGGATTCCATGTATTTGTATACAAGCCTAGAAGGCTCTAGCATGCTCTCAAATTTATTTGGGCACTTTCAAGCAAACTCATTTTGATGTATTTGAATAGCTACCAATGTTTTACATAGGCATTCATTAACTTCTTCTACAGTAATTATTGTTTCCTTGGAGTTGAAGCATCAAATAGAAGCCCAACTACTTCCTCATTCCTCTTCAAACATTTAACACATCATCTTCCAATATTATAGTTCATTTTTACCAGAGTTGGGGCTCATTATCTCTTCTCAAAACACCCCTTTGAAATGGAATTAAATTGAGTGTCCCGCTCTTGCATCTGATGTTTCCTCGCAGAAATCCCCTCTACTTAGGATTGGATTTCTCAACCTCTAGTGAAGCTTTTAATTCTTCCCATTAATGATACATACTTTTCATAATAACATTAGCATTTCCACTCTAAAATAATAATCACATTAGCTTCTACACAAAAATTTGCATGTCTCTAATTAACATCTTTGCTTTTCATTTCTATGAAGAATTACTCCATCTTACTTCTCCAAGACATAACTTGAAATTAGGAACAAGAAGCTTTTTAATTAAAGCATTCCCTTGTCTAAGTTAGATATTACACATATTTTCTTTAGTCATGCCTCGAAATTAAAGTCTAAATAGAGTACTAGGGTTATTTCTAATTCTATGCTTCTACAGTATTCGGATATAAGAAGAGAAATGCTGCGCAGTAATGTCGATGAATTTAACATGCATCTCAGTAAAATACTGATATATATCTCCTAACTCAGAATCTGACATTTGGTTAATTTAGATTCATTAGAACGGCTTCTTTCCTTGACCTTTCTAATGGTATGTTATACTGGCTCAAATCGGAGGAGTAGAAGGGCTATTTATCGCCCTTCTAAAGTGTGACCCATACCAAGAACATTTTCAGAATCGACGTTTGTTTTATGCGGCATTAAATCGAACACTTGTTATGCCTTCTCTAATGCAACATAAATCTTTAACAGACAAGATTATAGTCCTTGGAGTTTACGAAAAACTCATTCATACTTCTCGCTATCCACTAATTCCATTCCATTTCTAATTCCTTTATTTCGAAGTTTAGAGAGATGGCTTCATAAGTTCACCACAACATCAGCAGGTAATAGAGAGGAAGAACACTACTAAATCATTGCATTTCCCGAGGAGTTCTCAAAATGTTGGTTAACAACATTTAAGAGCATATTAATTTCCTACCATTGAGAATGAATTATCAATAATCATAGTCATAAAACCATAGTACTAAAGGATTGCATTAACTTTGATCAATTTCAACTCTTCAATTGGATATTCACCACGGAGGCTCCCAATAATATCCGAATCAAGTAGAATCGAGACGGGAAACTAGCAACACTTAAAAGTTCAATCTATAACTCAAGTCTCTACAAATTAAGAACCATTCATTCAATTCACCAACTAACTTTATCTTATTTTTATCCCCTAATTATGCTGGCTTAAGCAAAGCTCACATTCCCGCTTTGATTAATTCCTTCGACATAACTCAACCAAGGATTTGGAAACGAAAATAGTTAAAGCATCTTTGTGAACTTATAATTAAGGTTTCCAAATTCTAATGGCCAAATAGTGGACTAATTCAATTGATCAATGATTCAGGGAATCCAAATGTCTCAATAGAAAGGAGATGAAGAGAAGTAATAGGCTCAACGTGTAGTTCCTCGTCCGGGTTTAGGGAGATTAGAGTAGGAGAGTTGACCGGGATTTGAGCCAGGCCCGTCACGCTCGAATATTAAATACCGGGAGAGAGAGGTGTGGGTTCGGATTCGGGATTAGAGGCTCGGGTTGGAGGAAAGAAGAAGAGAAAAGGAGGGAGGGCGTCAGTGCAGCCAGGGACTGTGAAACTCATTGAAAGAAAAGGATCTCCTCTTAAGAGCTATGGATCCTAAGCTTGGATCCCCAATGTGGTCTCATTGTGAGGTGGCCGTGACATCCCACGAGGAGAGGGAGACTTACCTCTGGCGGATCCGCGACTTCTTGGAGGTCTCCCCATCCGCAATGAGCGGCTTCAAGCTACTATCCTAGGTCGTGAGAACGCAACAGGGGAAGGGAGACGGGAGAGAGAGAGAGAGAGAGAGGTGGTGGCTATACTCTCTCTCTCCCTCTATCCAATTCCTAAATAACCCTAAGTTCCCTATTAGTTCCCAAGGACTTAGGAAATATTAATTCAATTTTCCATTAACTTGATTTCTTTCTAATCTTTTATCACCGAGTTTGAATAAAAACTAGGTTTCTATATTTCATTACAATTTTATTATCAGCTAAATCTAGTTTATTAGATTATTTTAACAACTCACAAGATATTACAATTAAATATTATGGGATCACTTGAGGATGCATTTCAAAACCTACTGAAAGGTCCATCAACTTCCAAACTTCACCGGCACGGCCGAATCTACGCTTGTCAAGATTCCTCGTATTTCTGTCTCGTATCGCCAACCAAATATTCGAATTTCATTCTAAAACTTAAGTATTAGCAATTCCTTGTGGGATTTTCCGAGGAGTAAAATTCAAATTTGAACATACAAAAAGTTTTCGTGTATGCGTACAATGGCGCTTGAATGTAGCATGCAAGGAGCAGTCTTCCACAAAGAAGGTTGCCAAAATGGGACACATCAACCGGCCATAGTCACTTGTTCTCTTCAAAAAAGAAAAAGACATCATCGATCAATGAAAATACTCTGCTAAATAGGAGTAGGAAATAGTAAAATAAGTAATAGGAAAAATACAATGTCTAGAATACAATGTGAGAATTCTCAAATGTTCAGTAGAATTTGTGCGTTCCCCGCGCAACTTGATGCCAAAAACTTGATGTGTGCTACTTGGCTTGCACAAGTCGCACAAGTGGGTCGACTGGGAAGTAGTAAAGTACTCTAAGGATAAGGTAGTTGAATCCACACAGTGGGAGCGATAAAACTAGTACTAATTTATCTTCTGTATTGTCTAGAAGCCAAAAAATATTTTTTTTTGTGTTTTGTGATCCTAACTCAAGTAATCTAAAGAAGAACTAAAAACTAAGAGTGAACGTGGAAACAATTGCGCAAATATAGGGTTATCAGTCAAGAGGACATGACACCCTGGATCTTTATATCCCTAAGAATCCATTGTTGAATAGTTTCCTAATACCAGCTATCTAGTTGATGTATTCTTGGACCCTGGAGAACCCTAAATTATTTTGACCCCAATCTCTCATGCAGCCAAATCCTAGTCCCATATAACGACTTCACTATATGACTGCATTATTATTAATTAGTGTTTTGTGGTTCCCACTATTAGGTTTTACCCTAATCCAGAGAGTGTGTTGTGAAATCATCAACTTGAACATCAATCTCAAATAAGTATAAGCACCTCCTCTATTATCTATGCACGGATCTAGCTTGACCGAGATTTCTCTTCATGCATCAAGTAACTAAGACATGTGGTCAGCACTTTCACTCTAACAAACCATAAACATTAAGCATGTAAAGACAATTCAAAAGAATAATTAAAAAGAAAACCTAATATTAAAAGAAAGGAAAAGAGTCACAAGTTCATCTTAGGGTTCAAGGACCAGGGGCACCACGTAAGATTTAGCCTCTTATGCTATGGGAAACCATAACAATATCTAAAGAAGAAGACATCATAAAAGAATATAGACTCTCTTGATCGATGTTCTTCCACCTTCTATCTCCTTTTGAAACCCTAGTTGGCGGCGCAAGAATCGCCCAAAGTCGATCCGCCAAAAGTTCCCTCAAAAAGTTGATGTGGGTGCCTTTTTATAGACTTCGAAAATCACAAAGCACGGGCGTGCTTGATCAACACAGCCGTGTACTGTCCTGAAACGTGTTTTCTAGAATCCCGAGAGTTGCATGGGCACAAGTACGCTCGTGCACTTTGTACATGGTCGTGTACTTGCTTCTTTGGCTCTTTTCTCTTCGAATTATCCCGGGTTCCCCTCCTTTTATTTCGAGTACCTGTTTTCCTGTTCAATCACAACAAAATACCAAACAAAGCACAAAAATAGAGAAATCTATGCGAAAAGAGAAATAAAGTGCTTGCAAATGTAGTATGAAAATATGTATAATTATGCACTCATCAGCGGTCCTAAGAAGAACCATTGCTGAGGTCAAGCTCTTAGAAGAGGGAAACCGAGCTCTAAAAAGGGTGCTCCTAATTAAGAAAGTCATTGTTGAGGTCGAGCCTTTAAGAGGGCGGTCGAGCCCTGAAAGGCGCTCTTAAGGGAGCAATTGTTGAGGCCGAGCCCTTAAAAGAGGGCTGGTCGTGTCAAGGCCAAGCCCTTAAGAGAGCGGTCGTGCCTTGAAAAGGTGTTTTGGCCGAGGGGCCTCAAATATGAGTATTTATACTCACGCCCTTGGAGGAACCTTAAATACAAGTGGCTAGGCTCGAATTCCTTCGAGGGACTTTGATAAGAGAGGATATGCTTTGTCCTTCGAGGGACTTTGATTACAAAATAAAAAGATTACATGTAACACAAGAGGGTATGAGATTTTGTCACAAAGAAGAAAGACTATATTTATTGGTTGTAACGCTTAAGGTGCTCGTGATGGAACTCCATCGCTTGAGTCTTCTACCTTCTCGGTTAATAAGCGGATACGTTCCGTGTGAGAAGACCTCCTTTACAATGTAGGTACCCTCCTAATTAGGGGTCAGTTTCTCAGCCCCACTTTGTTGCCATGAAAATATTCTTTCGCAATACTAAATCTCCCGACTGGAAAGTAATCTCTCTCACCTTAGAGTTGTAGAAAAGCCAAACACTTTGACGATATGTTGCAACCCTGATGTAGGTGGTATATATCCCTTTTCTCCTCTAAAAGGTTGAGTTCTACTCAGAGTCCTTCATCGTTAGACTCTTTGGCAAACTCCTGAGTTCGGTACGTTGGCATCCCAATCTCTACTAGAATTACCGTCTCAGCCCCGAAAGTAATGCCAAAGGATGTCTCTCCTATGGGGGTTGGACCGTCGCTCAATATGCCCACAAAGCACCTAATCGGAAAGCTTGTCGACCGGTGCTCGACTCGCTCAATAAGACTTCGGGTCTTAAGGCTATGGAGAATGGTTATGTTTGTCACCTCTACTTGGCCATTAGTTTTAGGATGAGCCATTGACATCAATCTTGCCAATGCCCAACTTTTGGAACATAAATTTTTGAAGATCTCATGCCTAATTGATGCCCATTGTCGGACACAAAAGCCATGGGCATGCCAAATTTGCAAACGATCGATTTCTATAAAAAATCATGTTATGCTTTCTCAGAAATTTTCACTAATAGTTCTGCCTCCACCCATTTGGTAAAATAATTGATAAAGATAATGAGAATGTCAATTGCCGAGCCACCATCGGAAAGGGACTCAAGATGTTAACTCCCCACATCTCAAAGGGTCGAGGACTCATGACAAAAGTAAGCTGGGTGGCCAGTCTAGATTCTTAACTAACACAGAGATGCTTCACACTTATTGATGAGCGCCATGGCATCCTTGGCCAAGGTTGGTCAGTAGTACCCCTATTGGAGGACCTTGTATCTCAGTGATCTTCCACCGAGGTGGTCACGAAAATTCCCTCGTGCACCTTATGCGAAGGATAAAGTCCGCTTTCTATGGGCACAAACACACCTCAAATAGGGCATCATATATGACTTTTTGTACAAGAATTCATTGCAGAATGTAACGGGTTGACTCGATCAAGTTACTTTCGTGAATTCTCTTGGGTCATCGGAAGAGTTCCATACTGTGAGATAATTCCTTATAGGGTCAATCCATTGTGATCCTATTGAATTTCCCTGTGACTTCCTTCTTGGCCGGCCCCTGATAGTTCTAGCAGCCTAAGTGTCAAGGTTGATAAGTTGCTTGAGGTCGTATGCTTGATGAAGACCCAAGCTTTGCTAAGAAGTCCGCTTCTCATTCTCTCGCCGAGGAACCTTGGTGATTTTGAAGTGTTGGAAACAAGAAGCAAGATTCTTTACCGCGGCCTTATCCTTAATTATACTATCATCCTTATCCTCGAACTCCTCACTCTTGTGATCAACCAATTAGGAGTCGTGTGGGCATGTAAGTTCTGGACTCCAAGACTATGAGCTAGCCGTATGCCAGCTACTAACGCCTCTACTCCACCTTACTGTTCATCACCATGAAACTGAACGTGAGTGCGGTGGAGGTCTTCCATCCCAAAGGGGACCATAATATTAAGCCAGCCTTGGATCCATTCTCAGTGGTCGATCCGCCTACATAAGGGGTCCACATGTCGGTGGGTGAGATTCCACCCTCTATCTTCTCCATAAAATCATGGTCATATCCTTCAATAATGGCCAACTACATAATGAAATCGACCAATGCTTTGGCTTTAATCGCGATACGAGGTGTGTAGCTGATATCAAGTTCTCCGAGCTCTATTTCCCATTTTATTAATCTTCCAGATGTCTCGTGGTATTGAAGAATTTTGTCGCAAAGGTCGTGGATCTTGTGAGTTTGGAAATATGACCTTTAGCTCGGTGAGTCGAGGTAACAAGGGCATAGGCCTCAAGCTTCTAGAGGAAGGTACTTTACTGTGGTCTTTGAGCACTTTGTTGGTAAAGTAGATTGGCCTTTGAGTCCCTTCCTCCACTTTTTAGGATTACCGATCTAATTGTGGAGGGCGCTTGTGGCTAAGTACATATAAAGCTTGTCCCCTGCTAGGGTTTGGCTAGCAAAAGAATGGTGAGTCGAGATATTCTTTGAGTTGGCCGGAATGCCTTCTCACACTTCTCAGTCCACTCCACCTTGGATGCCTTCCAAAAAACTCGGAAGAATGGGAGGTTCTTTTCTCTGGACCTCGAGATGAAGAGCCCAAGGGCGGCCAATTACCCATTCAACCTCTGGATGTCCTTGATGGTCTTCGAAGAACTCATTTCAATGATAGCCCTGATCTTTTCAGGGTTTGGTTTCTATACCTCGTTGGGTCACCATAAACCCAAGGAACTTCTCGAACTGAACTTTGAAAGCTCACTTGCTTGGGCTTCGAACATCATTGACTAATTCCTCATCAAATTTCAATATGAACAACAATTCAACTGATTAGCTTTTTTGAAGATGATAGATAGAATTCAATCTATCCAACTAACTCATTGATCCCCCTGGCCTGGTTAGTTTCGACCTGGATGGATATCCTTTACAAGACTCGCATATCGCTCGAACAAATTTTAACTCAAGCAAGCTAAATTGGAGACATAATGGCTTCATCCCGTGTAGCTTGAAGCACCATGAAGGTCTCCCACAGTGCCTGGCAAGTAGATAAGTTGGTTGGCCTTCTTTACTCTTCACTAGAATCTCGTCAACATAAGCTTTGGCATTCCTCCAGATTTGTTTCTCAAAGACCTCAATCACCAAACTTTCAAAGTAGCTCTTGAAATTTTTAATCCGAAAGGTATTACCTTATAGCAAGAGGGTACCCTCTTATCAAGAATGAAGAAGGTCTTCTCTTCATCAAATTTGGTCATTCAAATATGGTTATATATATCCCATAGAAGGCATCCAAGAAGCTCAACATTTGATATCCCGAGGTAGAGTCATTACCCTTTGTTGATCAAATGAGAGGGGAAAACAGTCTTTTGGGTAAGCTTTATTAAGGTCAAGAAAGTCTATGCACATTCTCTACTTTTTGACTTTCTTTACCAATACCACGTTACAACCATTCGTGGTAATGAACTTCCCCGATGAACTTTGTCTTAAGAAGCTTCTTCACTTAATCTTTGTGGCTCGTTGTTACTGAGGCAAAACATCCCCGCTTTTGGACCACATCGACTTGCATGCAAGATCCACATAGAAGGTGGTGCTCGGTGATGTTTATAATGACATCCGGCATGTCCTCGTGTGACCATGCAAAAAGGTTGGGGTTGCCTTGTAGGAAATAAATAATTTCTTCCCTTTACCCAAAGGATGAGTGCTAAAAATATGCATCATATTACATCTATATTGGCCATTATTACAAAATTATTAACATATGGACATATGTGGAACATGTACCATCATGGCTCATTATATAATTATTATCAATAAAATGATATTTTTTCTGAATTTAGTAGGAAAATATTATTTTAGTGTGGATTTTGCTATTTTTTAATTGGTGCGTGTAATAATCAAGCTTGGTTATGAAAAAGATGATGATCGCATCCGATTGGACATTGATAAGCGCTTGCTTGGAAGAAGTAGTTGGATGGAAATGAAGCATTCATCAAAAGATTAAGAAGATATTATAAGATTTTCATAATGATCGCTAAGCTCAAATCCAAGTTCATTTAGGGCCTCCAAGTAAATGTCTAAACCCTAATCGGATTAGGGTTTCTACACGCAGGCCGAATTTTAAAATGGGCATAACTAGAGATCTAGAAGTCCGATTAAGGTGATTCAAAGTCCAAAGTAAAAAGACATCAAGAACTAAAACATTTATATAGGGTCTAAGTCCATAGAGCTTGGTTACATACCCAAAACCGGACTTGAAGTTGCATACAAAATCCATAACTTTTAATCTTTTGTGGGCTTTGTAAAGAATGAGCCCAGCTCAAGCCCAAGTGTAGCAGATGGAAATTATTTTGAGGGTTTATTTAGGGTTATAATCACATTATAAAATGGGTGATATAGAAAATAAGAGGGCGGAGGCTTAAGAAAAAGCGTAAGATGTATGACATAAAGACTCTCAACCCTTCCCCTTTTCTTTTGACGTTTTTCATGGCCATGCTTGGCTAAACCCTCTTGATTAAGGCAAAGGGGGAGATTAGCTCGAACCCAATGGTATGCAATATTTTTTATGTGATTAATATCATTAAATTAAAAAATCTTTTCTTCTATGTTTTGATCTTTGTCGTTGGGGTTGGCCCTTGATGTAGTATACACCGATTAGGCATCATAAATTATTAAGTTGCTTCCTTTTATTTATGATCGATGAATAGGCTACCATAAGCTTTGCTTAATTGCCACAAATATGATATTTCATGGAGAATATGATAGTTTATGCTTAGGTTTACCTTTAATTAATTATCGCTTATAATCATGATGCATGCATATACCTAAATCCAATTTGAAAACCATAGATCATCAGAGAAATTTAATTGCATCCATTGGTAGGAGTAATCAAACCTAAAACCTTAGTATTTTCTTCTATGTGATTAATTAATAGAAATTAGTTTTAAATTAATATTCTCTAAACACAATTAGAGCAATATTGATAAGTTGTTTCTCCTTGACTTTGCTAATGACTTCTCGCTACTCCTCGCTGGAATGACCTCAAGCTGTAGAAAGTATTATAATTGATCGATTGCATTGATAAAGAGCACAGTTACAAAATAAGAAAAAAAAAAATGAACGATCACCTAGTGTGTAACTCTACCCCAACCTGGATTGTGTGATCAAGTTGGTCCTCGCCAATCCATAATCGTAGACCGATGGCGCTTAAAAACCGCAAGTGGACGGGCCATATCAAGTAATAAGAGCGACATAGAAGTCGGGTTGTCGATCCACGTGGAGAAAGAAGTACTAGTATTTACCAATTGTCTACTATCTAGTCAATCCGGAGACGCATGAGTAGTCAAACTAGTTCTAAATTGATTCAAGGAAACTTAAACTTGGGGAATTGAATGCTTCCGGGAGTTAAATGATCATGAAAAGGGGATGCCCGGTAATTGGATCCCCTTGGACTTCAAATATATAAATGCCCTTCTCTACTCTAATTACTTGATTGTTCTGCTGGCCAAGGGTTCCTTATCGTGCTTTTCGGCCACTCTCTAATCCCCGAGGTGAGCTACTAATCCTAGTGCCCTACCATGATGTTCTCAACCTATGTCTTGGAAGGATTACGGAATAATACATCTAAAGGGGTCGCCTCCTAAGTACCCGGGTTCCCTTGCACTCGCAATCCTTTTCTATTGAGATGGTCTTCACACACGGGAGAGTATGCTCGCTTCTTTCCCCAAGATGGACTACTTAAGATCCCTCCTCGGCTCTCGAACGCAGAGGGATCAACTTACATTAAAACATCCAATAGACTCCAAATAATGAAATCAAGTAATTAAAGTAAAGAGAAAACATTGATTAGCACATATCCAAGGGTTCACCAACTACCCAAGCATCTACAAAATTAGCCTCCATGAAAGGGGCAACAATCCACAAATGAAGATACAAGAAAGCAAGAAATACATGATAAATGAGATTTGGCGCAATCACCGCTGATAGCTTCTCGCTTCTCCTTCTTCGATCTTCCCTCTTCCCCGCTTCCTATGCCTTGAAGAAGATCAACCTCCAAGCCCTCTCCAAGGTCTCTCCCTTGCCCTAGCAGCCTAAGCCCCCTAAACCCCTTTCTCACATTCGTTAGCCTTTTTATACTCATAGGGGTTTAGAGGGTGCAATTCTATCGAAGTTACCTCGCCGTGCCCGCTGACGCCTAATTTTAACGATGTACGGGCCTGTGATATCGGCGCAGAGTGTCACCCGTAGATACGGGCTAGCCACCTCCATATCGGCCCGTGAGTATAATGGGCCGTATTCGACCGTATGTTCCTCGGGTCTAGTATACGGACAGTATGTCATCCCCAAGATACTAGCCCAGATGAGTCCTTCTAATCGCCTGGGGTCCCTACTTCTACTAAAATGCTTTCTTTCCTCCCGGTCCTCTTATTTTGGCCTCATTGATAAAAATAAGCAAATCTTGAAAGTACCAAACCGGGCAACAAATCCCTTAAAATCTCATGCCAAGTCCACAAAAAATATAGTATAGAATTATGCTCAAATGAACATTTTATCGTAGACCAACTCTTCAACTTATGTTGCTCTCTACGGTAGCCTTCCCAATTCCCAACACCTTCATATGCTAATCACCGGCTAGTGTCTCCTATACTTTTCCTTAGAGTAGGTATGACATAGCATTGTCATTCTAATCGTTGTTCCTTCTATGTTCTCCACAACCATTCTCGGTGGGGAAATTTATCAAAGATGTGGTATGTGAGACAAATCAGCTTCTCAAAGCATTCAACATCGACCTTCTCGGGAGGATAATGTTGTAGTTAGATGGGCACCAACAACAAGGAAGTTCGGCCATGATGGTAGATTGCCCATGAGAATTTCCCCGCACAGATGGGGAGCTGTCACCATGCCCCTCAAAGGTTGAACCATTAACCCCTAGAGAATCCTACCAAATGATGACTTCATTGGTTGTATTGTTTCGACCGGAGATTCATCTTCTCAAGTTGTATCTTAGAAGATGACATCGACCGAGCTCTCACTTGGCCGACGAGGACCCTCCTTACCTTATAGGTTGTAAGGGTGACTGTGATGACCAGAGCATCATCATGTGGGTGGTGGATTCCCCTTAAGTTTTCGGAGAAGGTAATGGGTAGTTCAGCCCGAGATCTCTTCCTTGATTGCTCGCCGACGTATTATCCGAGCGTGGCTCTTGCAGGATGCAATGGTCTCTCCCCCATATCCCGACCACCTGACAATGAAATGGATGATCCATGCAGAAGGTTGGTTGTGCTTTAGGGAGGATGGTCTTTCTTAGTGGGCCACGCCTAAGGTATCAGCCAAGGTGACCTCGCCAACTAGGTCTTCGATCATATCCCTCACCGGATGCGGTTGTCTGTGATCATGGCATCGATCATGGTGGAAGCGTATAGTACTTTTTACCTGCCTTTCCGAAGCTGTGGTTCTTCACTATTAGTCACTCCTCATAATCCTCCTCGATCCCGGACATACATCGTGATCTATACTCACCGGCGTTGTCAAGCAATTTCCCGAGGTTGGAGCCTCGGTTGCTTTATCCACAAGTAGAAGTCCTCGCTGTGGTTTGCTCCTTTCTCGGCCCTTCTCCTCGGGCTTCTCCTTTGATCCGACTTTGAATTTCTTTTGCATTGATATACTTCTTCGCATAAGAAAGGAGGTGAGGCAAATCCTTTTGGTTGCCTCTTCTTGCACAAGGGAGAATCGAAAGGCTAACCTGCGGGTATGCCACTTCCATGAGGGCCGCCATAGCAAAGGATTGGTTCTGTGTCCAAGATATCTAGCGTCTCCATATTAAAACGATGGATGTAATCACGCTGTGCCCCAACCATCATGCTACTTAATCCTCATCAAGGCTGCCAAGGTCTTTTTCCGCTTCTTGCGTACCACTAAAACGACCGGCTGACAAAGAGGTTGAACAACTCCTTAAAGGAGTGAGATGGACTCGTGGATAGAGATTAGTTGAACTGTGCCTTGGCCGTTTCCACGCAAGGGCCATCTTGAAAGCCCAACAAATGATTGGATCTAGAGTCCCATGGATTAACATCATCGTTCTTAACGCCTCTAAGATTGTCGACCGGTCCTCCGCTATGCCGCTACTTAGTCCCATACATGGATGGTGCCCTGAACCCAACGGAGTGGGTGCTTCTAGTATCTCCGCAAATATAGGAAGATATCGCTCGAGGGACATACCTCGAAAGTGCTTCCTTACTTCCTAAGAAGTGACACATCGTCTAGACCATAGAGGAGTCTTGAGGTGTCATCGAGGCAAGGTTATAATACCCTGATTTTTTTTTAAAATTAATATGAAATAAATTAAAATGAGGATTCATGCTGAATTAGAGGGTAAAAATGTATATAAGAAAAGTTTGGGGGTTAAATTGAGAAATTAAAAAAATAGTAATAATTATTATTATTAATTAATTAATTAATTATTAAAAAAAAGGCAGCTTCCATGAAGGTGCAACCCTCTCCAATCACCTCAAATCTCTCTATAAAACACCACCTGTAGGGAGAAGGAGAGAATAGAAAGAGAGAGAGAAAGAGAGAAAGAGAGAAAGAGAGAAAGGAAAGAGAGAGTGAGGAAAGAGAAAGAGGAAAGAGGGAAAAGAAGGAAAGCGGAGAAAAGAAGGCAGTGGAGAGAGAAAAGAAAGAAGAGAAACGGTCGAGGGAAGAAAAGAAGAAAAAAGAATGAAAAAAAGGAAGGAAAAAAGGAAAGAAGGAAAAAGAAAAAAGAGGAAAGAGGAAAGAAGAAAGAAACGGAAAGAAGAAAAGTTTAGGAAAAAAGTAGAGAGAGAGAGAGAGAGAGAGTTATTTTTCACTATTTTTTTCCTCTCATTTCGAAGTTTTTTTAAGGGAGGTTCTTGTAAAATCAGGAGTTGGGTTAAAGGTAAAACTATTGTTAATTTTTCGAATCATTTAAAGTTTTTATTTTCCATAGGAGTGTATATATATATAGGTGTCCGTATTTTGGTCGGTTATACATATATAATATATCCACATATATGTGTAGATATTCGCTTTCATGGTAGGTTACACATATATGGATAGACGGATATATATAATTTCATCCCGTGAGTGGATATTTCATTGTGGTGACTTCCCACTTTTTACGCTTATATAAAAACAGACTAAATAAAAATTGACTCCAAGGATGTGATATTAAAATTCTTTAAGGGAATAACCTCTTACGTGGGAGCCGAGACTTTAATAAGAAAATGGAAAAAATGGGAATATATATTCATTTAAAACATTTGCTAAAAGAATAACTTTTGCATATTTTGGTGCACAGGAAATCACCAAAAAGCTTAACCAGGAAGAAAGGTAAGGGATCCACTTTCTTGACGGGGTAACGTTAACCCTTTCCTTTGCAGTTTTTATTGGATTCCATGGGTTAACCTTGAAGCCTTTTCATGGTTGGCTTTCTTTATGGATTCTCCATTACACGCCACAGGTGGCTATATATTTTTCTTTGCCTCCCACATAAGCATGAAAATTTTGAAATCCTTTTATGCTCCTATGTAATAATTAATTGCTTCATTTCCATTTCGGATAAATGTTACTTTGACGAAGTGGGCCCGGAATTATACAACCCTCCAATGCATTATTAGGGTAAAGCCGCCCCCTGAATGGGAAAATCCAAAGGATAAGAAGTATGGTGTCATAACGGTTAGCCCCGGGATAATTTTATGTTATGACTTCCGTGATCGCTCTCAAATTATTTCCCTATATGTGATGCTTATGTTTGATGTTTAATACCCTCCATGACTTTGATATTTCAATATCTTTACTCTCACAGTTCATGTTTACCTTACTGGGCTATTTCAGCTCACCCCTTTGTTTCTTTGATTTCCAACCCCAGGTGAACTTGAAGTCTAAAGAAGGACGTTGAGTATTAGGACTCTTGACAGCGCTTGAGAGTTTAAGTTTATGTTTTAGTACCTTGTTCATGTATAAGGGTTTGTAATATTGTGTCTGGTGTCCTAAACTTCTAAACTCCTAAACTCCTAAACTTTTGACATTATGATCTTGGGAGATGTAATAAATTATGTAAGGATTATGTATGTTTAAGCTATGTTTTGAGATTAACGCACCCGATCTAGAGCTCCCGGATTTGGGGGAGTTACAAAGGTGACCCTAAGCTGCCCAGGGACAGGATCACCTTCTCCTTACCCACTCTCGCCCTTCCTTTGAGCCCCTGGGTGCGGACGTCAGACCTCCCCCAAGTCTCCGAGGTGTCTTGCGAAACATTCTGCGGTGGTGGATTCTATGAGACCTGTTGCTCAACACTCTTAAGAGCTCGGGTAAGGGCCTCAATCTTCTGCTCCAGGGCTTGGTAGCGTGCCTCCTGGATATCTCCATCGAAGGGTTGATTCTAGTGGACTTCCTCGACCCCTTGAACACCGTTGGGTCCAAGAGAGTATCGCCGTCCCTACCGGTCTTACCTTTTGGTTCCGCTTCGCCTTCCCATCGCTAAGCAACTTCTTCCCTCGCTCCCCACAAACTACAAAGAAATGTTGGTGCAATAATCGGTCTCCCTCAAGATCAACGCCAATTATGATCAATGGTTGTGGATGTGCTTCGTAAGGTTGGAGTGATGAATAGAGAGGGAAATGCTAATAATGGTCGGAGTGATCACTTAGGTGGGAGCCTTCACCCCAACAAGTGTACAATAGTTCGATCCGCGGCTGTCTCTGCAGCCGCATCTCTTCTAAGAAAGAGATAATAAGGGAAGACCTTATGCCCTGGGGTGCCTTTGACGTCCAAGTCAATGAGGCATTTTAGGATCTTATTCTTCGTGTCTATACGTTTAACTGCTATCTTTGGGAAGTCAAAGCTCTCAGATGATCTCTACTTTTGCCTCAAACTTAGGATGTTTGTGACACTTTGAAGGGTTCATTTAGTCAAATAAGAAATATATGCCTATAATTTAGTAATCAAGATAGAAAATTTTTAATTGTAATGATCCATTGTCTTTTCTAAATAAATAAAAATAATGGTCAAAGACGATCTAAAAGGCATATGAATAGAGAGAGGTCTCCATGTCGGATAAATACCTTTATGCATATTTGTTTTGTATTTTAAATTTTAAAAATATAAGAGAGAAATTTAGTGAGCACCATATCCATGAGTCCTCATTTGTAACTGTAGCTTTTTTATTGATTATGATCTCCTTTATTATTTTCCCCATTCTTCACCGTTATAATTTTACATATTTTGTTAAATATACTTAAAATATATTTTAGATTTGGATTTTTTAAATAACCAGCCTTATGTTTAAATAATTAACTTCATACTTTGTGACAACTAATGAGAAATTTGTGCCTCTAATTTAGCAATCAAGACAGAAAATTTCGGCTTGTAAAGCTCCATTGCCTTTTCAAATTAAAAACAGAAATGTTTGATTTATATTTTCAAATTTTTTTAAAAAATAGATTTTTAATTTTCAAAATCATAATAATTATTTGAAACTGCATGTTTTAAAAGTAGTGGTCGCTATTATTTTTATGAAAATTGTAAGCAATACAAGAGACATTTGTTATATTATATAGCTATTGTTTTAGAAATTCATAAGCAAATGCATAGGCCTATGCTAGTTGCTTTCTATGCTTCACTTCTGTAATGTTACATTTGTTAAACTTATTCAAAACTTGGTTTACTTTCTAAATAGTAATTAAAACTTTATATATGTTTGATATAACATATTAACTCAAAAGATATAATTATGATAAATAATAAAATCCATTAAACTCTTTTCACTGGGATAGTGAAAAAAAGCCTCTACTACACAGTCTAACACCATTTAACCCAACCTAATTAATAATTGAAAAACCTAAAGCAAACACCCACTGACTCGATGATCAACATTAAACATATCCCAAGGCACCCAATCAATCAATCAATCAAACCGCAAGTCTAGCCAGCAAGCCAACCAGCGGCGCAGTATTAACAGTGGGCCCCTCCGATTGCTGGTAGTCGGACCGGTTATCATCGAACTGATCGTTCGCGTCCGGACCACCAACGACCGCACCATCTTGCACATTCGGGTTCGGCCTATCACTCCTAAAATAATTGAACCCATCCTTGCATGCAATCAGTCTCGGGTTCGTCTTGATCGAAGGCAGTGACGCCCCTCTATGGTGGAACTTAACCGGATACTTCGACCCGAACCCAACCATGTAACTCATCCCCTTTGGATTCGCACCCAAGATGTAGTCCACCTGGGACCGAGCGAATTTGATAAGCTCACCGGGGGTGACGGTGGTCGAGTCACACATGAGGTTGGTTTGCACGCTGGCGAGGTGGTCAGAATAAGCGGCGATCACCAGCATCGTCGCCGTGGTGTATTGAAAGTTGTTCCATGGTTGCCACCATAGCATACCTCCGGGGCTCATCTTCACATTGTTCTTTCCCTTCTGGATCACCGGACATATGAACTGCACCATCTCCGACTCGTACTTCGACCATAGTTCATTTTGAGGGTTTAATTTCTTTTGAATCTTCAACTGTCATATTTGTTGTTACAATTATAAGAGATTGAGAGAGTTCGAATCACACATATTTTTGATGACTAGTATATGAATGTATATATATACCTTAGTGACAATGGATTGAACGCCGACCCATTTATCGTCCCAGGAGAACAGAGATCGAACGCCGCCGGTGGAGCCAAAATTGGCAAGGTAGTCACTGTAGGTTTTGTCGTAGGTGGCGTGGAACAGCCAGACAGCAGCCCATTGAAACTCATCCTATGAATGTACATCATCGACGATCACTATTAGATCTATGGAAAGAGTAAATGAGAGATCAAATCAAACCTTATATACTCACATCAAAACCACTGCTGGAGTAAAACTTCCCGGCCACCGGAATACTTTGTTGGTAGACTCCCCGGTGATCGTTAGCGAAATGAAATAACTAAACAAAAAATAATTAAGATTTCCCATGCAAAGAGAACAAGTAATTAAAGCTACATAATACTATTACTACGTACCTGTTTTGCATGGGTGAGAAGCACGTCAGCGTACTGAGGATTAGACCTTCTAAAAGCAATAGAAGCAGCGGCAAAAGCGGCGGAGGTTTCACCGGCGACGTCGGAACCAGGATGAGAAGCATCAACTTTATAAGAGGTTCTCGGCGTCGTCATGTCCTCCGGTCTCATCCAACAGTCATGATCGGAATCACCGTCGCCGACCTCTATGTAAAGCACGTTGGGCGATGTATGAGCTTTGATCAGATAATCAGTGCCCCATTTTAGGGCTTCCATGGCGTGGCCGAGCTCGTTCTTCGTTGCTAGTTGTTTCTCAAACTCAATAATCCCCCATGCAAGCGTTGTTATAGTGAAAGCATATGGAAATCCAAACTTCACGTTGTCTCCAGCGTCATAGTATCCTCCAGTGAGATCCACCTTCAAATATATATATATATATACACAGTTTGATAAGTACTATATATATCAAAACAATGTGGGCTTGTAATTAAACACACACGGACACACACACTAACCCCAGCATCACTGCCATCTTTTAGGGCTGAATCACCACGCCATTTAACTCTTTGATTAGCAGGGAGTTTGCCAGACCTCTGACCCTCAAAGAAGAGCAAAGACTTGGTGAGGGCCTGGGCATAATCTATTGCTGCATGGCTTTGGATAAAGAGGAAGAACTCAAGCCACAGGATGAGGAAGAAGAACCTTGGAAGAGCCATTATGGTGTAATGGTAATGTGTGAGGAGAGCCTTTGAGTAATGACTGTATTTATAGGAGGAGTGAAGGGGTTGCAGTAATGAGCTGTAAATGCAACCATTATGTGCCTTCTATAAATGCAGCCAATTACATGGCAGGGAATTAAACCTTTTAACTTCCTAATTTGTTGTTCCCACTTTTGACTTCGAGACTTTTAACAATTGGGCATTTCTGCTGAGTCGCATTGTGGAATGAAACAAGGAGGAGATGCCTGGTGGCTTGCGCAGTTGTGGTTCATGTTTTCTATTAATTATTCATTTAAAAAATAAAAACATTAATAACAACAGTTGTTTTTTCATGTGACGGCTCTCATTCAAAATGTGGTAATAATGTTAAAATTAATGTTTTTATTAGAATGTTGATGTTTGAGTTAGCAGTGTGATGCAATGTTTTGAAATATTGGGTTTTTGGTTAATTTGTCTATTAGGCTTAATTTAGAAATATTTTAATGAGTCATTAATGTATTATTTATGACCCATGTGGGGTCCATTCCGAATTTAATACATGTGTAATAAGACAATGAAAAATGAAGTGAAATGAATAAAAAAGAGACCTCTTATCTTATTTTCTTTTCTCTTCCACCACCAATACTAACCCTAGAAATCAAACCATTGCTAAACAAAAGGCAAACATAAGTGGTATGAGAGCTTGAGTTTGCAAGTTTTGCACTTACATATAACTTGAGTTACTAGGTTTTTAGAAGCCCAGTGTTTGGTTCACAGTGTTTCAAAACCCAATTAACAATAAATTAAAACCAAATTCATTACTTCAAAAGTTTCATCACATGGATGGCATGCGACCATTTAGGGGAAAAATAATTAATAATTAATAATTTAATAATATAATAAAAATTTGATAAATATAATAAATAATAAATGATTAATAAATAAAATAATTTTTTTATAAATATAGTAATAAATTTAATAAATAAAATAAAATTAAAAAAATATAGTAAATAATTAATAATTAATAAATATAATAAAAATTTGATAAATATAGTAATAAATATAATAAAGAAAGTAATAATTAATAATTAATAAATATAGTAATAAAATTAATAAATATAATTAATAATTTGATAAACATAATAATTGTTAAAAGGAAAAATTCCGGCAGCACACATGCCATACCCCAAGAACTAGTGAGGCCCGAGGGCCACCGAGATCCCATTGTGCAGCTTAGGAAAGGTATGCAGGATCGGCCACAATCGCCTGATGGGCAGGCGCACGAGCCATGAGGAGGGAACATCCCCTGTGCAGGCGCGCGTTAGTATGATCTAAGCCACCCAGTATAATATTATAAAAATTTGATAAATATAATAAATAATAAATGATTAATAAATAAAATATTTTTTTTATAAATATAGTAATAAATTTAATAAATTTAATAAATAAAATAAAATTAAAAAAATATAGTAAATAATTAATAATTAATAAATATAATAAAAATTTGATAAATATAGTAATAAATGTAATAAGGAAAGTAATAATTAATAATTAATAAATATAATAAAATTTTAATAAATATAGTAATAAATTTAATAAATATAATGATAAATATAATAATTGTTAAAAGGAAAAATTCCGGCAGCACACATGCCATACCCCAAGAACTAGTGAGGCCCGAGGGCCACCGAGATCCCATTGTGCAGCTTAGGAAAGGTATGCGTGATCACCACAATCGCCGATGGGCAAAGACGAGCCATGAGGAGGGAACATCCTCGCAAGGTGCCAAGTTAGTATGATCTAAGCCACCCAGTATAATATTATAAAAATTTGATAAATATAATAAATAATAAATGATTAATAAATAAAATAATTTTTTTATAAATATAGTAATAAATTTAATAAATTTAATAAATAAAATAAAATTAAAAAAATATAGTAAATAATTAATAATTAATAAATATAATAAAAATTTGATAAATATAGTAATAAATGTAATAAGGAAAGTAATAATTAATAATTAATAAATATAATAAAATTTTAATAAATATAGTAATAAATTTAATAAATATAATGATAAATATAATAATTGTTAAAAGGAAAAATTCCTACAAAGACACATGCCATACCCCAAGAACTAGTGAGGCCCGAGGGCCACCGAGATCCCATTGTGTACCTTTAGAAAGGTATGCGGTGGATCACCACAATCGCCTCATGGGCAAAGCGACGAGCCACGAGGAGGGAACATCCCCGCAAGCAGCGCCAAGCATCTAGTATGATCTAAGCCACCCAATAGAGCAGACCGGCGGGCCTCTCGAGAAAAGCCTGGTTATAAGGACAGGAAAGGCACCCCGGGCAACTAGCCACCAAGGCGGCTCCTCGAGTATAAGGAGGGAGGTTTTCTTCCCCAAACCCCCAATTCTTTCTTTCCCATACACAAACTCTTTCTCTCTCATACACAAACTCTCGACCCAATTAACTTGAGCCGCCTGAGGGTCCTGGGGAAAAAGCCCCTGGACTTCTTTGGTTTGTAGGGAGAGGCAGCTTGTCTGGTGGGTGACATCAGCGCCTCAAGGCTTTCAGGTAGCAGACGGAAGCTCGTGTCCCAAACTACCACTACTCTCACAACACTCTACTCACAGTTGAACTCTCCGCGGGAAGTAGTTTCTCAACATGCTACCAATTTGAGCATCAACAGTTTGGCGCCGTCTGTGGGACACGAACAAAAGGCCCTGAAGAAGGTCACCAATAGCGAGAGGAAAGAAGAAGCCGACCAAGGCGTCTCCAAAGGCCGAGACGGAGGAGGTCCCCGTAATCGTCGTGCCCACGCACGCCCCTCAAGAAACCCCCGAGGCGCCCTGAGAGTCTCCTGAAGACGCTCTTATCCGACAACTCGAGGCACAGGTCGCGCTTCTGACCAAGGCGCACACTCTTGGAGAGCGACAGGACTTGCCTCGCGCCAAAGCAGCGTGAGCACCTTCCCCCGGGATCGACCGCCATGGAAAAGAAGTCGGTGTCTCACCGCCAGACGCCGCAGCCACCCCAAGGAGAGAAAGAGGACACCGTGTAGGTCCCCAGCGACACGAAATCATCCCAGTCCCTGTGCTTGGCATAGAAATCCCCCCAACGCTCAAAGGAGGGCCCTTTGCTCACCAAATCGAAGGCAAGGTACATCTTCCCTTTCACGACCGACATCACGGAGTTCTACATCCCCGAGGAGTACCACATCCCAACCATGGAGTTATACGATGACACTTCCGACCCTGTGGAACACTTATCCTCTTTCCGTTCCAAGATGCAGCTCTACGGGGCCCGCGACAAGCACATGTGTTGGACCTTCATAACAACACTGAGGGGGGCCGCCAAGACGTGGTTTGATAACCTCCCCTCGAGGTCCATCGGTTCCTTCAATGAGTTGTTCGAAATCTTCTCCAGTTACTTTGTCGCCAACATGAGGCCCCGGCACACCGACACGTCGCTAATGGACTTAGCTTAACGAGAGGGAGAAAGCCTCCGTGACTACTTGCAAAGGTTCAACCTTGCCATCTTGGAAGTTTTGACGGCGGACAGGAGGCTTGCAGCCACGACCTTCACAATAGGATTGAGGATGTCTCCCTTCCGGTTCTCCTTGCGAGAGCATCCGGCTGCCAGCATGTCCGAGCTCCTCTCGCAAGCCTGGAAGTACATGAGTGCTGAGGAAGATGTGCCCCAGGTCCCGGTGCCTGTTCCAGCAGACAAGACAATGAGGAGCCGACCCTAGGTTCACGAGCTTCGTATGTGCTAAGAAGCGTAAAACCCCTGCAAGGCTGCAAGTAACACAAGGAAGCCCGACACAGGACAGGGTCGGGACTACACACCGCTCAACGCTAGCCGGGCACAAATCCTACTAAGCATTGAGGACTCTAAGGAGCTGAAGTGGCCACCCAAGATAAAGATCCCGGGTAACCGAAGGGACAGCCATAAGTTCTATCACTTTCACCGGGATCATGGGCACGATACAGAGGACTGCATCCACTTGAAGGACGAAATAGAGAAGTTGATATGTCGAGGTCGCCTCTCTCAATACCTGAGACAAGAGAAGACGGAGGACTCACCCCCGCCCCCGCCCCTAGAGAAAAGGACTTCCGGAACCCTCAACACCATAGCCGAGGGACCTGCAGGCGGAAGGGAGAGCAACTCCGCTCGTAAGAACTACTCCTAGATGGGAACATGACCCGACACCCTCTAGAAACGAGGACTAAGGTCCCCATCACATTCTCTGAGCAAGACCTGAGAGGGGTCCACTACCCCCACGATGACGCGTTGGTAGTCACTATCAACCTCGCTAACTGGGAGGTCCATAAGGTCCTGATTAACAGCCGGAGCTCGGTGAACATCTTCATAAAGCTAATGTAAGAGACGCCATGTTTATGACCTAATTAAAACCCCTAATTATTCCTCTAACTATGTTTAGCAATTAAATCTCTTGCTTGGATTAATATAATTTATTTAAGGGGGTTTTTAATTGTACGATTTACTTCTCATATAAATTAAAAGACAGGGACCTGGAGGTAATATTATGAGAGTAGTGGGCTTAAATGCAAAAAGGTCCCTATCCCTCTCACTCTTGATCTAAGGTGCCCTCTATGATGCCTTATGAGGCACTAGCCTTGCCCTACCCTACACCTACATTATACAACCCAAAACCCCACCCTTACACCCCATTTGCATGGGTTTGCACCCCAAGGTAAGTTGCCTTGGGCCACAAAGAATTTACCTTGATTTAAGAAGTAATGTGTTGGAAGGGAATTTTGAGAAAAGGAGAGGGTGCCTTACAAAAAATGCACGTGAACAAGCATTTAGATGTGACTTTTTTCTCTCCCTTTATTTCAGGTTATTTCTCTCTCTAACTAGAGATGTGAACATGGCGGTTTTGAAGTGATAATGAATGGAAGGGATCACAAGTGGGTTTTGAATGTAGAAAGAATCCAACGGCGGAGAGTCATTAACGCGGAGTCGGGATAGTGAGAAATCGTGTGCGAGGCGAGACGCGGGTTCTTCTCCGCCACGTGGTAACACCATCGGCCGCTCATTCGAACGAAAAGAAAAAGGATTGGACCCGAGGCACGATGGACAGCCAGCGCTCTTCTTCTCCCTTTAATCTATTGATTGTTGACAAGAATCCGAAGTACGCTATCAAGCGCGATCGTTGACGAGAATCCGAAGTACGCAGTCGAGCATAATCGTCGCTGGGCGCGGTATGCGTTGATTCATGTCGGACTGTTGTAGCCTCGAAAACTCTCAGAGTAGGAGAAGGAGAGGAGCACAACCACCTGCACAGCCGGAGTTGGATTTCTCTCACCGACGAGCCACCAAACGTCCGAGCTTTACTCCGGAGCAAGGGAAAAGTTAGGAAAGTTAGCACGACCACCGGAGGCATCATCAACTTGTAGGTGAGCACTTCTGAACTCCTGTGGACTTGATATGGGGTTGTAAGGGATTGTGAGAGTGAGAGAGTTCTAAGTTATTGTAATAGAGGAGGAGTTCTTCGACTCTCCCCGATGAGCTTCTCCCTAATAAAATATGTCACAAATTTTGATAGTTTTAAGGGTATGAAATTATGTTTGAATTGCATCCATGTCAAGCAATTCATGACCCCATTACACCTGAGAAAAATGAGAAATGTAGGACTATACTAAGAGCCCATGAACCACTAAAGATTAGTAAAAGTCATAGTATTAATGGTTCGTTAGTCTTCTCGATGAAATGTAAGAACTAGTATATATTACAACCCTCAGCTTGCCACAAACTCCTAGTCAAGCTAATATCAAAGATGGACTTATATTCTCATAGTGCACCATCTTGCCAAGTATTTTAAATTGAGATTTAAAAGAATGAAGAATGTTGCAATTCATGCTAGTCTATATATGATTTTCAAGAGGGTTAAGCACACATGTTTTATTTAGAATTTAAACCAATGTGGGTTGAGCGTTTGTATAATAACACACCAATAAGAAGCGGGAGAATATGCTTGGGTTTAAGAGGGAAAACTATTACATTGATAATGATGGCAGTTTAATGTTTTAAACTCTAATTATGGCCAGTTAGAGGTTATAGTCAAGGGAGCATACATGTTAGAAGAATTTGATCATATTGAGTTCATCTATTTTAGAAAATCTAGAGAGGAAAAGATAGAGAGGGCTATTTCATTATTATGTTAATGAAAGATAATTGTTTGGATTAAGTGTTGGCTTAGATTAATAGCAACAACTATTTGTTGGATTTTAATCAATCTATAATTGTTGGATTTTGCTCTACAAATTGCATGAATCAACTATAATACTTTATAATGAACGGAAGCGTACCTTGAGACATGATGAAGTCAATGATCTATTCTCGCAGCAGCTATAATCCTGAGATGAACGAAGGCTAGGTCTTCTCTTCCCTACTCTCTTCTTTAATCGGCTGATCGATGGGGCACAACCTCTTTTATGCGTGTGTAGATATATGTGTGAATGTAGGGAGAGAGGGACCCGAACCTCATATTTATATCAAGTGATAACACTTGATAACCCCCATCAGATTATGAGTTCTATTAAGATTAACATCTGATTTGAATTCAAATAGGATATTTACTTTGATTGGGTCTATGATGATTGGTCCAAGTTTAAAAAAATAAGGGTTATTCATTACTGAGTCTAATTAGTCCATATTAAAGGAAATAAATCCAACATTCTCCCACTTGGCCTTTATTAGACTCAAATCCCCCTTTTAACAAAGTTTTAAAAAAGAAAAAGGAAAAAATTAAAAGGACTCCATGAACGAAATCAACTCCTTTAAAAAATTTAACGAGTGCACTCTTTGAAAAATAATCCCAATCAAACTATTCGAAGTTCACTTTTATACTTGATTAACTGAAAGCAAATAATGTGGATCATGGTGGTTATACATCCTTAATTAACATACTTCCTTCCATGTATCACTCCATCATTAACTCCCACTTAACCAAGTCATATATGATGTAAATAATTGGCTAGAGCAACCGTCATGCCTCTTTAATGGTCCCAACTTTAATGTCAAATAATGACTCTTCTGTATAGCATAAATATTAACAATAATGTGTACACCAATAATAGCAGAAGAAAGAAAGAAATATATATATATATATATATATATATATATATATATATATATAATCATCAAGTTGTAAGGAGATCTCAAACTAAATGTCTATCATTAAGACTTAACTATCCCAATGACCAAGACCCATATGCATTACATGTTCCTTAAAGGTCTTCAGCGCCAATCCTTTAGTCAAGAGATCTGCAAGCATCAGCTTAGTACTGATGTGGTTAATAGACACAAGATGATTTTTCACTCTTTCATTAACAACAAGAAATTTGACATCTATATGTCGATTTGCCGTTGTACTCTTGTTGTTCTTTGCATAAACATGCAAAGAAAGAGAATTATCACAATAGATTTGTAGTGGCTTAGAAATAGAGTCCATAACACAGAGTTATGAAATAAATTTCTTCATCCACAAAGCTTGTGAAGTAGCTTCATGACAGCTAATAAACTCAGCCTCCATAGTGGAAGAGGCGATTATACTCTGCTTAACGCTTCTCCATGAAACTGCTCCACCACTTAGCATGAAAACATAGCCTGATGTGGATTTTCTACTAATCTGAATAACCAATCACTTCCAAGTGATCAGTTCTCTTGTATGTGAGCACATAATCTTTGGTCCCCTGGAGATATCACATCACCTTTTTAGCAGCTTTCCAATGATTCAATCCTGGGTCACTCATAAATCTCCCAAGTACCCCAACAACAAAGCTAATGTCATTGTCAGGACAAGTACATGTTTGCAGATAGTTCAAACTGCCAATTACAAAGGCATAAGGAATCCTCTTCATATATTCCTCTCTGACTCAATTTTGGCACATTGTAATTTACTGAATTTCTCACTTTTTACAGTTGGCACTTCATTTGATGAGCAACTTTGAATTTCATACTTTTCTAGGATCTTTGAGATATAGCCCTTTTGGGATAGCCCTAATAATCCTTGTGATCTATCACTAATAATTTCTATTCCTGTAACATAAGAAGCAAACCCATATCTTTCATTTCAAAATTATTTGAAAGAAAGCTTTTCGTTTCATGCAAAAGTCCCAAGTCACTACTAGCAAGTAAAATGTCATCCACGTACAGAATTAGAAATATGAATTTGCTCCCACTAACCTTTAGATATATACATTGATCAAAGAATGTTTTCCTCGGAAATCCAAAGGAAGACACAGTAGTATTAAACTTTAAGTACCACTAGCGTGAAGCTTGTTTAAGTCCATAGATGGATTTCTTTAATTTGCGAACTAAATTTTCTTTTCTTGGCATCACAAACCCAATAGGTTGATTCGTATATACTTCCCCACCTAAGTGTCCATTTAGGAAAGCAGTTTTTACATTCATTTGATGCAGCTCTAAATCAAAATGAGCTACTAAGGCCATAATAATCCTAAATAAATCTTTTTGAGACACAGGTGAAAAAATTTCACTATAATCAATGCCTTCTTTTTTTTTTTTTTTTGGTTAAAGTAGATAAAACCACTTTCTTTTATTTATAGTAGAAAAGCTTACATAGGTGGATCCTTTTCAGTCCGATACAGAGTTGAGTACCCCTCTATTTAGCCCATTGATAAAGAAAAGAAGTCGAACCCATAAGGTGTCAATGAAACGCCCTCCTTCACCTCTTCTCCTCTCCTCCCAAGGGTTCATTACTCACTGGGTATCTTCAAGTCCACATGCGGTGGAAGATCTTTGGTCCTTCTTCCCGGGTGAACGCAAGGGTTCAATGCCTTCTTTTTGAGTGAATCCTTTTGCAACGAGCCTTGCCTTATATCTAGTGATATAGCCATTGGAGTCCCTTTTAGTTTTATAAACCCATTTACAACCAACAGGCTTATATCCAACTGACAATTCGACAAGCTCCCAAACTTCATTTTTGCTCATGGATTCTAACTCATCTTTCATAGCATCTAACCATAAGTCCGAATCTACACTATCCATAGCCTACTTAAATGAAATGGGATCATCGATCTTTAATTCCCAAATCATTCTCTTACAAATATATTATATAGTCATCTGGGATAGCGGATTTTCTAATCCTACTTTGGCCTTTTAGCCCCGCATTCAACTACATTTTTAGTTGGGAGTGGTTTTTGTGGACTAGGTGGAAGTTCAGTAAGTTTGTGAGATGGTTTTCTCATTTCAGGTTGATATACTATAATTTCTGATTGATTAGAATCAATCGGAACAATATTTTCCTGACAATTATATGAAGAGTTTAAATTATGTATCTCTTCAAACACCATATTTCTTGGTTCACCACTCTCACTCACTTGACTATTTTCAATGAATTTAGCAACATAAGTTTCCGCGATTCTTGTCACATGGTTAGGATAATAAAATCTAAAGCCTTTGGACTTTTCTGGATACCCAATAAAGTAACAGCTTATTGTCTTGGGATCCAATTTCTTTTCTTGTGGATTATATATTCTAGCTTCTGCAGGACATCCCCAAACATGTAGATGTAATAAACTCGGTTTCCTTCCTGTCCATAACTCAAAAGGAGTTTTCGAGACAGCTTTACTAGGAACTCGGTTCAAAATATAGATAGATGTCCTCAGTGCTTCACCCCACAGTGATAAAGGCAAGGTAGAATTACTCATCATACTCCTAACCATGTCCATTAGTGTTCTATTACGCCTTTCAGCCACACCATTTTGTTGTGGTTCTCCAGGCATTGAATATTGTGCCCTAATTCCATTATCCTCTAAAAATTTAGCAAAAGGTCCAGGCGCTTGACCTAAGTCATGATGCCTGCCATAATATTCACCACCACGATCTGACCTCACAACTTTAATCTTCCTATCCAATTGATTTTCTACTTCAGCTTTGAAAATTTGAAAATAATGCAAAGCTTCAGATTTCTCGTATAATAGGAAGACAAAACCATAACGTGAGAAATCATCAATAAATGTGGTAAAATACTTTTGCCCACTTAAACATGGAGGAAAAGGGCCACAAATATCAGTGTGGATTAACTCTAAAACTTGTGAACTCCTAGTTGATGTTTTCTTATGATTTTGGGTTTGTTTTCCTTTAATGCAATCAACACACATGCCATTATCAGTAAAATCAAGAGCTGGCAATACTCTATCCTTTACTAATTGCACAATTCTTTCCTTTGATATGTGTGCTAAACGCTGATGCCACAACATATAAGAATTTTCATTCAATATGCAACGCTTTCGACTGACATTCACATGCAAATATAACAAAGATTGGGCAAATGATTTTTCAAGATTCAGTTTATACAAACCATTAACCAAGATTCGAGAACCCACTAAAACAGAATTCTTAAATAACTTAAACAAAGAATCCCCAAAACTAGAAGAAAAACCATCTAAATCTAGTTTAGGCAATCAAATCAAGTTTCTAGATACTAAAGGCACACAAAAAGTATTAGGGAGATCTAATTGAAATCCAATATTGAGAATAAGTCGATAAGTCCCAACAACGGTGACTCTAGACGTCATACGGTTCCCCATTACGATTGTGAGCTCACTTTGATTTGGTTTCCGGCTTGAAAGGAATCCATGCATGGTATTAGCAATATGAACAACAACACCAGAATCAATCCACCGAGTATTAGATGGAATATCAATAAAATTGGTTTCAAAACAAGCAAGAGATAAAGAATCACCTCTCTTTTCAAACCAATTTTTGCGCTCATACTCTTTCTTTACGTGTCCCTTTTGTTGCAATAGAAACACCTACCGCCTTCATGCTTCCCGCTTTTCCTTTGGGTGGAATTTTCTTTTCGCTTTTCTTTTCTTTCCTTTATGCTTGTTTTGTGAAACAAAGTTAACAACAAGCTGCCTTCCTCGCTTTAATCTCTCATCCTCTTGCACACACTTTGATGTCGGTTCATTAATGGACCATTTGTCCTTTTGAGTATTATAAATGAATTTTGAACCCACTCAAATTGTGAAGGGAGGGAGTTAAGCACAAACTGTACTAGAAAAGAATCAGATATGTTCATTTCCATGGCATTCAGTTTTCCTGCTATATCCCTCATTTCCATAATGTGCTTTCGCACACCGCCGTAACAGTTATATTTCATTGAGGTGAGCAAGGATATAAGCATGCCAGCAACCGACCTATCACTTTCAATGTGTTGTTGTTCAATGGACTCTATGTAATCTTTTGCACTTTCAGTAGTTGGAATTGACCCCCTAATGTTTTTCATGATAGTACTTTTCACTATCATGAGAGACAATCTATTAGATCGCTCCTACTTTTCAAAGTATTCTATTTCTTCATGGGTACTATCCGCAGTAAGTTCAGGGGGTTTTTCTTTAAGAAGGGCTAAGTCTAAATCCAAGTATCTTAATGTTATCAGAAGTTGCTCGTGCCAATCAGAGAAATTTGTACCATCCAATTTAGGAACGTTTATTAGAAGAGATGGTATGGAGGCAGGGGTCAAAACTGTAAGAAATTAAGGCTTACAATCAGTAATCGATGCAAACTAGCCACTAATATGATTCTGCTCGACTATAAATTTGTATATCATAATCTACATTTGGGCAAAGACTATAATTACACTATTATATCTATAGAATAATCATGGCAAAATAAATAAATAAATAATAATAATAATAATAATAATAATAATAATAATAATAATAATAATAATAAAATCCACATATCGTGCTAAAAAACAATTAATTGTTGCACCTCAAGCATATATTATTTTGCATGATCACATACATATTAATAGCTATAGATCATAATAAATTCTCTTATTGTCTATTGACAATGAGAATGACAAAGAGCCGAGAATATTCACACCATTGGGCAATTCCTCTTTTTCAGTGCCTATCTCATGTAATAAACATATTTAAGGTTTTGATGTTAATTAAAAGCCTCCTTTGGGTGACAACCAATTAACATCCTTTACTACAATTTCAACTCGTGAGAGAAAACCATTAATCCCATAATTCGCTATGTCATCATCCTAACATGCTTAGTGATTCTTTGGGACAACAAATCACATGCCGAGTTTTATAAATAACGGTTCAAATTATTGAACATTTCAAATTATACCAATAAATTTTCTTTTATTCACAAGATCAAAATTTCATTGCAAAATTAACTCTATATAAATAAAGAGATAATTTTATAAATAAATAATGTAATTAATTTGAAGTTTCCACTATTAATTTCTGAAAATTAAATAATTAATTTTGAAAATCCTGTAATTAATTTTCAGAAAAAAAATAATATAATGATTGATTTTTGAAATTTCTATCATGAATTTCCGAAAATTTTCTTTAATTTCAAAAATTCAATAATTAATTTCAGAAAAGTACTATAATTATTTACTGAAATTTCTATAACGAATTTCTGAAAATTTCCTTTAATTTCGAAAATTCTATAATTATTTTCAGAAAAATACTATAATTATTTACTGAAATTTCTATAATGAATTTCTGAAAATTTACATTAATTTCGAAAATTCAATATTTATTTTCAGAAAAATACTATAATTATTTACTGAAATTTATATAATGAATTTCTGAAAATTCCCATTAATTCAAAAATTCAATATTTAATTTCAGAAAAATACAGTAATTAGTTGCTGAAATATCTATAATGAATTTATGAAAATTTTCTTTAATTTCGAAAATTCAATAATTAATTTCAGAAAATACAGTAATTATTTTCTGAAATTTCCATAATAAATTTTCAAAAAATTCACTTTAATTTCGAAAACAAATCTAATTAATTTCAGAGAAATACAATGATTAATTTATGAAATTCCTATAATTTTATTTAATTTTAAAAATTCAATATTTAATTTCATAAAAATATAATAATTAATTTATGAAATCTCTATAATGAATTTTCAAGAATCCTATAATTAATTTCAGAAAAAGCAGGGAAAAATATATTATAATGTTCTTTTATTGATCTTGTGATGATTCACTAATCTATAGAGCATAACCTGGTCTCTGATGCCAACTGTTGGATTTTAATCAATCTATAATTGTTGGATCTTACTCTACAAATTGCATGAATCAACTATAATACTTTATAATGATCTCTTCTTGCAGCGGCTATAATCCTGATATGAACGAAGGCTAGGTCTTCTCTCCCCTACTCTCTTCTTTAATCGGCTGATCGATGGGGCACAACCTCTTTTATGCGTGTGTAGGTATATGTGTGAATGTAGGGAGAGAGGGACCCGAACCTCATATTTATAGCAAGTGATAACACTTGATAACCCCCATCAGATTATGAGTTCGGATATTTACTTTGATTGGGTCTATGATGATTGGTCCAAGTTTTAAAAGATAAGGGTTATTCATTACTAAGTCTAATTAGGCCACATTAAAGGAAATAAATCCAACACTATTGTCATAGAAATTAAGCCGATTGAAAAACATATTAAGCTTGGATTTAATTACTAGATTGTGGTATAGATCGGGAAGGCTACGTCGAGAGGAACTAGTGACCGAGCCTGGACCTTGTGGGATCGAAAATACCCGTCTGGCATCGTGTCTGTGAAGAGACACTAGGCGATATATCGAATCACAAATGAGTATTTATTTTATTTATTTATATTATTGTGGGTACTTCCATTCCTAATAGAGGCAAGCCTCTATTATTAATTACCCCAGACAAAGTCTTGGGAACTTCTGATTAATGGAAAACATATAAATAGAGACAATGAAAAAAAGAATTCATTTTATTACAGACCAAAATTAATTTATTACATATATATCACACACACACACACACACACACACACACACACACACACACACACACATATATATATATGTATATATAAATGTTAGTATAAGGCCGACTATATTACTGTTCATTTAAGGTCGCCTCATTTTGAGGCACTTAGAGACTATTTTTTTGAAATCCAACCGTATGGATGGAAAAAAACATCGAAAAATAAGCTAGCATGTTAATTTTCATACAATTTAAGAACTTGTAGGGTCTTCATCTTAACGGGTGAAAATTTATAGAAATCTTACCGGTTCAAAATTTCATCATTTAAGATGAAGACCCTACAAGTTCCCAAATTGTATGAAAATTGACATGCTAGCTTATTTTTAGATGTTCTTTCCATCCATAGAGTTGGATTTCCTCAAAACACTGTGCAAGTGAGCCAAAATAGGGCGACCGCACTTGCACAGTGATAAGGCCGGCCGTATAGTAACACGACTGTATATATATATATATATATATATATATATATATATATATATATAAAATTTATTTAGTTATTTATGCCGCCGCTTTCCGACTTGGAATATATACTTCGCCGTCTTGGGATTTATATGCTTTGAATGCCTCAAGATGCCCATTTTGTCACGCTTCTGAGATTCGCGCTACTTTAGGATTTCTTATGTTTTATTGATCATTCTCGAGATGAGTTTTTCATTGTCGCTTAGATACGCAAGGCCACTTGAATGTGTATCTATTAATCCGCCTCAAGATGTGTGCGCTCATACTGCCGCTTCGAGACGAAAGTGTTATATCTCATCGGCCACCTCCCATTTGGCCACTTGCATAGTATTTTAAGGATTTACAACCGTATGGATGGAAAGAACATCGAAAAATAAGCTAGTATGTCAATTTTCATATAATTTGAGAAGATGTAGGGTCTTCATTTAACGGGTGAAAATTTATAGAAATCTTATCAATTGAAAATTTCACCCTTTAAGATGAAAACCCTACACCTTCCCAAATTATATGAAAATTAACATGCTAGCTTTTTTTCGATGTTCTTTCCATCCATATGGTTGGATTTCCTTAAAACATCGCCAAGAAGTCGGTTAAAAATGAAAGTGCTGACCGCGACTTGCTAGCTAATTGTTACTTCTGGGCTTACCGCGATAATAACACGACTATATATATATATATATATATATATATATATATATATATATATAATTTTATTTTAACTATATATATCCATTAGTATTTATCTATAAATTTTTGGATTAATTACACTTTTCGTCCCTGAAAATGGTGTCATTGTTCACTTTTATCCTTGTATTTTAAAAATGTTCAATACGGTCCTTGTGTAATGCGCAATACAATGTTAGGGACCAAAATAGAACAGAATACGCAATACACAAGGACTGTATTGAACATTTTTAAAAAATACAAGGATAAAAGTGAACAATGACATCATTTTCAGGGACAAAGAGAACAAAATTTCCTAATACACAAGGACTGTATTGAACATTTTTAAAATACAAGGATAAAAGTGAACAATGACACAATTTTCAGGGACGAAAAGTGTAATTAATCCTAAATTTTTTATAATTTTTATATATATAGATAGTTATTATTGCTCAACACCCTCTTCATTTCTGTATTGTAGTTCATATATTTATTTTATTATTATTATTATTTTTTATTTAGCTTGTGAACTAATCTAGAACTCGGCAAATTTTTATTTGTAAATCAAAGGACAATCATTTTATCAACCTCTAAAGTGCATTCCAAGCTGAATCCTCACATTACCGCAGTTCTGGATTATTTGGCATTCTCTCCACCATTTGCTTAATATCATCATCTTAATTCTTTTATAGTAGCAACAACAATTCTACTAAGTGATCAACTATATTAACACACATTTCATAATTTCAAAGGGGGCTTCTAAAGTTTCCCTTTTATTGCTTATGGAGAGACATTGCAACCATGGGTTTATTCCCAAATCATAGCTTTACAGATATGTGCTATAGATGGATTGGAAAGCTTCTCCTTGCATTCATCCATAGAACTATTAAAATGAGATGTTTTCAGACTTCAAAGTGTTTCTTTAGGACATTTTATCGAACAAGTACACAGCACTATCAATAGTACAAGTTCTCAGAGAACTGAGCATTGGAATCCTTCTAGAATACAATAGATTACATTAGTCCTTGAGTTTTAACATCCCCTTTCCTATCAAAAATCAATATACGACCACATTCAAAAGCTGCAATCACAATTCATGCTTCTTGATAACTTCATCCCCAAAGGTTTGAAATGGCCTACAGTTTATGGACAGTAAACTTCGGCAGGGGTAGCCATAGCGTAGGCCTGCTCCAATCTTCTCCTAGTATCCATAAGTGATCGTGTTCCCTTCTGATGTCTCATACCCAATAGAGGAAGAAAGGAGCAGAGAGGTCTTCCTCTTTTAGAGCATAATAGATTATATATATATATATATATATATATATATATATATATATATATATATTTGTGTATAAGTAGATTTGTGTATAAGTAGTGGTAGTGCTTTCTTCTTGAGAATGTAATATATATAAGCTTTCTCCAGCGAGCAGGCTTCTTTTCTCCTTGGCTTTATCCTCCTTCTTCTTCTCTCGTGGCAGTGCAGGGGTGCAGAGAACTTCTATCCGAGGCATAGTAGAGAGTTTATATATATAGAATATAGTCCCCCGGCTTCGTTCTCCGGCAGCAGTGAACAACTTCCTTCCCCCAATGGCTTGGCGGCGGTGATTGGTCGAGATTCGTGGACAAACGGACGCAGCAGGGGAGGTGATCACCTTCCTTTTTTCTGTTCGCCTGCGCTCTGTCGGGGTCCTTCCACTAGGGTTTTTGGGAGTGACATGACTGAAGGATCTCCAGGAGCTTACGGTGTGTCCTGGTTCCTCTCCTCCATAGATTTGCTGGCGAGCTTCACTCGCTTCACATGCCTCGCTTCTCTCAGCGATGGCGTCTTGGATCGTGGGGCTGATTTAGGGCTTCTCACCGGCGATGGCACATCGTTGGCGGCAGCAGGAGCTTCGCGGATAGCTTGTATATGATGTATGGTATATATATAGTTCTTCAGCTTCGTTCTCCGACGGCAGCAAAGTGGACGGCGGTAGTAGGACAACCGAGCTTCTTCTTCTTCATGTAATGTAGATATATAGTATATAACATATGTATAGATGTATAGATAATATAATATAATAGAGATAGACATAATCACCTTCTTTTCTCATACAAGTGCTTTTTTCCTTCCTGTTTATCTCTCTAGAAAACTCCTCTTTCAAAAAGAACCCCCTGCCCTTTTTATCTTTTCTAAAAAAAATCTTTTTTCATCTCCGCAGGATTCTACCCACTTTGCCCGTTCTTAACCAGATAAGACCAAAGATTTTTGTTTTTAAAATCGAATTACCTTCTAACCGAATAAGATCAAGACTTTTAATATTTATTAATTTAGATTAATTAATTAATTAATTTTTTTATATATTACTTTGGGATGTGTATTTGGAATTTTATGGTTGTCTCGGATGTATGTTCCCGGGCCATCTCAAGGTTTAAAATTGCTTCAAGATTTGTTCTCGGACAATTATGGAATTTATACCCTCAGCCTGCCTGGATTTCTATCCTTGGTCCACGTTGGGATAACCTTATATTTGTGCCTTTTATCTGTTCTATTTATTTTATCAAATCCCGATAGGCCAAGATTATGATAAAATTAAATTTATTAATATCAGAATTTTAATTCTAATTGAATTGAGATATATTATTTTTATATATAAACAGACGCTTTTGACCTAGGTAAGTGTCTTTGCCTAGAATCCTTATTTTTGGATGTTTTAACATCACTGATTTCTTGATTCTTTGGCATATATATACATATTTTTTGTGTTGGATGATTATTCCTTGATATATGAATACATATCTATGTATGTATGTTTGTTGGTTGTGTGTAATTCTTTCCACTCGATGCATGTTATTTTTGTGGATTCTTCCGCCCGGTGTACAGTGGAGCGTGTGGCTCGTAAATAATGTTCAGGGCCGGTGGACACCCTATTCGTGCTTTCCTGTCAGGGGGATGATAATCTGGCTGTCATGTATGCCCGTCAGTGGGACAATATGCTGGCTGTGTACGTAAATGTACGTGAGAGTAGCGCTACGGACCGAGGATCTGTATCAGCTTAGGCTGATGGCTGCCTCTAGAGGATGGTTTGTGAGCTTCGCTTGAGTTGCTTATCTTGAGATGATATGATTGTGGTTATGGGAGTCCCTACCGTTGGATAGTTTTCATTGGGGTAGGTCTGAGACTCCAGGTGGTTTGGCCGGTAGGGTTTGTATTTCCCACGCCGGGTTTGATTGTCATGTTTCTTGATTTGCTTATTCATTTGCTTATCTTATATTGAGTTAGACATGACTTCATTATGTTCCATGTGAGATACTTACTGGGCTTTCCTTATGAAAGCTTATGTACTTGTTGATTTTCCTTTTTCAGATCCCGAGGAATAGGATGCGGGCCGTAGGAATGTAGCATGAGACTTGCGTGGATTTACTGGGATTTGTTGAGGTTGGTCACCTCTGATCTTCTTGTGTGTGAGGATATATTATTCTAGGTTCCCGTGTAGGAGCCAGTTATGTTATGACTGTATGGACATTACAAGGCATGAACAAGCAGAAGAGAGATAAGGACATACACTACATTACAAGTAAGTCCCGACACCCAAAACTCTCTAGCTAAACAAGTCATTTATTTCAAAAGAAAAGGGGGGGAGAACCCCAGCGATGACAATACATGCCAATAACATATAATGTTAAGGCGGCGGAGGCGCCAACAAATGTAAAGCGAACCTCGAATCTAGCGAAAAGGGGTCTACTTTGGGGTGTTTACGAATGACCTCCAAGCAAGCCCAAAATCCCTTCTCTGCCCTGCCATGGGTGGCGGCGATCTACGCCTTGCTCACCTCCGGTGAAGATCGATACACGTGCACCGCCTGATTAGCTGCCTCCCGGAGATGAAGGAGATATTGCGTAGATTCACGAAAATCCTCCATAGCCTGCTGGCGCGCCTCCTCCAAGGCCGCCGCACGCTCCTCCAACTTCCTGTCCAAGTCGGATCGAGCCACCAAGGCAACGGCCAGCGACAAGCTCAGTTGGGTTGTGATTCCGGCTCTCTCCCTAACTTCCCGAGACACGCCTTCTCCAAGAACTGTATGGCATGCTTCTTCCTAGCTAGGTTGGCCTAGACCTCAAGAGCTTCTCCTCAAACCTCCTCAGGAGGACCTCTAATGCCGGACGCGTGCCCGAATCCGTCCATCTTGGACATCTCCTGGAGATGAGCCCCCACAACATCGTTAAGAGTAGCAGCCTACACCCGATAGAGGAGATGGGGTTAGAAATAACAGGAGGTGAGGCAAGAAAATGACGAGCGCACCTCAACTCCGATGAAACTCAACCGGGAAGCTAGGTCTCCCTCACCCAAGAGATTTAACCGCCACGAGCATAGGGCCCCACACCAATCGGAGCAGCTCCTCTGTATCAAAAAAGGGGTCATGGAGTAGGTCCCTCTCACCCTACGAGGTCCCCACTTCGCTCAAATGTGGGGAGAGGGGCCCCCTCCCCGCCAAGGCAGACCGCTCAAGATGTTGACCATCATAAGAGGAAGCAGACGGGGCACCGGGGGTGTGGACAGGAGGAACCGGGGCCACGACATTGTGGTTGAACCCCCTACCTCTGCATGGCGCTTCCTGGCCATCTATCTTCGCCGAGGGAAGTCCATACCAACAGAAAGAGGGGAAGTCTGAAAAACTAACAACGAGAAAGGGGATGGGGCTAAGGACGCGGTAACTCTTGCCCTTATAACGAAAATTAAAAGATGGAAGTCAAACAGATGTAACCCCTTGGAAAGAACGCCCAAGGTAAGATTACTGCGGGAGTGATTCTCACACACGATCAATGAAGAGACACCCTCGAAAGCTGAGCCACCCACTCCGAGATGGAACTCCATTACAAACTCTAAGCGGAGCCCGCCCCAAAATGGTTATGCCCGAGGAACGAGAATCAGTACCTCGGCGGCAAAAAACCACAACCAGATATAAGGGGAAGAGTCCAACTCTTTACCAAAAAATATTGGAACAACAGTCATAAAGACGAAGAGTCGCAAGTGCATAGCCAGAGGTCTCAAGGAAGACAAACCCGGTCGCGATGAGCTCGCCTCAAGGGACCACATTCGTCTCCCCGAAAACACTTCTTCAAGCCCAATACCTCGGTCCCAATGTCACGCCTCAGGTTGGGAGCAGCCCGGGACTTCCTCAAAAGCTCTATGAAGCAACATTCCCTTGGGAAAGCGGTGCAAAGAGGCCGGAAGGCATGGAAACTTCGTGACGCACCCGCCAAAATCTCCTCGTCAAAAAGGGATTGAAAAGATGGAGAACCAATAAACCCAGAAATGGCTTCAGACCCACGATGGCTGAGAAGCTCATAGAACTCAAGGGAGTTTCGAAAGTCGGAAACACTCTTGTCGGAGATGGCCTTCTTTAGACGCACGAACTCCCGAGAATTATGGCATTCGGCTATTGCGGTATCCTTGGTCTTCCAGAGGGCCACTTGGTGTTTCTCCTCTAGCGTTGCGACAAGCCGTCGGTCCGCATGCCCAAGCTCTCGCATTACAGGACTCCAATCGCCCTCCTCGAGAAAAAAGATCGGACTCATAACCCGACTCCCCGCTCCTTGGTTGAACCTCGGCCTCGTGCTTAAGCTTCCTACACTCCACCTTGTGAAATCGGGTCACAGTGCCCACGAGAGACTTGAACTCATCCCTCATAACCGCTAGTTCGACAGAATGCTCCCTCCGCATTTGGGAGCATGTCTCCTTATATACGATAACGAGCTTGCGTTGGCGGTTGAGGGATGAAGATACCTCGGCGTTCTGGGCCTCTAGCTCCTTTATACGCACCTCATGCGTCATCGAAGGGATGCCCCGGGGCCCCGACTCCTAGAGAGGGCTCATCCCCAGGTACGCCAGTAAAACCGCCAACTGGACGAGATTGATGAGCCAATTGAAGGCATGATGAATAGCAATCTAAAGTCACAAAGCCGGACCTACCTTACTCCCCGTAGACGCCAAGCGGAAAGCCAGATCTTCGAGCCCGAGACTGGCAGCCACATTTTGGTCCCCTTTGGTGAAAGACTAGAGGAGACCCTAGAAAGGTGCGGTGCCGTACGGATAGGAGAACCCAGCGTCACGCAAGGGAGAGTGGTCCCTAGGCGCCTCTGCTCCCATCTTAGGGGATGCCTCCCTTCCTCCAAAAGGACTGGAGACCATTCGGGATTACCGTGTAAAGGCTATCCTCTTAAGGCGTTTCGCCGGCCTCGAGGGAGCTATGGCAGCCAGCAGGGTCACAACCTCCATAGAAGGCAATTCCAATCCCCCCTCCCTCGGGGCAGGGTCGACCTTCCTCGTACAAGGGAGGGAAAAGGAGACGATTTCCCCTCCAGTTTCGGTCGCTTCTTTGTGAAGGCCCTGTCTTCTATCCTAGTTGGAGTTCGGCGCACCCGTAAGATGTGATCAACACCGCCCCGCACATAGATAGAAAATGAGCCTGTCCCATAGGAACCTTTGTCAAAAGCAGACAAACACATGAGGGGAGCATATGAAAAGGAAAGCAACCCCCGCCTGGGGCGCAGAAGAAAAGAAAAACTACTTGCGGAGGAAAGCCCGGCAAGTAGACTTCGGGATGGGGTGAGACAAGTCTTGCGGTCCCATTACTCGATTCAGGGAGATCCATCTTTCCTCTGTCTCGGACATCATGGGGTCATAGTCCTATCCCGAGAACGGGGCACTCCATAGGGTAGGGTTGTCCCAATCACCTCCGCACATGACGAACACAAAATGGGACCGTCTCTCCGGAAGCTTGGGAAATGTAAGGTACAAGCATAACCCCTCACGGTGAGCAAAGCAGAACCATTCCTAAAGGGTTGGGACTCTCCTCAAATAGAAAATGAGGCAAAACATGTGGACAGAAGGAGGAAGCAGATAACTGTGAAGGACGACTACAAACCAACAAAGAATCCTCCAATTGTATTTATGAAGCTTGGAAGGGCATGCTTTGTAGAAATTAAGTACCTCGAGGAAGAAAGGGTGCAAAGGGAAGTGGAGGCTTGCCCTAAAGAAATCGAGTTATACCGCGAGTGCCCCCTGAGGAGGGTGATGAGCCCTCTCTGAGATAGAAGGGACCCGATACTAAAAAGGAAGGGAAACGGGGAAATGCTTCTCGCGACGAAAAAAGTCTAGGTATATAATCTTGATGAGCCATGGAAACCCTCTCCATTGCACGAAAACCTTACGAACCAACACTGTGTTGAAAGCGAAGTAGAAAAGGTGAACTCCAAACGATAGGGAGGAAGGAATGGAAAGTAAACAAAACACCCACCTGTCGCAACCCTAGGAGGATCTGATAGGTTACAATAGGCCACCTCCAGGTACCCGCGCGATAATCAACGCGTGGAACTTGGGGTGTGAGGATCCTCGCTTGGGGAGTGACACTCATTACACCTTCAGCTACCTCTAGCCAAAAGTGGCGTTGTCCTGCTTTGTCAGTAACTCAAGAGAGGGAGAGAGGGAGGAAGTTGAAGAAACCCAGCGGAGCAGGGTGAGGGAGGATGCAATGGGCACAGCTGCTACCCCATAAGAAGAGGGTCCACGATGATATCTGTAAAGGCTATGCCTTTTATGGACTAGTGAAATATTCTACTTCCCATAATTATACTTTTAGTAATTAAACCCCTTCTCTAGATAATATCAAGCAATATGAGGGGTTGGTTTACAAAGGTGTGCCTAGCATGAATTAATGTTATTAGAGGGTTTTGAATGCAAAGAGCCAAGTTAGAAAATTTCTTTACTTTAATAGTTAGGGATTTAATTGAGGATTTAATAAATATGAAGGTTTAAAATGCAAAGAAAACCTCCCTCAAAATGGAATAAGTTAATGGTTTGTATAATAATTTCATAAAAACTCGGGGACTCTTTATTAAAATGTGCACATTATTATGGTTGAACAATCAAAGGGAGCATATGATTAATATGAAGAAGATAGGGGTGTTTTACAAAAATTGCACATGAACCATGCACGAATTACATAAGTCGTTATCAACTGTCACGGTTGAGAAGATGAGGGAAACTAAACCCATCCAATACATCATGGGTTGGAAACAAGCAAACGCGTGAGCACTTAAATGGATTTCCATCCGTTTCACGTGGAGCGTGATCAACCATTCATCCTAAGGAGAACCTGGATCCAAGGTAAGCTAGGTTTTCATTTGCTTTCTCTGCCGAGCTCTGCAACAAATATTAGAAGATGAGATCGCGTGTACGGACAGATATGGTGCCGGATTTACTGTACACTGGGAGAGATGCGCGACAGTGAGACGTTCCATCGTCCGTACCACCTCGAGCTCCGTTGCACTGTCGTCTCGGATGATAAAAGAGAACAAATGAAGCAACGCTCCCATCCCACTTGTTCAACCAAAAAGAAATAACTCTCTGAGACCTGCTGTGAGCTTGAGAGGGAGAACCACCTTGTGAGACCTCCGACGACTTCGTGAGGATTCATCCTCCATCTTCTCTACTCCCACAACTTACAAACACAACCTTCCTCCAAGCTTTGACGGGGTATCGGGGCGGAGGTTTGAAGGGGCGAGGCAAAGGGAGTGACCCGGCGCCACCGAGGACCCGGGGACCCGTGATGACTCCTACAAGAGAACGGCGCATGGAGCAACGCCGACCATATAGATATACCTCGGAGGCAAGGGAGCCATCAGAATCTGGTAAGCTACCTCGTCTTCTCTGCGACCCATGTACGTGTAGTGATGGGTTTTGATCACTAATTCACCTGCAAACTTGAATGCATGGTCATAATGTGGTAGTAAGAGAGGAGCCTTGTTAGAAGTATGATAGGAAATGAGGTTAACAGTAATGTTGATGCTTGAGTGGTTAATTGGCTATTCCTTATGATAAGTTGGAAAATAATTAGTGATGCATAGAGTGGGCATAGCTGGTGCTTGAGAATATAACTACTGGTGTATATTTATATGCATACTCTTGAGTATTTAGTATTAAAAGCAATAAGGTATTGGCTGGCATGTGTAGAGAGTATGTTCAACCTATTCTTTGACTTGTTGGGCTGATAGGAAACCATGTGTAATTTTAATGATTGAGTTAGTGGTTACCAAGGCACTAATACCACTTGATGAAGTTCAGTTGATGTGTAATGAGTAAATAATTACAATTAATGGACTTGATATATAATATATGTGTGAGAGATTATATTAAGGAAAATTGTATATGTGTATGTCTTCATGGGTGCTATTGAGTATTGATGAGAAAATAGACACTAGTTTAATATTTAGATAAATGGATTAATGGCCTGTGGCCCACTCCCAAGCAACCAACCAATTAGGTGGGCTGGGATTTCATAATGGAAATATAGATTCCAAGAAGTGAACCTCCACCACACAGAGATGTATTAGATTAATTAAACAGACATTGTTATGTACTCATCTATATACTAAGCATGGACCTTATTATTATTAGATACCGACATACGACGGTGTGGCACGGCGGGATTAGATGCTGACTAGCATTTCTGGAAAAGGTAGGTGCTCGCGCCAGTGTTGTGAGTATCTCTACTCATAAGCCCTTTTTGTTGGTCTTTGCTTATTTGTTAGATGGATGTTGAAATCTATTTTTTTTGGTTTTATGTGCCATTGTTTGAGATTTTGTATGATTGCTATTTGCTCAAAGATGTGATCTTCTTGAGCCTCTTATTTGTTGTATTTTGTTATATGCATCTCACTTGCACGACATGATACTTATTTTAGGCCCTACACCGGGGGGGCTCATTCCCCGGAGTTATTTCAGGCCCATTGCCAGGGGGGCTCATACCCTGGAGTTGCTATGGGCCCTCCAGTGGGGCTCGTACACTGGCCATGTGCACATGTATAGTTAGTAGCGCTACTTTTCAACTTAGGCTAATATAGGTATGGACTGTTGACTGGCGACGGCCGCGCTACGTCATACCACAGTATCCATATGCCTGCGAGATGCATGGTTTGTTGTGACTCCATTTCTTTGCTGATATTCTACTTGTTGATATGTACTTGCTTGGATGATTGATTATGGCTTCCCGCCACACTATTGTTCCCCCCTGCGACCCTACTGAGCTTTTCTTCGGCTCATATACTTGTTGACATCTTTTCAGGGGACGAGCAGGTTCAGGACGAGGCATAGGCGGGGAGACTCTTGACTTGTTGCTTACTCCAGTTATTGAGGTCTGCGTACCTCCTATGTTGATTTTGTGAGAGTGAGCTTTTGGACATATATTATGCTTTCATGTTGATGACACTAGAGGTGACTATTCGGACCTATGTTCGGAGTTGTATAAACTCCTCCTTATCTTATTATGGTTATTATTATTCCGCTGTTACTCTGATTTATACCAGGAACCTGAGGCCTTGCATCTAGGTGGGGACTTGTCCCTCTTTGGGTGCTGCCGGTCTGCCGACGTGCCTGGACCCGGGTCCGGGGCGTGACAATATCAATACACCAATCGAACACCAAAACTCCGCAAGCTGCATCCGGCTGGACGCCTACCAGCCTTAGGAGCTGGGGGGGCAATTGTTAAAGGGACAAATCCCAACAGTACATGTGGCATACCCCAAGCAACGGTGAGGCCCGGGGACCACTGAGATCCCATTGTGCATCCAGGGAAAGATACGCAGGATCGACCGTGATCGTCTGATGGGCAGCCGCACAAGCCACGAGAAGGGAACATCCCCTGCGCAGGCAAGCACACCAGTACGATCACAGCCACTTAACAGAGCAGACCGACGGGCCTCTCGAGAAAAGCCTGCCTACAAGGACAGGAAAGGCACCCCTGGCTACTGGCCACCAAGGCGGCTCCTCAAGTAAAAGGAAGGAGGTTTTCTCCCCCAAATTCCTAACTCTTTCTCTTTCATACACAAAACTCTTTCTCTCCTAAACGCAAACTCTTGACCCAACTAACTTGAGCGTCGGAGGGTCTGGGGCGAAGAAGCCGTTGGACTTCTTTGTTTTACAGGGAGAGGCAGCTTGTTTGGTGGGCGGTATCGATGCCTCACGGCTATCAAACCACCGACGGCCGGTGGAAGCTCGTGTTCCAAACTACCACTACTCTCACAACACTCTCTACTCACAGTTGAACTCTATGTGGGAAGCGGTTTCTTCAACCTGCTACCAATTGAGCATCAATAATAATAAATATAGTAATAAATTCCTGTAATACAGTATTTCCAATTGCATATAACCAAACACCAAATTTGTTTGAATTGTATTTTAAAATCCATGTATTTTCAGTTACATTATAACTGGAAATCCATTGTATTTATAGTTACATTAAACCAAACGCCATGAAGAGAAGGAAAAATCCAAGTCATCCGGGAAGGTAGAAACCGATGGGTCGGAAAAACAAGAGTTGAAGGAAAATAGGAAGAAAGGGGTCAAAGCCCTATTCTTGATTCAACTATCCATCTCTGAGAAGATTTTTCCAAGAATAATCGGGAAAGAAGTTCTAAGGAGGCATGAGAGATCTTGTAAAAGGAGTTTCAAGGAAGCTACAAGGTGAGATCCGTGAAGGACTTGACTATCAAGAGAGATATTCAAAATTTGCAAATGAGGGAAAATGAAGCCCTAAAAGATTATTTCCCAAAGGTGATGGAGATTGTGAACCAAATTAGGAGTTTGGATGAGAACTTGACCGATAAGTAGGTATGTGAGAAGATCCTTTTTAGCCTTTCTCCAAAGTACAACAACATTGCCGCCATCATCGAAGAAACCAAGGATCTCTCTACCCTTAGTATTTCATGACCTAATGGATTCCTTAGAGATGCATAAGTGAAGGTTGGGTAGACACACCGAACAATCGATTGAAAGTTGAAATTGCCTTCCAATCTAGGTTAAACATGAAGGAGCAATCAAAGCAAAATTTTGTTGTTGGAGGATCATCCCGTGGAGGAAGATTTGGAAGAGGTCGTGGTGGATTTGGGAAAGGAGTTGGTAGAAATTAACAATCAAATTGCCCAAACCTATTGTAATATTTGCAAGAGAACCTCTTGTGTTGAAAAGAATTGTTGCTTCAAGGGAAAGCCCTAATGTTATAATTGTAAGAAGTTTGGCCACATGCAAAAAGATTGTTGGTTTAAATCAAATGAGCTAGGCAATTACACCAAAAAGAAGAGTGGTGATGGAAGACCATTCTATGTATGATAAGTGGCCATTGAACAAAAGAATGATGTATTGTATATTGATAGTGGATGTAGCAACCACATGACCGGTGATGAGTCTATCTTTTGCAAGCTTGATTCAACCAACAATACTACTCAAATTACTATAGGTAATGGTCTTATTGTGAAATCCAAAGGAAAGGGCATGATTGTCGTTGCTTCAAAAGAAGGGCTAGATGTTGATTCATGAAATGTTGTATGTTCCAGAGTTGGCACAAAATCTACCAAGTGTCAGGCAACTTATTGATCGTGGTCATGCTGTGCATTTCGAAAGTGGTTGGTGCAAACTTATCACAAGATTGATAACAAAAGAGAGTTGATGGCCAATATGAGAATGGAGAAAAATAGAAACTTCCCTCTCACTCTCAAGCATGCTGGAAATGTTGCTTTAAAGGCATGTCTTGAAGATTTGTCATGGTTTTGGCACAAATGGCTTGGACATGTAAATTTTGAAAGCTTGTAATTGTTGAGCAAAAAGAAGATGGTATATGGCTTGCCAACTATTGAAGAAAAACATAATATTTGTGAAGCATGTGCTCTTGGTAAAATACACCGAGACTCATTTCCAAATGAGAAAGCTTGGAGAGCCAAGGCACCATTGGAGCTGGTTCATTCCGATGTGTGTGGTCCTATGAAGATACCTTCTCATGCCGGTAATCACTTCTTTATCACTTTTATTAATGATTATTCAAGAATGTGTTGGGTTCACTTCATAAACCAAAAATCAGAGGCATTCTCTATCTTCAAGAAATTCCAAAAGATGGTTGAAAGACAAAGTGGCCAGATTATCAAAAAAAATTGAGACCTGATAGAGGTGGTGAGTACAACTCACTACAAAAAATGTTTCATTTACTCACGCCAGAATAAGCGTGAGTAAAAGTGTCAATAAGCGTGAGTATAGATCAAAATATTTTTACTCACGATAAAAAACTTTATACCGGCGCTAAAAATGCCATGACTAAAGGGGGGCGACGGTATAGCCATATTGTGACGAAAAAATTCAGTGAGAATAGATTTTTAGGTTTTACTCATGCTTGTATATGCGTGAGTAAAAGTATTGATTATTATTATTTTTTTATTTTTACTCACAGATATTATCCGTGAGTAAAAATAGTGATTATTATTTTTTTTTTTACATTTTACTCATGGATATTATGTGTGAGTAAAAACATGAATTATTATTTTCTCTTTATTTTTACTTATACATATTATGCATGAGTTAAAAACAAATATTATATATTTTATTCAATTTACTGACACACATTATTCGATCCTAAAAGATACATATATAAAAACTTTATATATGAAGTATCATATCCAATAGTTACTCAACAATGCAACACCAAAGAGAAAAACAACTTCAATAGAAAAACCACCTCCAAAATAACAAAAATATTTTAACATACCTAAGAAAATCCCGAGTTAAAGCATAGTTATTCATCTAAAAAAAAAACTTAAAAAGTTTGCAAAAAAGAATTTGAAAGTTGGAGAGAGACTGGAGAAGGATGAACAAAATCCTCAGAATAGTGGACTCCTAATGCAACAAATCAGAAGCCTTGCACAGAAGAAATCCAACCAGTAAGCTGATGAACAGAGTCATCATACTGTGATCTCCACTTTTCAAAGTAGCAGCAGAAGGGCTGAATACAATAACAGAAAAAAATTATAAGAAGCTAAATTAGCAATATGATACATTAAGAAAACTCTTGTTTTATTCAAAACCAACAAAAGAAATGTCAAACTTAGAATTAACTAACTCACTCACCAGTGGAGGGTTTGTGGGAGTAGATACCACCAAAATTAACCAACTCTATTTTTCTCTCAACCTGCAAGAAAAAACCAAAACAAAACAAAAAAAGATATACCCTTATGTTCCTGAGTTATTAAATTAACTTCAACTAACACAGAGAGGAACACATGTATATATGGTAATTATGTCCTCATGTTCCTATAGTGGAAATCAATAATCACAGAGTACACCAAAATTAACCAACTCTATTTTTCTCTCAACCTGTAAGGAAAAACCAAAACAAAACAAAAAAAAAGATATACCCTTATGTTCCTGAGTTATTAAATTAACTTCAAGTAAAGAGGAACACATGTATATATGGTAATTATGTCCTCATGTTCCTATAGTGGAAATCAATAATCACAGAGTATAACAGGAGAAAGACAAGATGCATGAACAGATAAGAGGGAAACCGATCGTTTGGATATTTCTTGGCAATTATGAATGATGATGAATGATGATGAAAAATCCACAAGAGGAAGCTAAGAAACCAAATAGGAAAGATCAGGAGTTCCTAAAACATATCAAATCTCTATAACATTCACCAAAGAAAGAGAGATTCCAACATTAAAAAAAATTATTAAAAAAACTGAAATGATAATTGTTTTTGTATTTAACACCTAAGAAATGTCACGGCTATAACCAAATGTCACATGCTTATTATCTTAACATTTAAAACCTAAGAAATGGCGATTTTACCTATGAAGGATTGTTTTTGTATTTAGATGAAACCAAATGTCACACCAAATTCAAGGGCTTTCTCAATGAGTTATCATCTTGCAACAATGCAAAAGGTGAAGCAATTAGACAGACATGCATTGTTCTTTATGAAAATCCTGCATTCTTTGCTTTAAAATTTGGAACAACTATCTTATGATTTTTGTCAGGAAAAAAAAGGAGCAGGGGAAAAGAAACTACACAATTTATATGCAAGTGCTAGAGAAAAAAATCAATGACAGAGCAATCCATGCAGATATTTAAAAAGCAAAACCCTAAACTCTACAAGAAACCCAAAACATCAAAACATCAGAGTATTCCTTACTGATTAGACTAAGAAAAGAGCAAAAATTGATGAACCCAAACAAACATCAAAACCCTAAACTCTACATAAAAAGACTAGGATGAAATGATGATAAATCCATGGATGAGAATCTTCCTACACAAAAGAATATAGAAGTACTCACAAGCATACCTGGACAGTCAGAACTCCAAGCATTGATCATTTGTTTGCCTTTTCAAATGCATCCTTTTAAGCTTGAAATAAAACAAGAGAAATAAAAACATCACACATTCAGCATTTGGATGAAAACTATATGCTAGAATCTATTTGGATGAGAACTTCAAACATAATAAAGTTAAAAGGGAGATGGATCATTGACCTAAAACTCACATTCAAAAGTACCAATCGGTCATTCTGGAACCAAATTGAATGAAAGCTCCAACAGATCAATGACCTAAATGTCAAATTCACACAACCATATAAACCAATCAACCATCCTAGAATCTAAACTAGGATCACTGGCTGAAGCACCACATCCAAAAACCCCAAGTAAAAACCATTGAAACAAATCAACAAATTCATCCTAACCTGATGAGAAGGTCACGATGAAGAGGTGGAAACTCTCTGGATGAGAGGAAAAACCAAAGGATTCATGCTATAGATTATCGCAGAGAAGAGGAAGAAGGGGGCGAAGGAGGGGCTCGGCCGCCGGAATCTCCCCGTCGTCTCGCGGAGAAAAGGAAGAAGGAGGCGATTCGGGTTCGGGCTGGGCTGTCACTGCGTCGCGGTGGTACTCGGATGCTCCGCTGAAGACGGGAGAGGGATGGGGCTCGCGATCGGGGAAGAAGGAGGCGCAGTTTGGGCTTCTCGGTGAATTTTGGTTTTTATAAGAATTTTTAATTTAGTCCCCATTTTTTAGAATAATCACATTATATTTTTTATTAATTAATATTTTAACATATAAGTCCAAAAACTTTTCCCTATTTTACTTCTTTTAAATCTTCTTAATCTTTATAATTAATTTATTCACCTCATTGTCATCTAATTAACTATTTTAACCCTCATCGTGACTTAATTACCCATTTTTTCTTCATTAAATAATGATTAAAATTTTCTCTTAAAAAAAATTGGGGCGTTACAAAATAACATATAGTTATGGTTACAAAAAACGTGACTAAAAAAAGCCTCTATAGTCACATATAAAATAATCGTGACTATAGATTACTTTAATACTCACGCATAAACCTAAGCATGACTATAATATATAACCTATAGTTACGGTTAAAATAAAATCCGTGACTAAAAAAACCTCTGTAGTCACATATAAAATAACTGTGACTATAGATTACTTTAATACTCACGCATAAACCTAAGCATGACTATAATATATAACTTATAGTCACGGTTAAAACAAAATCCGTGACTAAAAAAACCCTTTGTAGTCACATATAAAATAACTATGACTATAGATTACTTTAATACTCACGCATAAACCTAAGCGTGACTATAATATATAACCTATAGTCACGGTTAAAACAAAATCCGTGACTAAAAAAACCTCTCTAGTTACATATAAAATAACTGTGACTATAGATTACTTTAATACTCACGCATGAATCTAAGTATGACTATATATAAAGTTTTAGTCACACTTAAATTTCTGTGAGTAAAATTTTCGTGAGTAAATGTAACATTTCTTGTAGTGACTCTAAAGAATTTTACAAATTTTGTGAATATATTGTTCTAGAAAGACAATTGATGCTGAGTTTTTCACCGGAGGAAAATGGTGTGGCTAATAAGAAGAATAGAACAGTTGAAGAAATGGCAAGAACAATGATGCAAGAGAAAAGTCTTCCATCAACTTTTTGGGCCGAAGTAATCTATACCATGATCTACTTTTTAAACCGATGTCCCACGAAGGCGGTGGAGAACAAGAATTCATTTGAAGCATCGTTTAGCGGTCGGAAGCCATCAGTGAATCATTTGAGAATTTTTGGCCCCATTTGCTATGCTCATGTTTCGAAAGAAATGAGGCACAAACTTGAAGAAAAAGGAGAGAAATGTGTTTTTTATTGGCTATAGCTCAAAATCAAAAGGCTATAGGCCTCTTTAGTTTGAAGAGAAATAAGGTGATAATAAGTCAGGATTTGATCTTTTGATGAAAATGGTTCAAGGGATTGGAAAGAAAAAGGTGTACAAAGTATGCCCGTGCAAATTTAAGAAGAAGTGCAAGAGCCACCAAGTGTCCAAGATGAAGATCATTGTAGGGTCCATGATTTTTTTTTAGGGTTTTATTTTATTTGTTCTTTTGAGAATAAATATGTTTACCTTAGTCTTTAATTGAGTTGATTTTTATTTGAATAAAAATTACCTTTAGTAGATCTCTTTGTTTAATTTGTAATTTGAGAAGCTTATCATAATTTTGGAATTATGAGGTTGAAGGATTTAAATGATTAAACTTTTAATTAGTGATAATCGTGCCTAATAAGGACCTAGTTGTAATTTTAAGAAATAACGGGGACCTAACAAGAATTACGTCTCTCTCTGATAAAGGACCTGCATGTGAGAATAAAAAGGAGCAGGGACTTAGCATAAATTAGCAAAGGAACCATGCAGAGCAAAGGATTAAACGGCCAAGATGTAAAGGATATGGATCATGCCTATCACAAGGCATGATCCGGCCGTTCACTCCAAACACCAGCACAAAAGTAAATGTGCCCTCACCATGTGGTTAAGCAATGACCGTTCATCTCGTAGATAGATTCAAGTTCTAGGCATGGGAGACAATCCGAGCCGCTCAACGCCAAGCGACCTTGGTTGTTCATCAAGGTGAATACTTGATCCGAGGCGTTGTGATAACACTATAGCCGTTGGATCGCCGCGTGAAATCAGCACCGTCCGCCCGAGGAGAATTGATCGCGAGACGTAACCAGCCATCCTTCTCTCGGGCTACACACGCCGCTGGGTTTATCCGCTCCACCAAATAGTTTAAGCTGGGATTCAAATAAACTCTAATCTAATTAGAAGAAGGTTATCTAGAATCTCCCTAAAAACCTATAAATAGGAACCACCACATGATGGGTTGGAGATCATCCGAGAAGCGGCGACACATCCTCTGTGAGAACCGCGGTGAGACAAAGAAGAGAGAGAGAAAGAGAGGGAGAGCGGCAGCCTTGGCAGCTCACGGGAACAGGACCACCTCCAAGGGAGGCGTTGATAGAGAATTTGTCGTCACAAGAGAAGAAGTTTGTGAGACTGACAATCTACGGTGAATCTTTTTCGTTGATTCTATTTATGATCTTGCATGCATGCGGCGTGAAATGCGGATGCTAAGAGAGAGAAGGGATAGAGAGAGATGGGTTCTTTTCTTTCACTACCTTACATCCGCGACGACCGAGCACCGGAGAAGGTTGCTCCGGTGATGGAAATAGGAATCCGAGGGCTCTCGGCCCAGGGAAAATCTTGCGGCACGCCGGGTGTCCTCGGACGGCAAGGACCTTTGAGGAAAGAACAACCCGGCCGCGCCGTCCGCCGCTAGTGACCGCCGCGTCTTCCCTCCTCTTCGACAGAGCTCGGTCCAGAGGTTGAAGAAGAACCGGTCGAGTCAGTACTGGTGGCTGGCTGGGGTGCGTTTTAAAAAGAAAACGAAATTGATGGAGCTCAACCAGGTTTGGGATTAGATCAATTAAAGGGTTGGTTGAGTCCGAATAAAGTTTGAGTCTAGTTCAGACCGGGTGGAGTTAAATAAGTTAACATTTGATAGTTGATCAATTTAATTGGTTGGGTTGAGTCAGTTAAGGTTGGGTTGGGTCAATTGGAGTAATAAAGCCTGGATTCAATTTAGTTAATAATAGGTTGAGTTAAGTTCAATCAATTGATTAAATCAAGTTGGGCTTAATCGATTTAAAGTTTCGTGAGTTGATTTGAGATGGGCCTGGTTTTCCATCAATTGGTTTAGTCAAGCCAAATAAGTTAATTTAGATTGAGTCAATCAATTCAAAGGAGTGAGGTCCAATTAAAAGATTCGGTTCAATCAAACTTAGTTCAATCAAGTTAGCTCAAATGGGTTGAATCTAGATTTAGTTACGGCTTAGTCGGTTTGGCTAGAATTGAGGAGTTTAACCAATGTTTGAAAAGCAAATAAAGATATAAAAAAAAGGGAAGGGAAGGGGGATTGAACCAAGGACCTACTACTTGGGCTTAGTGGGCCTTAACCACTATGCTAGTTGTTTCCTTTGGGATAAATAGACAAAGTTTATTAATAAAAAGGGGAAAAGCTTAGAAAATAAAAGGCCTATAAATAGGACTTGGGTCAAATTAGGGCATCATGAATGTTTTATTAGAAATTTTAAAACGATGTCATTATTAAAATTAGACTTTGCTGCCAGATACCGAAATAGAGAATTGTCAGGAGTAAGAGTCAGGAAGGAATTCCAAATATCACAAACAAAGGTAAGTTACCTCTGCCTAGTATTCCACCCGTCATTGGGTTTCATGGTTTTATTGATTCTAGTTCTTTTAGCATATCTGTTACCTTTCTGTTTATTGGAATACGTGCACAAACCTGTTGTTTGTTTTCCTTCTTTGTATATGTGTGGTTGATGTGCTAGAAATTTATTTCATTACCTATTTTTTGGTTTGTTCGTTGGGCACACATACACCGACATTTGATCATGGGCGCTTGGTCTTATGTCTTGGCGGTAGGTGTGTGCGGATAGATTAGATTATTTTCTTGCGGTTCGATTGGAGCGAGATGCTTAAGTGGAGTGCTTTCGGTGAGGACACCACGGCGTTCGATAGTTCCATGCAAGGGGGAGGATACCTGGCGGTGTCCGATTCAGATGAAATTTGGAGTCCGGGTGTCAGGAGAAGCTTGTTGAGCACGAGGCATTTCTTAATCTAGGAGTTTCTCCTCCTAGTCTCCTAGATCGTTGCTTGTGCGGGGCATGATCCTGGTTGATTGACTTGTTGGTATTTGAATACTTTTTATCGGTTTTGACTTACGTTGTGATCGGTGGGGAACTGCGAGCTTTCCTTAGGAAGCTCACCCCATTTCTTTCTTTTTGTTATAGGTCCTAAAGGATAGTTGTTTCAGATTTAAGAGTAGCGTGAGTGGGCAGGACACAGCTTGCCAAGGTTAGAAGATCCCAACTAGTTTTGACTTGTAGGACCCACAGTAGAATTTTGTTTATTGTAGGGTGTATAAATTTTGTTTTTAATTCCGTTGTAACTCTGATAAATAAATTGTGAGTTATTTTGATATTTTTGTTATTTGTTTCTGAATTACTTAGGCCTTGTATCCGAGCGGGGCCCGTCTCCACTTGGATACGGCCGGTCTACTACTGCGATGCTTTCGAGGTCAGGGAACCGGATCAGAGTGTGACAATCACTATGAATAGGAAGAGCAACCTCAATCTCCTCCAATAAATGCCAGGTCAAGTTCATCTACTCCAAGCCCAACACCGATAAGAATAAGAAATCTAAGTGAAATCAATGCTACATATAATTTTTGTGTTGTAAAATAATAATGTTTTGAGCAAGCAGCTAGAGAAGAAGTTTGGAGAAATGCAATAGAGGAAGAGATAAAAATGATTGAGAAAAACAATACTTTGGTTTTGGTGGAGAAACCAAAGATGTGATCGGCTTGAAATGGATCTACAAAACCAAAACAAATCTGGATGGTTCCGTGCAGAAATACAAAGCAAGATTAGTAGCGAAATAGTACTCACAATAAGTCAGAGTTGATTATTAAGAGACATTTGCTCCAGTTGTAAGGCATGAAAAAATATGGATGTTGATTGAATTGGCCGCTCACAAGGGATGGAAATTATACCAACTTAATGTTAAGTCCTCATTCTTGAATGGAATGCTAAAAGAAGAAGTGTATGTTGAGCAACTGTAAGTTTTCACGGTTGAAGATGAAGATAACAAAGTGTACAAGTTGAATAAGGCCTTATGCGAGGTTAAAACAAGTGCCCGTAAATGGTATAGCCAAATTGATGCCTACTTCATCAACAATGAATTTAGAAGCGACCCAAGTGAGCCAACACTCTACATCAAGCATAGCAAATCCGGTATGCTCATTGTTTCCTTTTATGTTGATGATTTAATTTTAGCGGAAATGATGAGGAGATGATGCATGCATTCTAAGAGTAGATGATGAAGAAGTATGAGATGAATGATTTGGATTTGCTTCATTACTTCTTGGGCATTGAAATTGATCAAGGAAAAGATGGTGTGTGCATTTCTCAAAGAAAGTATGCTCAATCCATTCTCACTAAATTTAAGATGGAGAATTGTGATCCAGTAACCACACCGTTATTGGTGAATGAAAAATTGATTAAAGAAGATAGAAGTGGTGAGCCCCACTTTATAGAAGTTTGGTTAGAAGTTTATTGTATTTTACTACTACAAGATCTGATATCATATATGCTTCGGGATTATTGTCTCGGTTTATGCATCGACTGAGCAAAATGCATTTTGGAGTTGCAAAGAGAGTGTTATGGTACATTCAAGGTACTAAAAATTTTGGGCTCATGTTTAAGACGAAGGAGAAAGTGAAATTGGAGTTATTTGGGTTTTGTGATAGTGATTCGGCCAGTAGTGTGGATGACATGAAAAGCACATCTGGTTATGCATTTACATTCAGATTAGGTATATTCTTATGGTCATAAAAAAAAGCAAGAGAGAGTGATGCATTCCTCCATGGAAGCCGAATATGTGTCGACAAGTGAAGCTACAAAACAAATTATTTGGTTAAGAAAGATTCTTGAAGATATGGGGGAAAAGCAAGAAAGGTCCACCATTATATTTTGTGATAACAAATGATGAGTAGATAATTATACATATTTTCATACTATAATTGCATGCGCTTTGCTTGATTCACATAGGTTTCTCTATTTTTGTGCTTTTTTTGGTATTTTCTTGTGATTGAGTAGGAAAACAGGTACCCGGAACAAAAGAAGTGAAATATGAAATAATTTGGATCGAAAAGAGCCAAAAAGCCAAGTACAAGACCGTGTATATGCCCGTGCAGATGATAGGACTACTACAATGTTAAAATTAGAACGTGCTCTGAGATATAGAGACATGCACGACCAGATGTACGGGCATGCACTTGCCTATGCATCTCTCCGAATTGTAGAAAGTATGCTTATTTGCATTGCATAAGGAGATGCATGGGCGTGCTTAGATCTGCACAGTCGTGCATCTAGAGTTTTGAAGTCTATAAAAGGGATGCCCAATGCGATTTAGAGGTCCAGCCTTCGGCGACTTCTCAACTGATGGTTAGGGTTTCGGTGGAGATTGAAGGCGGAGAGGACATCGACTCAGGGAATATTTCTTATGTCTTTTATCATGTCTTCTCCTTTAAATCTTGTCCTAGGTTTTCTTAGTATGAGATGCTAAACCCCTTGTGGTACCTCGGGTTCTTGAACCTTAGGATGAATTGTGGCTTTTTCCTACTTTTAATACTAGGTTTTCCTTTCTTAATTATTTATGTGAATTATCTATGTATGCTGAATGTTTTTGGTTTGTTAGTGCAAAAGTGTCGATCACATAATTAGAATTGCCAGATGTATGACGAGAGATCGTGGTCAAGCTAGGTCCAAGCATCATAGATAATAAGGTGGAGGGGCCTTGTAGAGATCGGGTGATTCGCCGAGTTGTTAACGCAGCACCAACTCACTCTCCGAATTAGGGTAAAACCTAATAGAAGGAAGGATAGATAGTCAATAATGATAATGCAGTCATATAGCGAAGTCGTCGTATGGGATTAGGGTTTGGTTATCACGAGAGATCGGGGTCAAACTAACTTGGGGTTCTCCACAGTCAGTGAATAGATCAACTAGGTAGCCAGTATTAGAAAATTGGTCAATAAGGGATTCTTAGTGGGATAGTGATCCGGGGTGCCATGCTCTCTGCATTGATTAAAATCCTAGATTTGCCAACTGTTCACCATAGTCTCTTAGATTTCTTTAGTTAGGACTAGATCACCACATATCTTTTTAGGCTAGGTAATAGAGTTTTAGTTACTACTAGTTGCCGCTCCCTATGGATTCGACTACCCTACCTTTGGGTACTTTACTACTTGAGTGACTCCGTGCACTTGCGGATAGCATCACATCAAGTTTTTGGCGTCATTGCCAAGGAATGGGCATTCTAGGAACATTAGGGTTTTGTTACTCTAGCTATTTTAGTCTTAGTTCTTTTAATCTTTTCGAGCTAATCTTGCTTTTTTCTTCTTGTTGAAGGTACTAGTGCATGACCAGAAGTTCCTCGTATCCACTAGAGGTACCGGATCCAGACTTCAGTCCCCTCTTCTCTTCACCAATCAAGGAACACAATCATAATCTCCACTCAACAAAAGTAACAATTACCAAAAATATCGCTAATCATTTTTGTGTATTAATTTTATTATAATTTTATCAATTTTAAATTAATGAGTAAAAATTTGATGTTTATTTTGTAAGATTTTAATAAGATTTTTTATACTTTAATTGAATTTAATTTTTGGATCTTAAATCATTGAATTTAATATGACTTCACATTAATTGGTACTTGAGGGTATTCTTGTCATTTTATTATTTCTGCAACCATACCGTACCATTAAACAAACACAAATAGCTTATTAACCATACCATATAATACCCTTTCCAAACATGATAAACAGTAATTACAATACTATACCATACCATACATTACTAAATCATGACTGTCAGTCATCCAAACAGAGCCTTAGTCGTGGCAGGTCAATTGAGAAGTTTTTCCTGTGTATTCTTAGCAATGGCAGGTCAACCGAGAAGATGATGTGTATGAAGTATGCAGATGACATGCCTTGACGAGAAGAGAGAAGGGTTGAAGACTAACATATCTCGCCAAGAGATATTTGATGTGATTAACTCCTTTTGACCTGGAAGCTCTATCACTGGGATCACACACACTACAAGAAAACAGACATTTCGTGGCGGTTTTGAACCGCCACTAAACTATTTCGCGACGGTTTACAAACTGCCTCTAAGACTGGCGTCGCGACACATTTGTGGCATTTTGATTAGCAAATTTTAGCATTTTGCAAAATCTGGATTGCATTTGGCGACGGTTCCTAGTGCATTTCACGGCGGTTTTGTAACCGCCACAAAATGTTTTCATTAATTTTAAAAAGATTTTTTATATTATTTTAAAAAAATAAAAAAAATCTTTATAAATAATTAAAAACATTTCCCTGCAGTTATCAAACGACCTCGAAATGTTTATTATTTAAAAAATTATTATTATTTTTTAAATAATAAAAAATTCTTTCTTTATAATTTTTTAAATAAATTTCTTTTTTTAAAAATTCCTCATGGCTATTCAAAATCCGTCGCATCTACAAATATTTTTTTTTAAATTTTTTTTTATAAATGCTTATTTTTTTACAATAATCCAAATATTCAACCCATTCATTTCAAATATAAAAATAATAAAAATTTTATTGATAATTCAAAAATAATTAAAACAAAATTAAATTTACAAATTGGTTCCACATCTCTTACAAACCTTGAACAAAGTAAGCTTTCGACAGCATTGCCAGCTTCTCGCTCAGCTGGTAAGGAAAATGAATCAAAGTAAGCTTGGATAGTCAATACATGCCCAGAGATATTAGGTTACAAATAATAATCACACTTCACTATATAAAGCAAAAGAATGAGTAACAGATCAAGGCTTCTGCCATTGCTTCATGAGATCTTATAAAAATTTCTTTGAATCTTAAAGGCATCTATCTATCTAAAAACACAAAACACAAGTTCACAACCATTACTAATCCATTTAAATAATTTCATAGTCTTGCAAGATAGGCCAAGGATATAATGTCGGTTTGTCACCAAATTATGATTCACATAAGTTGTTTTATGTAAAACATCAGCACTACAAAAAAAAAGTATTTATCAGAACTAAAAAGATGATGTTCTATTATAGCTCTCTGCAAATCCAAGGACTAAAAAGAGGCAAAGACATAACAGAACTTATGAACAATTATATTATCCATACCGGGTTATTTTCATCCCATTTTCATGATGGACAGCTTCTAAACCCTGAGACGTGCATGCCCTGTTAGTATAAATTAATGAATTTCAAGGAAACTTTATTTGTGGGCAACCTAAAAACTCAGGTTGTAACAGCTTTAGATCCTTCCACACAGATTTGAATTAGTTCACCTTGATGTCAGTGCCACCAGCCAAGTTCTGGAGTTCCTCATTAGATGCAGCAGATGTGCCTTTCTCACGGTTCATGGATAATGCATCTCCTAAAGTGATATGTTTTTTTTCCTCTTGTTCATCCATGGATATCTCTCTATTATTTGGTTGCATGGAGCTAGCAGAAGAAGGTTCCCTGTGACCAGGACCACTAGAAGATGATATAGGAACCTGCTGAGATAACCAAAATGATTTGAAGTTCTAAACTCTACGAAAATCTTATGCCTCACATGACTCTCAAAGAAAAAAAATGGCTAAATGCATACACGTGCACACAAAAAATGGCTAAATGCATACACGTGCACACCTGGTCAGATTCCATTCGCTTAAACACTATGTTGATCATTTGGGTTAGCATTGCCTTTAAGGTTGCCAGATTTATAGGACTCTCGCTAATACAGATCAAACATTGAAAGTATTAACTCCAATGCAACACTCAAAAGATTTAATAAGAAAAACTAAAGCTTTAGGTACCTGTTAAGAGCAATGTTATAGCAAATTCTAATAACACCCAGTAAAGGTTCTCCATGAACTGGAATGAAACAGTAGTCCTTTAGCACAAAAATCAAGGTATGCAGAGAACAAGCAAAATACTGCATTCAAATCATTTAAAATATTTCTTGACTTTCTTTTATGAATAAACTAAATATTCATAGCCAAAACTACCTACTATTACCAACAAAAAATTGCAATTATCCACATCCAATGCATGAGGCATACATTAGAGCATGATCTTGCATATACATATTAATTCATAAATTAGTGTCCATGCATGCACACACATGCAAGTATATTCATCTGATCAAACATATTTACAAGTTCTCCGATCTGGCTACTACAGCTTGTCTGCAATTGGTAAGACTGATCACAATATCTAAAGTGGAATCTTTGGTGGGGAGAATCCACATAAAAATGCTTTAATTATTACACTCCAAGCAATATGCATGCAAGGTGATACAATGTTGAATAGAATGGATGTTATAGAAAAAAAAAATGATCATAATGATGAGAAAACTAAAATAAAACATCATAGTCCATACAGATCATTGATAAACAAAATTAAAGGATGAACATTGCAAAATAAATTAGAAAAAGATAAAAATAATAAAAAAGACCAGTAAAGTCATTCAAAATAATTGAAGAAATTGCAATTCTTGCAAGTTGCAATCCAATATATGCATTAGATATTTTAACTAAAAAGCAACCTCTAGATATATTTGAAGAAGAAAATAGCATGTTGTTTAATTTTTAAACTAAACCATACACATGTCATAGAACAAGTATCTTGAATAGTACCCCTGAATTTCGTTGAAGCTACAGCAGTAAGAAGCACTTTCAAAATTGGCAAAATGGTACTGCAAGTTAGAACAAAGTGGCAGATAATCAGTTGGCAGTTGCAAGTATGGCAATAATATATAGCAAATAAAAGGCATCATAATAAGAAATTTACCTATCAGATGAAAGATTGTCAACACAACCACAAACCATGTTGAGAATATTTGTAAATAATGGAGAACTTTTACCACATTCTAAACCAGGATCACCTTTTAAATGATCATATGCAATGAGTTTCTGGCATTATTCTCGGACTGCTTATCCGTCTGCCTTTGCCTTTATCTGTAAGTTGACTATTGCATTTATTTTCATCTAAATCTTCAAAAAACAAGCTTGATCTGCTGAAACTGATTGAAATCCTCCCTCTTTAATTCATTTCCATGTTATCCATCAACCAGTACTACTTTTTGCACTTCATAACCTTACAATACTCGTCTTTGCTGAAATCAGCTCGGGAGATCCAAGTGGAATGGGAATATAGGAAATTCAGGTATTGGAAACTCCTCTAAGCCACCTCGGTTAGTCATCCTTCTCAATTCAGTTGAACAATGCCATGGAGTTTTGATCTTTGCCGACACCTATTGTACAGATGGATATGCTCGGAAAACTTGTATTTTTTTTTCTCCATAGCCACCAAATTGCAAGGCCTAAAATTTCGAGCAACCTTTATCTTCAGAGTCCACATTTGCAGAAATACTCAAGCTGTGCAGTTCAAAATAAATTAATGTAATGTAGAGAAGGGATTCATTGATCTTCATTGTGTATTTATGTGCAACTTTTGTGTATATAAATTGTTAGTGCAACCGCACTAGGATGGCATCATTTGACACAACAAGTCAATGTGGTCAACGTCTGTGACTCAAGTGATTTGAAGACCACATCAAAGTGTAGCCCAAGGAGATGCTGTTTCGGATCAAGCTATTAAGTGCATCAGGTGCATCAACATCAAAGGCTAAAGAGAAGGTTGATTGGAGAGAGGCTGATTGGAGAGATTGGAGGATGATTGAAGATGTCATGCGGATCAAGAGAGGCTGATTGAAGATGGGTGGAAGATACCATGCAAGTGGCCATGCAATTGTGATTTGCCATGCATAAGATTGCATGCTAATGGGCTACAGGATCTCAGCTTATTGGTGACTGATTAGAAGCAAATGCAGCTGGTTGATTCTCAAAGTGCTATATTGAAGCCAAATCAAGACCATATTTAGTAAGCAAATATGGTGGATCATGACAGGCCAAACCAGATTTGGAAGGTGATTGGTGGAGCCAATCAACAGCTCAACCTTGCATGAAGATGAAGGTTGAATGATGGGTGCGCAATATGGTAGAGTGCGACCGTGAAGGCTGAGTACGCGACGGAGAGGTGGATCGGCTAGTTGGTGTCGGGATCGGGAGGATCTAACGTAGTAGACTCGGGACTCAACCAGGAGGGTTGGAGGTGCGTCGAAGTCGAAGATGTGCAATGGATGCTGTAGCCTTGGTCAAGTTCTTGGTAGGGTCATGTTGCAACTCATGTTACAACTAAAGTTGCAACATCCGAGTGGAAGGAGTCTAATTACGGAAAGTCATGAGAGAATCACGAAGGTAGAGGATGTCTTTGTGTGATGGCGTGAAGGCGGGGAGGGCGTGTCTATATAAGACCCGGGACTCACGAGGATTAGGGTGAGCTGACGAGAGTAGTCCCTTGGTAGGAAGGGTGATCGTGGTCACTTGTTGTAATCAAGGAGTGGAGGTGCTTATGTGGTGAGAGAGTGTGTGACTCTTGTACCTCTGTCTTTCCTACACTTTTGGTGGATTATCTTCTCCGGGCATGGCCCCCCAGATGTAGGCATTGTTGGCCGAACTGGGTAACCAACTCTCCCGTCTCCTTGATGTCTTGTGTGTTTATTATTGAGTGTGTGAGTACCACAAAAAAACTGAGAGAGCAGAGTGTCACACACGAGTTATAACACAAGCTACAACAAGAAGACGACCTGTCCAGAACTTTCAATTGGTATCAGAGCCTGTTCGCCGAAGCACATCCTGTTTTCAAGGTAGGCGAAGTCCTGGAAGAAGTTCTGACTATGGCCGGAAGAGAAGCAATTGCCAGCAGCCGTCCACCACTTTTGAATGAAGCAAACTACTCATACTAGAAAGCACGAATGAGGACATACATCAAGTCAATAGATGAGAATGCATGGAGTGCTGTAGAAGATGGATGGACAATTCCAAAATATATTGACGCTGAGAAAAATGAGGTCGAGAAGAAGAAAAGTCTATGGACACCAGAAGAAATGAACAAGGCAAATGCAAATGGGAAGGCGCTCAACGCCATCTTTGGAGGTGTAGACGAAAACCAATTCAAGTACATCGCAACATGTGACTGTGCCAAGGAAGCTTGGGATACTCTTCAAAGAATTCATGAAGGCACAAGTCAGGTTCGAAATTCTAAACTACAAATACTAACTTCAAAATTTGAAAGTCTCAGGATGGAAGAAGACGAGACTATTACAATATTCAATTCCAAGCTGATGGACATTTCCAACAAAGCCTTTCAACTTGGAAAAAAGTATTCTGATGAAGAGTTGGTGCGGAAAACTTTAAGGTCTTTGCCCAAGAGATTTAAGGCCAAAGTTGCTGCAATTGAAGAAGCCTGAGACATCTCAACAATGAGAGTTGATGTGTTGATGGGGTCACTTCAAGCATATGAACTGAATTTTTAACATGAAAAGAAAGAAGTTAACCTTGGGTTGAAGGCTGAAGCATCAAGACAACCAGAGAATGCACATCAAGATGATGAAGAAACTGATATTGCTTATACATCAATGAAAACTTCACAAAACTTTCAAGAAGCACAAGACAGGAAGAAAGCTACCTCAGAGTGAAGAAAAGAGAACTGAAGAAGGTGACTCAAGTCAAAGAAGAAAAGTCAGATGCTTTGAATGTGAAGGCTTTGGTCACGTGCAAGCAGAATGTGCCAATACACTGAAGAAAAAGGGCAAATCTCTTAATGCTACCTGGAGTGAAGGAGAATCTGAGGAAAGTCAAGATGATCAAGGTGACAAAGGTATGATAAGTCACTATGTAGCTTTTCCTTCTGTGTTCAAACCAACAGGTAACTCAAGCAGATCCATGGGAGTTGCAAAGTATGTTGCAACATACATTGCGACATGCGAAGACGATAATATAGCGATGAAGATGCACCAGATCAAGAGTTACTCAAAGCTTATGAAGTCATGTTGAGAAGGTTTGACAAAATGATGCTTGAAAACAAACAACTAGAAGGAGAGAAGGAATGTCTACTTGAAGAAAATTCACCAGCTAACTGAGGAGAAAGAAGGCATGGAGGCAGTCCGGAGAAATTGGCTCAAGAGAACAAACTTCTCCATGAAGAAAACACAACCATTACGAAGAAGAGCGGTTCCTAGCGGATGAGAAAGGCGGCCTCTTGAAAGAAAGGGATGATCTTTGTGAGAAAGTTAAGCGAATGCCAATCCAAGCTCCAACATCTTTGAGAAGACCTTTGGATTCCTTGAATAGAGGAAAAGCAAAGTTGGATGATATCCTTGCATTTGGAAGAAAATCTGGGAACAAGAAAGGACTGGGATATGTAGGAGAGCCCTCAGGAACAAAAAAGAATCCCAAAGAAGTTGTATTTGTTAAAGCCCAAGCTCCACAATCTCAAGACATCAAAGAAGTCAAGACAAGAAGAAGAATTCAAAGGACAGAAGCTCATGAATACACTCATTGTGGAAAAAGGGACCACAACAAGATGCAGTGTAAACAACTAAAGGAAGACTTGAAGTCTGGGAAGATAACTGGCTATGTTCAAGTAATCTTCAAAAAGAAAAATAGAGGAAAGATGTACATCATATCTATTTCTGGATTGTTAAGCAGTCTGATAAAGAGAAGGCGTGATGAACCAAGGTTGCAATCATGTGCCCATTTGGGTACAAGCAAAATCTTCATGAGTATGGGTATTTTTCCAAGAATAATAAATATATATATTTTTAAAAAAAAGGGAGAGTTTGAAATAAAGAGAGAGAAGTTAGGGAGTTAGTTTCATAAAAACTATTTTTCAATTATTTATTTTTCAAATAACTTGTACTCTTTATAATGTAGACCCTAGCATTGTAATTGAATTCCCAATTCACATCACTGGCGGCCGCTCTCTGAAAGCTGAAGGAAGTTAACGCAGTCCCAAGAAGCAAGGGAGGAAAAGTTCTGTCTTGAGGAGATGAGACCGAAGCAACTATCTCAAAAGAAGAAATCGAAGCCCAAATGGGAGGAAGAAAGCTTGATGGAAGAACAAACGCAAGCTGTCCCCCCAACAAATCTCTCTGGTTCGAAGGAAGAAGGTACACCCACTCTCTCCATGTCTCCTTCTGTTCAGCCTCTTGTTACAACTTTGGAACAACATACTGCACCGTATCTATGGCTGCAACAACATATGCCAGAGGCTTTCAAAAAGAAGGAAGGCCCCACTATGTATACTAGTCCCCCAATTTCAACTAAGACAGGAGAGGACCCAAAAGAAGCAATTGTCGGCATGCAACCAACATTCAACGAAGAAGTGGTCGTGTTGTCTGAAAATCCTGACCAGAGTGTAAAGAATATTGCAAGTACTAAAGCAGGCAGATCTATTCTTCAAGAGGATGAGACCCAAATTCAAGACAAAGGTAAGAAAGTTGCAGAAGACTCAGATAGTGCTTCATCTGAGGAAGTAGATCTTTGCGGAACTCTCTACTAAAAGTATTGAAGGAGATGAACCAAAAGCAAGCCTTTGAGAATGTTGCTCCCTCTCATTTGCAACACAACTGCAACTTCCGGATAGTCTTGATGACAATGTTCCTCTGTTTGAAGCTGTCCAAGAAAAGGAAGGCGACTATGCATACAGAGCAGGGGAAAGTATCTTTTTCTGACTCCAAAACTAAGAAAGTCTCTGAAAGTGTTGTGTCACCTGTTACAACTCCATCAACAACTGTTCCTATTTCAGTTGGAGAAGTTTCTGTGGACAGAGTTCCCAAGAGAAGGAAGATTGTTGTCTCTAAGTCACAGCCACTAAAGAAGAACAAGTCAATCTCTGCTAACAATGACTCTTTCAGCAAAGATAGAGATGCTGTGAACACCTTTGTTGAAGCCATGGAAGAAGAAAGACAAGAGCAAGTTCAAGAAGAGCTATCGTTGAAGCAAAAGGTTGCTGTGCCCAAGAAGCAGAAGAAACGAACACAGTCTAAGAAGGTCAATGTGTCTGTTGAACCTGTACAAAGAAGGACTCGATCGAAAAGTAAGGGAGAGTCCTCCAAAGAAGCATCAGTTAAGAAGACAACACACAAAGCAGGAGACAAAGAAAGGAAGTTTGTCAACTTGGCTTGTAAAAATAAGTTCAATCTTATGTCTTCCAGAGGAATGGTAGTTGAAAGAAAGATTGCTGAAAATGACTATCAAAACTATGATCTGCTTCAATTATTGACAGAGAAAGGTCTACTGAAGTCAGTAACTTTTGCTAAGAATTTCAATGCATCTCTGGTAAAAGAATTCTACAGCAACTTCACTGCAATCGTTTCAGAGATAGAAGCTGGTAGCACACCTAAGGTGTTTGTACGAGGTAAAATGATCAGCTTCACTTCTGATGACCTGAATCAGTTTCTAGAATTCTCTGCAGACTGTACTTGCATAGTTGAAGATGGATTATATTATTCTGAAGCTATTTTACTTGAGCTCACCGGTGGAAGATTTGAGACATGGGGAGAAAAATCCGGAGTTTCTGTATCTACACTTTCATTTGCAAAATACAATGCTCTTTTGAATTGGCATCTTCAATTTGGTTCCCCACTCCACACACCTCCAAAGCATTCTTAAAGATATGGCACTTTTTACGTATCTTTGTCTCTCTTTGGAACGAAATTCAATCTTGGAAGACTTATCTTTGACAACATAATTCATGCTGCTGCCAACACAAGTTCTAAGTTGAGTCTTGGTCACTCTGCATTGATCACTCAGTATTTGGCACATCATGGAGTAGAGCAAGATGTTGGAGAACTCTCCCCTGTTGAGAAGAAAGTTAAAATTTCTGCCAAGCTGTTCAAGTTAGGTAAGAAGGTGGATCTTCCAGTTGGCAGACAGACCTCATCTCCTATTGCAGATGCTCAGCTCAACCTACTTATCGATGAAGAGTTTGAGAACTACCTCACTACTCATCTAGCTGAATTGGAGCGTCAACAACAAGTCTATGCTCAAGAGCTCCTTCAGATTTCCAAACAGAAGCAACACATTAATCACTTGCTGGAAGCTGTTCGGAGGGGGAGGAATGCTACTTAGGGGGAGTAACTACCTGCAAAGTTTCATTATTTTTGCTCTTTTTACTTCTACGCTTTGCAGGACTTGGCACAAATTGCCACAAAGGGGGAGAGAAGAAAAGAAGGAACTTCTGCCTGATGCCTGGTTCCTGGTTGTCATTGTTTTTATTACAACATCTTTGCAACATCTTTGTGTTTGTTTTTTTTTAACTGAACTGACTTTAGTTTGTGTTTCGATGAACTAGTTATTATCTTTTTGCTTACATAGAGTTGCAATATTCAGGGGGAGTGTCCTAACATGCAAGCATTATTATGTAACTCAGTCAGTTCATGTTAGGTTGTCATAAGATGATATAGGTTTGTTACAACTTGAAGATGCAACCAAGCGAGCAGTATGGCAGGCAGAAGAAGGTTGTATCAAATTATGCCAAGGGGGAGATTATTAGTGCAACCGCACTAGGATGGCATCATTTGACACAAGTCAATGTGGTCAACGTCCGTGACTCAAGTGATTTGAAGACCACATCAAAGTGTAGCCCAAGGAGATGTTGTTTCGGATCAAGCTATTAAGTGCATCAGGTGCATCAACATCAAAGGCTAAAGAGAAGGTTGATTGGAGAGATTGGAGGATGATTGAAGATGCCATGCGGATCAAGAGAGGCTGATTGAAGATGGGTGGAAGACACCATGCAAGTGGCCATGCAATTGTGATTTGCCATGCATAAGATTGCATGCTAATGGGCTACAGGATCTCAGCTTATTGGTGACTGATTAGAAGCAAATCCAGCTGATTGATAACAGATTTGGCGCATGAAGATTGATTCTCAAAGTGCTACATTGAAGCCAAATCAAGACCATATTTGGTAAGCAAATATGGTGGATCATGACAGGCCAAACCAGATTTGGAAGGTGATTGGTGGAGCCAATCAACAGCTCAACCTTGCATGAAGATGAAGGTTGAATGATGGGTGCGCACTATGGTAGAGTGCGACCGTGAAATTTGGCTGTGACGGAGAGGTGGATCGGCTAGTTGGGTGTCGGGATCGGGAGGATCTAGCGTAGTAGACTTCGGGACTCAACCGGGGAGGGTTGGAGGTGCGTCGAAGTCGAAGATGTGCAATGGATCTTTGTAGCCTTGGTCAAGTTCTTGGTAGGGTCATGTTGTAACTCATGTTACAACTAAAAGTTACAACATCTAGAATTGGAAGGAGTCTAATTACGGAAAGTCGCGGAGAATCACGAAGGTAGAGGATGTCTTTGTGATGGCGTGAAGGCGAGGGGAGGGGCGATGTCTATATAAGACGGGACTCACGAGGATTAGGAGTGAAGCCAGTGAGAGTAGTCCCTTGGTAGGAAGGGTGATCGTGGTCACTTGTTGTAATCAAGGAGTGGAGGTGCTTATGTGGTGAGAGAGTGTGTGACTCTTGTACCTCTGTCTTTCCTACACTTTTGATGGATTATCTTCTCCGGGTATGGCCCCCCAGATGTAGGCATTGTTGGCCGAACTGGGTAACCAACTCTCCCGTCTCCTTGATGTCTTGTGTGCTTATTATTGAGTGTGTGAGTACCACAAAAAAACTGAGAGAGCAGAGTGTCACACACGAGTTATAACACAAGCTACAACAAGACCTGTCCAGAACTTTCATAAATGAATGCAAAAATGTGCTATTTTTTTTCTCAAGTGACTGAAAGTAATGAATATATGAATCATAAGAACAGCAGCTCTATGGATAGTTTTTTTTTAAACTAAAAGAAATTACTAATTATATGAATTCTTTATCCCCAAAAAATAGAAACTATTTTCCATACAATACAGTTAATATGTAATACATATGTCGAAAAAGCTAAGCACAAACATCATTAATCAATGAAAACTTAGAACTTAAAAATTTCAAATCTCCAAACATAAAACAATATAATAACAATCAAAGAGAAGTGATAACTTATAAGAGCCCAGCACTAACAACAAGAATTATAGATCATGTGAAGCATTTGTCCTCTCAAAAAAAACAAAAAAATTAATATTCAATATGCAAGTTGATCACAAACAAAATTTAATATACAATAAGCATGTTCAAAGGCAATCACAAACATCATGAATCAACAAAACCTGAAGCTCAAAACACTTCAGATACCCAATCACAGATCAATATAATGAATCAGAAGAAAGCAAAAAAGAAATATAAAAAATAAAAATGAAAACCAGCACAACGACAAAATTATAAAATCATGTGAATCCCTCAAAAAACTAGAACCAATATTCCATATGAATTTGATTAAACAACATTTAGTATGTAACAAGTATGTTCAAAACCTTGATTACAAAAACAACATTAAAAATGGGCTAATTGTTAGAGAAATACTTGTAAACATTTAGAACACTAAGAATTAAAAAACAACAATAATGATTCATCACCTATGTAGGAGGTTCCAACTCCGCTCACCACCGTAGATGCAAATGCCACCTCGTCGACCACCACCGGCATCGACTCCACTGCAGCATAACTAATCGGACTCTCATGCAAGCGATGAGAAATGGGGACCTTCGATTGCCAAAGCGTACCCATGAATGGGGAAGTTACCTCCAGTTCCGAATCATAATCCACAAACGCATAGTTCCACGACTCATGTCCGAGGAGGTTGCACATCCAGGGCTCCGGCTTGCTATAAGGGTTTGGGGCTCAAATTCCTCCCTTGGCTGGCGCTGCCATAGCTTTCTTGGCTTTGAGCTTATTCCTTACATGCAGGCTTTTTAACCTTAAGCCTCTTTGTGCAGCGGAGGGAGGGAAGGGGCGGAAGGTGGGGCAAGGGTTGGTCGAGGAGGCACAAGCTCGGCGCTTTCCAATGGGGTTCAAAGTGTGCCGGAGCCCCAAGCGCTTGAGTAATAATAAACAAGAATCCATAAAACATTGAATTATAATGAGAATAGTATTGACCACACCGACCACGCATCCTAGATATCAACCACCTCGGCCTCGACACGGTGGCGTCCTTGTCCTGCACCCACATCGTAGAACCCTTCCAGTAGCTCATCTTCAATTCTTGGAAACCCTAGAAAATCATAAGACATCCAAAGATGAAAGAAGAGAAGCAAGAGATGGATAGCAAAGGAACCCTAAGAGAGGGAGGGAATTTCGCATTGAGGTTTCCTCCCACAGCCCTTTCCCACCTTCTTTGGCTCCGCGATCTCGGGTTTGAGGACCAAGATGGACATCGAGATGGAGGTAGACTCGCTCGATCTTGATGGAACCGTCATCTGCGAGGGGGGTGGGGAAGAAGGGATAAATGAGGTCGCCGGTATCGATCGAGAGAGAAGAGGCTAGGGTTGGGATCTTGGGATGTGAGAGAGGATCGCACCAATTTATGGAATTAGGCGGCATTTTAAAAAAATCAAAATTCTTTTTGTGATGGTGATGAGCTCATGCAATTCATGTCTCTAAAACCGCCATGAAATGCATAAAACCAGCGACAATTAACCAACAACCGCCATTAAATGCATGTTTTAGCGGCGCTTTACCTTAAACCCTTGAGATAAATGCTATAATTAAGCGGTGGTTTTATATAAGCTACCATTAATTTATGAAAACCGCCATGAAATGCTCGTCGTGAAATGTATGTTTTCTTGTAGTGACAATGCGGAACAAGAAAGCAAGCGTAGAAACCAAATTATCCAAGAACACTCACCGAACAAGCAAATACGGTAAAAGGGGAACAACATAGATTTACCTTGGTTTGGCCCAAACCTCACCTACGTCCAGCTTCCGGTGATCTTCACTAAGATTAAAGAATTAGTTTACAAGAGTTGATGGATCATACTCTCAATACGAACAAACCTCCTATCAAGCAATCTCTCCTATTTTTCTCTCTCTATCTCAGTTCAGTATGTTCAGTTATTCTTCTCTCTTACTAGTTCTTTCTTAAAGCCCCTACAAGCCCTTCCTTTTAGAAGCTTTTTGCTCAACCCAACTCGCCAGCCCGCGTCTCCCTGAAGTCGTCTTCACTGCATGCCGGTTTTCTGAAGTTAGCCTTCACTGCATGTCGGCCTCCATTACATGTCAACCTCCACTGCGTGTCAGACTTCCACTTATTGTCGGACTTCCCCTGCAAGTCGGTCTACTGCATGTCGGCTCCATGATCTCGGTTCCAGTGTTGCATGTCAGATCCTTGACATCGGCCTCCACTGTATGTCGTCTCCAATAGCCACATGCTTCTTAATATGCTTCTTAATAAATGTCCAAGACATGTCCAACATCTATAAGACATCCTCACAATATTCATATAATTTTTTCTATTTATTACATAGATTTTATGAGAAGCAAATATATATATATATATATATATATATATATATATATGTATTAAATTATTAACATGATATACTCCCTCACAAAGTTACTTGAAATTTTAAAATTAAATTTTATCTGATAAAAATAGCTAACAAGCAAAACATTTCAACCTTATTTTTATCTTAAATAAAATAAAATTTTAAAAATAAAAATACATTACTTTAAATATATAAATATAAAATAAATATATCGTATTAAACTATTTTACATATATAATCTGTGAAAACTTCAGGAAAATAGAGATTTTTTTAAAAAGAACTTTAAAATATTCCCTAAAATAAAATAGGAAATAATAGCCTCATTTTCCTCATACTATTTTTAAAAACATAACGTAAACATCAACTTTTTGATTTTTGATTTTTCTTTTTTCTTCTTTGTGTGAAACAAAATAGAAATCAAGGAACATGCTCGATAGTTGGACTTGACGGTTTAAGTAATTTAAATTTGTTTAAAAAACATTAAGTGCATGTGAGGTTCAACCACACGAACCACTTTCAACATGGAAATTAAGTGGAAAATACACGAAAGATTCAAACTTCGAATTTAAGAGAGAGTTGTGCAAACATGCAAAAGAGAAACAACTTCACTGGAATAACAAAGCAAAGATGTACATCAAGCAAACACACAGACCAGACAACTAGAACAACAACACCCAGCCACCATAACTGACACTCGCACTACTATAACTACTCACCATATATATATATATATCCTTCAAACAAACACTCTTATTCATATATACATCCATGACACCCACATTCCATCAAAACACCTTACAGTAGTAGAACACTCTATTAATGATCCACGTACTACTCTTCACTAGACTTGCTAAACTTGGACTCATCTATCCCCTCCTTCTCAGCCCTCTCGCCTCCAGACTCATCCATGGTGCTCAGCCCTCCCTTTCTCCCCATCTCCTGATACCCCTCCTTCCCCAGCTGCTCCTTCCTCGTCTGCCCTCCTCGGCTACGTCCTTTTATTTCCATGCAACAACCATACATTTTTATCAATCAAACATATATATGTATCACTTATGTACGTATTATTTATATATAAAAACATTCACAAGAACTAATTAATAATATACATATATAAATCATGCATGCAAACCTTCAGCAAGATGCTCCTGAGCTTCAAGGCTCTTCCCACCAGTGCCTCCTGGAATAACAGTCTCACCTTTCTTTGCTCTCTCATCAAGCTCACGCCTCTCCTTCTCTGAAGACATGATCTCTCCTACTCTTGCTATTATATATATACTAACCTTCTCTTTAATTTAATTATCTCTCTCCAAGACTAATTAATTAAGCTTAAGCTCAGTACTGAAGTGAAGAGAAGAAGGCTGGCCAGCTTGTGAATTTATAGGGAGGAGGAGCGGCAGGGAACAGGAGGTGGTGACACGTAGAAGATGGAGACAGAGGAAAGAGTTGGTTTTGTGACACGTTGCCGTTGTTGCATGGGAGAAGGATGACACGTGTGCTCCAAGTGTTCAACTGATCATCAAACCACATGGTTTGGATCTTTGTGGAGAAGTGAAACCATGCAATCAGGTGCATTTATTTGGATTGCATGACATCACTTGGAATGTTTGTTCAAGCTGCTAAGTTGGTGCACGACGCGTTAAAGTGCAATTTCCCCGGACTGATTCGAATCTGGTTTGTATATGTTTAATCCTGTTATATATATCCTTAGTTGATTGAATATTTTAATTTGTTTGAGGTTTTAAAAGTTTTTAGAGCAAATGGAATTATTCAACAGAAATTTTAATACACCAGCTTTAAAGCACGGGCAAAAATATATAAATAAAAAACATTAGAAATTTTAATACACTAGTTTTAAACCAAGCAGATGCTTGGCTTTTTATTGGTATTGGGTTTTCTTTGTTAAGAGATAGGCTTTAGATCTGCGTGGGCCAATTAGAGATTGAGCGTCTCCTCTTATAAGATGTGGGCCTTGATGCGTTGAGCAGGTTAGGGACTGCTTGTTCATATTCTTAACTTTTTTTAGGGGGACGTTGGTGGTCATCTGTGTAAAAAAAAGGTTTTAATTATATTTTTAAAATAAAAAAATCAGGAATAATATATTTTTTTTAATTTTTATTCTTGTTTATTGTAAAAAATTACAACACAGTAAAAAGTGATGATAAATGTACTTTTTTAAAAACTTAACTTTTGATAACACAGATATATACTCTCTCTTTTTTTATAATATGCAAATAAAATACTCGGTTTTATCTTACCTTGTAAATACTACCTCTGATTATCTATTTTACATTGCAGTTATATATATGTGTATTCCTTGACACCCAAAAACTTTTCTTTTTAGTTATTTTTTCACCAAACCAATATAAGATTTTAAAAATATTATATTTATTAAATAAAATTATTTATAACTTTAATTTCTACACTGCTAAATTTTTTAAACAACATTGATTTTATTTTTGAGACTAGTAAATATGTTGTTAGTAGTTTTAATATTTTTATTACGTTTATCTTAAAATTGTTAAGTAATTTGATGGGAGGGTATGAATCCAAGCAATTTTTTAGGTTTTCAGAAATAAACAAATAATTACACTATTTTGGAGGTTCTATAAATAATTTGAATATTTTGAGATACAACAAAATAGATAAACCCAAAACTTTTATGAGCATTCCATCCATTTTTATATTTAAATTTAGAATACTATAATATGTTTTAACAGTTAGGTCAAGTTTTAATGTTTACTATAAACTTTTTTGTGTTTTATATATATATATAACACTCCAAATCTAGGCGTCTACCAACCTGGATCAGGACATAACCCACAAGGGTAGCGCGGATCCCCAAAAAGAGCTGCCATATGCCTCATACTACAAGACAGGGCGACCATCCCCCTGCGACAAGAGGGGGCTTTCAGACCATCCTTTATCATGGCGGAAGTGACCCCGAAAAGGTGATGTGACAAAGCTCATTCCCCAAGAAACTCAAAGACTATACGGGAAGGAGACTTTATGGGCAGGGGGTAAGTGAACAAAAAAAACTTCTTCCACCCCGCTCTTCTCTTTGGTAAACCACACCGCTAACTTAACCCCGAATTTGGCTTGGGCTCAAGTAGAGTACATCAAAATGGGTCGGCAGTGGTGGCAAAATGTCAACTCAACCCGACCCACCTTGGAGTTGTTAATGGTGGCCACCATATAAATTAAAAAACATTAAAAAAATTATTGAAATTTGTCATAACGTAGGCGACACCCATCATCCTCTTCCACTCTCTATACTCCACCGACATCCATCCCCATGGCCTCCTCTCATCAATTACTCTTTCCTCTTTCCCCTCTTCCCTTTCTTGATACTCTTCCCTTGCCTTTCTCCTTTTCTTATCCCACTCCCCTCCCTCAACATACATAGTCCAAGTTCATCATAGTGACACAAAGAAACAAGGTAAAGGTAAATTACTGTTGGAAAGCAAATAATATATCCTTGTCCAAAATAACCCAAAATTTATCAAATTAAGATCTAAAAATAACAAAAAATTGATATCTAAGTGAAAAATGCAAACTCTTGGAGAAGGAAAAAAGGTGTTTTCTTTCTTTTTTTTCTTTCAAATAAGAAACAGTATATGGAAAAATCCAAGAATCCATCACCAGAACCCCCATTAAAAATCAAAATTTTCATCCTACACGATGATCAGGTGGTATTGCTAGAAGAACGGCCTCCACATCTCCAAGAAGTCAAGGTTCCGGGTTGTCGGAATGACGAAGTTGAGCTCATCGTTGAGAAGCGCCGTGCTTGGGATGGATCCGCTCACGCGGATGCCAAAGTTGAGAGCTCTCAAGAGAGAGAGAGAGAGAGAGAGAGAGAGAGAGAGAGATCTGAGAAGGGGGTGCTTATAGAATGATATGGAGTCTATGGACATCCCCAACAAATATCCCAACACCCTCCTCTCCTCCTCCTCCGCTGACACCTCCACTGTCATTGACATCTCAACACCGGCATCCGCCCCTCTCATAGGAGCTTCCACGACGACGACCTCAGCCCCATCCCTTCTCACTAGACCAAACAACCCATTAGGAGTTAGGGATTTAGGATTTTCAGATTTTGAAAATTTATTTTTTAATAAATTAAGGGGCGAGCTGGCCCGCCCAAAGCCCGCCTCACCCCACCCAAACCCATGACCTGATGTAGGCTGGCCCATTTAGGCCTGCTCCCAGGCGGGCCTACAAAAAGCCAGCCTAACCCACATATTTTTGTTGGCGGGATGAGCCAGCCCGGCAGGCTAGGCCCGAATTGACAGCTCTAGGCTCAAGGGCCCTCCCCCATTCACCAGTATTTGTTCTTCCCCATTTTTCAGGTGAACTTCCAACGAAGACACCATCATCCGCTTCTTCCTTTGAAGGAGACATCAACTGCTACTCAAAAGTGGGAGTGACTCCAAAGCCTAACCAGTTCTACAGCTAACTATATATATATATATATATATATAAATATATATATATATATATATATATATATATATATATATATATATAGGTACGACATCTAATTCAAGAATTATTAAAGATGCATTAACCAGACGACATGCCTTAAAAATTCGCGAAGGTATTTATATTAAACACTTTATATATATAGGTATGAAATATGATATGCATACTATAAGCTGAATTTATTATTTGTCATTAGGAAAATACTACCTTGTACATCTTTGGATTTATATTGAGGGTGGACTTATAACACCTTATAGAGGGGCGATATCACTTGAAAGAATACTCAAGGAATCCACTTCGGAATGCTCATGAATTATTTAATCTTCGACATGCATCCTTACATAATGCAATTGAATGAGCTTATGGAGTTGTGAAGAAGTGATTCCCTATTATTACAAGCTCAACTGAACTAGTATATCAGCTTCAAACTCAAAAGCTCATCATTTTTGCATGTTTTATTTTGCATAATTTCTTAATCAATGTAGATCCAAATGACGAGCTACTTAATTACAGAATCAGAAGATGAACTTGTAGATATTGAGAATGATGAAGGTGAACATCCTAATATTAGGGACAACAATGAAGAAACTAGGCAAGGAGAATTGATTAGGGATTCAATAGCTGCTCATATGTGGGGCAGTTACATGATTGATGTAGATGCTCCTTAATGTGGCATTGAGTTTGTATTATCCTTTTCTACTTGACTTATTGTTATTTGGAATTGTGATGCATTTAATTTGGAATGCTTTGTGCATGTAAAACTTTATATTTGTATTTTTGCTTCATAAAATTGCTATGATGATTTTTATGTAGTAATCAAAATGCCAAAAAAGACACAAACTTTGGATGGATCAACCTCATGCATATGGTCGATGCAATGGATGATGCTTTGGTTGATGCATTCTTAAACCAACACAATATTGGAAATAGAGTTGGTGGGACTTTTACAACATATGCAATAGATTGCATTGTGAATGAGATGAAAGAAAAATTTCAAGATAAGCCAATAAACAAAGAACGGGTCCATAATCACATGAAGATCATTAAAAGACATTTTATTAAATGGTATGATATATTCCAAAATGGGTTGAGTGGGTTTTCTTGGATTCCAGAGACAGAAATGTGGGAAGGATGAGGTTTGACAACAGTTAATTAAGGTAATTTATATATATATATATATATATATATATATATATATATATATATATATATATATATATATATATAGTTTACACAATCGTGGCAAGTGTTCATTAATATGTGAATTGATAATTAATACTTTATGTTTGTTTTTATAGGCCAATTCTGCAGCTGATGAATTGAGAAAGAAATGTGTGCAAAATTATAATAAGTTACTTGAACTGTATGGAAAAGACAGTGCTACTGGAAAGAACAGTGATGCTCCAATAGACATGGGAAGAAAAACTATGCATAATGTTAGGAAAAGATCCAGTAATCCAAGCTCAACGACCATTGATGATATGTTTCGGGAATTAATATCAAGCTTGGGTTTGGAAGCAACTATGGAATCAAAAGTTTATATGACTCTTTTTCAAAATCGTGAAATGTTGAATGGTTTCATAAGTCTTCCACTAGAACGACGCAAAGATTTTTTGCTACATGTGATGTTTGGCGGTAATTAAGGGACGTATTAAGATGAATTTCTTTGACTATTAACTTATTTAGAACAATTTTCAATTATGAGTTGTATGGATTTAATGATAGACTATTTTGTTAGACATTATAAATTGTATGAATTTAAATTTTTATGGCACTATTTTATATTATGGGTTATTGTGTTTTGTGATTTTTCATGTTTTGATTATTTACTTTGATATTAGTACAAGAAAATATCGATTAATAATATGATTTGTCTTATCTTTTGTTAATTTTGTGTATTAATTTTATTATATTTTTATCAATTTTAAATTAATGGATAACAATTTGATGTATATTTTGCAAGATTTTATTAAGAATTTTTAATACTTTAGTTGAATTTAATTTTTTGATATTAAATCATTGAATTTAATTTGATTTCATATTAATTTGTATTCGAGGGTATTATGGTCAATTTATTATTTTTGCAACTATACCATAACATCAAAACAAACACAAACGGCTTATTAACCATATCATCTTTCCAAACACGGTGAAATAGTGCAATGCAATGCACCTGTGCAAATACATTCTCTGAAAGCAATGACCAATCATCCAAAAGTTTAAACTTTTATTGGAAACCAATGTTTCTTGATTATTTATTTATTTATTTATTTATTTATTTATTTATTTATTTATTCATTTTAGGCAAAAATGCGCTTGTATGTTGTGATTAAAGTTATTAAAGTTATGAAGAAGTTGGAATGGTTTTGAAGATATTCCTTTTATATATTTTTTTCATACATTTTTTATTATTTTTCTAGGTTGATTGTTGTGATATCAAAGCTCATTTTCATTTTATAAATTACAAATCACATTTTTTTTACTATTTTTCTAGGTTGATTATTTTGATTACATATAAAATCCTTGTAAAAAACCCACTCAAATTATGGGATAATTAGATTCTCGACTTTGGTCTTAATTATTATTATTAATTTTTGGGCCTAAATGAGGATTAATAAGATGATGTGATATATATATATATATATATATATATATATATATATATATATATATATTACACATACTTAGATGGGACATGCATGATTTGATGAGAATTGAATTATGGAGCTAATGGGTCTACAGATATATATATGAACATACATATATATATTATATTGTAGTATGGATAGATGTTGGCTGACCATCAGGTATGGTCGTAGTGAATGACAACGAGAGACTTAAATACAAAATATATATATATATATATATATATATATATATATATATATATTAATTAAGTAATAGTTGGTGAAACAAAGAACCAAGATAAAATAAAGTAAAATCATGGGGGTGCTTTAACAAAAAGCCCACCCAAATTCCTGCAGGCCATGAATCACGTGAGTGGAAGGGGCTCTCCAACCATCACTTCCCTTCTCTTCACAATCTCTGGCCCCAGATCTGGGCAGAGTGGCGCGTGTACGACCGGTCTCTTCGCCGGATTTACCAGGGGGAGGTGGGAACAGCAGCGTATAGTCTCCATCTTATTTATGAGAGATTGCATCAACGGAGATGACCACCTCGAGCCGCCCAACGCCGGACTACGACGATAAAAGAAGAAATAGCATGGTGAGGGAAACCTCAACTCTCACAGACCCCAACTCCTCTAATAACCATTGCACTTGTCCATCGAAGAGAGGGAGAAGGGAGAAGGGGAACGGAGTAGAGGTGCTGTTCCGAAGGGCTGGCCGAGCAACGCCGGAGCTGCGTGGTAGAGGACCCGGGCAGCCAACACACCACACCAACACCAAGGCTACTTTCAAGAGGGCGGCACGAGCACACTGGTGAGTCTCCAAATCTCTTGTAGAATGAGTCACAATGGTGGTAGGATGCACTGCAACCTCTTCTATGTAGGGGCTTCTAATACACTCTGAAGGCTAATGACATGGTGTTAGTAACCATAATAACACAAGATTATGGTTTAAAGGAACTCAAGTAGAGACTAAAGGAAGCAAGCATGGTGGAGTTAAGAGAGAGAGAGAGAGGCATGCATGTATTTAGAGAGAGGAGGGTTTGCATGGTGGAGTGAAGAGAGAGAGAGGCATGCATGTATTTAGAGAGAGGAAGGGTTGCATGGTGGTGGTGTTAAGAGAGAGAGAGAGAGGCATGCATGTATTTAGAGAGATGGAGGTTTACATGGTGGTGGTGTTAAGAGAGAGAGAGAGAGAGGCATGCATGTATTTAGAGAGATGAAGGTTTACATGGTGGTGGTGTTAAGAGAGAGAGAGAGAGAGGCATGCATGTATTTAGAGAGATGAAGGTTTACATGGTGGTGGTGTTAAGAGAGAGAGAGAGAGAGGCATGCATGTATTTAGAGAGATGAAGGTTTACATGGTGGTGGTGTTAAGAGAGAGAGAGAGAGGCATGCATGTATTTAGAGAGAGGAAGGTTTGCATGGTGGAGTGAAGAGAGAGAGGAAGGTTTGCATGGTGGAGTGAAGAGAGAGAGGCATGCATGTATTTAGAGAGAGGAAGGTTTGCATGGTGGTGGACCTGGGCAAAGGGAAACCAATATCTGTAGTACAATGTAACAATCTAACAACAACAACAAGCCTGACTGGGTGACCACACCGTCTCGGTGCTTGGACCCCAGCCAGGGCTCCAATGTAACACTTGCATTGGTTTATCTTTGAATACAAAGGTTATTAAATCAAAAAAAAAAAAAAAAAAAAAGGTTTGCATGGTGGTGGTGTTAAGAGAGAGAGAGAGGCATGCATGTATTTAGAGAGATGAAGGTTTACATGGTGGTGGTGTTAAGAGAGAGAGAGAGGCATGCATGTATTTAGAGAGATGAAGGTTTACATGGTGGTGGTGTTAAGAGAGAGAGAGAGGCATGCATGTATTTAGAGAGATGAAGGTTTACATGGTGGTGGTGTTAAGAGAGAGAGAGAGGCATGCATGTATTTAGAGAGAGGAAGGTTTGCATGGTGGAGTGAAGAGAGAGAGGCATGCATGTATTTAGAGAGAGGAAGGTTTGCATGGTGGTGGTGTTAAGAGAGAGAGAGAGAGGCATGCATGTATTTAGAGAGAGGAAGGTTGCATGGTGGAGTGAAGAGAGAGAGAGAGGCATGCATGTATTTAGAGAGAGGAAGGTTGCATGGTGGAGTGAAGAGAGAGAGAGGCATGCATGTATTTAGAGAGAGGAAGGTTTGCATGGTGGTGGTGTTAAGATAGAGAGAGAGAGGCATGCATGTAATTAGAGAGAGAGAGGTTTGCATGGTGGAGTTGAGAGAAAGAGAGAGGCATGCATGTAATTAGAGAGAGAGGTTTGCATGGTGGAGTTGAGAGAGAGAGAGAGAGAGGTATGCTTGCAATCTAGAGAGAGGATGCATATGGTATAACAACCTAACAGACCTATGAATGGATACTTGAAACCATGCATGAGTGAATAAAGTCATGGTGATAAGAGTCATGGAAACATACTAGTGATAGGATCATGGATGCCTTCACAGGAGCATGCGCATATGACCAATTAATTGGCACGGGGAGTCACGAGCATGAGATCATGGGATGGACAAAGTGTAGATGTTCATCACTAGCACCAATATGCCTATATATATATACATCTACATGATAGGAATGTCCCATACTCCATGGACCCATGGGCCAGAAGGCCCAAGCAAATGGTCCAAATAACTAGCAAGTTCAACATGGCGCAAATACTTATACGAGTCATGTTTTGATCACCAGATACTGACGCGGAGCGCCAAGCTTCGTTAGTGAGGACCTAATTCGTCGCATAGATCTTCAACAGAGGTACGTGCCTTTGCCTAGTTCCCACCCGAACATGGGCTTTATTGGCATTACTCGACATTCTTCGATAACCATGTTTGCGCACGCAAGTGCTATTGCTTATCATGTCCCTTACTTGTTGATGTTGTGATCCAGTATGAGTTGCTAATTGATATTATACATTACGAGCTTGATGATATGCACATGCATGCTCTTATGACTTCATTGGATTATTGTTTCCATATTTATGTGCATTGTTATTATTGGTCGTTGGCATACGTTGGATGTGTGTTACGTATTACCATCCGCTGGGATCGATTGGAGTGTGGGTGCTCCAACTTGGGCGTCTAGGGCCGAGGACACCACGGCGTTACGTCATCCACGGCGAGGGATGATGCTCTGTCGGAGTCCAACCTTGTCGATTGGGGACGATACCTTTGGCCGTGTCGACATGTATAAGGGGTATTGCCTATAGAATTCAGACCACGGACGATCGGTGAGGGTGATGGTGGGGGGATACTTTGAGAGTTCTTACATTGGATAATCTTTTCGGGCTTTGAGGTCAGTAGTTGAGATTAGGAGCCCTCTTCGTTGCTTATCTCTGGGACTCCTAGATGGTTGGTTGTGTAGGGTGTAGCCCTATGTGCTTGTTTAGTCATGTTTCTTGAGTTGCTATTTTGCTTATCTCGTGACGTTCATGACTTGCTCACCCACCTTGCGAGGTGCTTACTGGGCTTTCTTTCCGAAAGCTCATACATTTGTTCTCATCTCTTTTCGGATCCGTGAGTAGGCGGCGTGAAATTTGTCGAGGATCGTCTGTGAGGCGGGGGTTGTAGCCAGGGTTGGCGACCTCTTAGGCATTTTATTTATGTGTGAGGACATCCCATTTGGATCCATTATAGGATCAGGACTTGTATTAACTATTAGGGTGCACTCGTACCCTAGGCTCTTATCTTCCGTGATACTATACTCGATTTATGTCATCGACTTATTATTACTATTCATTTGCTTTTGTGTTGTTGCTTTGTGATCACTTAGGCCTTGTGCTTGGCAGGGGGACTCACCTCAAGCTTAGAATGCAGTAGGTCACGCTCCATAGCCCAGTAGGGACTTTTGGGGCGTGACAATCTTATTTATTTAATTTTTATAATTTTTTAAGGATTTTTTTTAGAATTTTTTAGAATTTTTTAGAATTATAAATGGATTTTTTTTAATTTTTTTTTGACATGTGGCATGCCACATTTGCATGCCATGGACTAAAAATATATTTTTTTAAAGAATTTTTTAGAATTTATTTAGATTTTTTAGATTATTTATTTTTTTTAGAAATTTTAATAATTTTTTAGATTTTAGATTTTTTTTATAATTTTTTCATTTTTTTAGAAATTTTAGATTTTTTTAAAAAATCCTGTTTATTTTTAGATTTTTTAAAATTTTTATAGATTTTTTTATTTTTAGAATTTTTTAAGAATTTTTTAGAATTTTTTTGACATGTGGCATGGTGATGTTGTGTGCGACATCATTATTAAATTATTAATATCTTGGTAATGTAAATATTTTGCCATGTCAGCATGCCACGTCATGTTAAAAAATTCATGTATCTCTTCAATCATTATGTCATTGTAAGCTTGGCGTTAAGCCCTAAAGGCAAGTAATTAAAAATGCGAAAGTATAGGGGCCGTATTGAGCATTTTTAAAGAGTACGTGGACTAAAATGAAACGATATGTGTAGTCTGAGGGGACCAAAAATGCATTTTTTGCCTTTATTTTAATGTTATTCTTATTCCAAACTGTGTATCTATATATGGAAATGTTCTAATTATTTTGGCTAATTTAATTTAATTTTTTTTTTAATTATTGGGGGTTTAGGGTTTGTGATATTAGAGATCTAACATCTTTGGATGTGCATTAGGTGTTGACCAGGAAGTAAATTACTTTTTAGTACTAGATCGTACAGGTTTATGTCTGGTGTTGTTGATCTTGAGTTGATGAAAGTTGCTAGTTTTGGTTTACTTTGTAAGAGATAAATGCTCCATTTGGTGGTCAGTGGATGAATGTGATGCATAGATGGTAGTGATGGAAGAAAGGATTGACTCCTAGTTCTCCAAAGTCCAGATTTTTTAAGAGTTTGGTTTTCTTGTTAGCAAAATTTATTGTGTTTCTTTGAATGAGGTGTGCGTGAAATTTGTGCTGAAAAGACTCACTTTTTTTATATATTGGACTTTATTGTTGTTTGGGATTTATTTTTCATTATTTTTTTTAAAGTTAGGGTTGATGAGTAAGTTGAAATGTTGATGCTATCTATTTTAGAGTGCATTGCTGGAAGTTAAGGGGAATAGACTATATATATCGAATGTTTCCATGTTGCATCAACAAACAGGAAGTAGTTGAAACTTTGTATATCCCACATCATTGTAGAATGTTCTTCCATTTCTCTGGTGCTTCTTGTCCTTTGCTGTTGTTCCATCACCAGAGAGATGGAGTATTGATGAACCAACCTATTTGGTACGACATTCCATTCCCTGAAAACCTTATTACATTTTTCCTTCCATATTAGCTTGCCAAAGGCCAGTGGCAATGACCTCTGTTTCTACATTTGATATGTTGTAATTTCCTAGCTTCCATTCATTCATCCATTTGCCCTCAACCAGATCATCTAATAGGTCCCAGAATCTAAAAAAAACCCTCCTCTTTGAAGCTTTTCCATACCTACTGTGAGAAAGAACAATCCCGAAACAAATGCATGTTACTTTCAGGCATAAGGTTACACATTAGGCAAAGCAGGTCCAATCCCTATATGGTATAGAAAGGAATTGGTTGGCAGCCTCCTATGCAAAAACTTCCATAGAAACATTTATATTTTTGGCACCATCTTGAGCCTCCATAACTTCTTCCAACCATACCACTGTTTGGTCTGGTCCTTCAATCTGTACTCATCATATATAGCAGCTGTAATAGACTTACCATTTGTATTGTATGACCACCTCCACTTCTTTTCCATGGCTTCATGATTTACATGCTTAACCATGATCATATCTACCACATAAGGAGAGAATATGGCAGGCGCTCAGTCATGATCCCAATGCCTATTCATTAGTAATTCCTTAATTTCTATAGCAGTTAGGCCCACTTCCATATTTACATAAGTGGGCACTTAGTTGATGGGGGCATTGAATAACCAAGGGTCAAACCACACAGAACAGTTAGGGGTTACAATAGCCTATGATATATTACTCTAATGTCTCTGGCAGTATTAATTAGACCCTTGTAAGTCCAGGACATCTTCATTTGTTTCTTAAGTTGTCATATGTCTAATTTCCCATATTTTGCTATCATGAGTTTAGTCCATGTTTTGTCCCCTTGATTTAACAGCTCTAGAACATGTTTTAGTCCTTGTCTTCTGAACCTGTTATTGTTAGGAGAAATGATTTACATTCTTGTGCTTCTCTTTAATAGGATGAAATTGGTGCTTATAAGAACCTTTTACAGAAAATTGCTCGGAGAGTTGGAGCACCATTGCCATCGTAAACAACCTTTAAGTATGGTCTTGGGCACCTACCAGTCTTCACTGGAACTTTCAGGGGGAGCCGGCCAAGAGTAAGGGGGAAGCCAGCCAAGAGTAAGAAGCAGGCAGAGACGAAAGCTTCCATGGCAGCTTGGTCCTCTTTGAAACAATGTGAGTTCCATGCTTGTTATATATTTTTAAATTAAATAATAATTGGATTTATTTTATGGTTGTGGTTGACTCTTTCTGTTATCTAAATTAAATAATAACTGGATTTTTTTTTATTGTTATGGTTGACGCTTTCTGGAATCATTTTCATTTAATTTTATGCTTGTTAGATATTTTTAAGTCATTTTTGTTTTACTCATGTTGCCTTTGAACTAGTGGCTCGAGAAGCAGCGAGCTCGTCAACAGAGCAAGAGAACAATGATGAGCAAGAACAGATCACCATAGCCCGAGCTCTACTGAACTATCGCCTTAAGGAAAAGATGGCAATGACCAATGATCCCAAGGCCACACCATTCCCAAAGAAATTCCCAATGCTTCCAGATAAAAGGTACCCTTTGAACCATCCAGCTCAAATAACTATGTCCAAGATCCTAACCCAACTTCGGCGAAAACCAGCCTCAAGTAACAAGCCCTCCTCTCTAGTGACATCTGACAATTCTACCTTTTTTGCTCCAATCTCACAACTAGATAATCTGTAAAAGCCCCCCTTCTAATATACTGTTCCTGTTTGGAATTTTATTATTTAAATAAAATTTATCGTGGGCTTAAGTAAATGACCGACAGGCTTGAGATTAATAATTAAAGATTAATTGAGTTGATTAAACTAGTTAAGTGTTAATCAACTAAATTAATTAAAGAGACAAACATTATTGGTGGACAAAAGAATCGAGAAAGATGGATCTCGGTCGTGCCCCGATTTGGACCCCATGATTCCACTTTGGGTATGTGAGGCTATAGGAACCTCGAGATTTCACTATTGGGCATGTGAGGCGACAGGAATCCCGCGATTCCACATTACCACATGTGGAACTACAGTAACGATAATATTTTAATCTAAATTATTATGATTATAATATTTTAAATTAAAATATATTATTATATAATGTTTGTTAATGGAAAAGAGACAGATTTTATAAATCTCTCTCTCATTCTTCTCTCACTTGTGCCTCCCTCCGCTCGATCTCCTCTTCCTCCCTACCGCACGCTGGCGAGAAGCATCGGCGAGCCCCCTCCCGTCTGCGAGCAGCCCGCCGACGACCCAACCAACTTTGGCGGCACCCCTCACGCGCTTGCATCCGCTTGGCCGCAACCAGCCCCCTTCTCCTTCCTTCTTTCCCGTCGAGATCCGGCGGAGATCGACTACTGGCGGTCGAGCTCGGCGGCCCCCTAACGCTGCGCACACGTGGCGCCAACCTTTGCTAGTGCGACTGACGGAACCTTAGCTCTAGCAGCCCCTCTTCTCCGACAGCCACAACTACCCCACACCCTCTTCTGTCCGTGGAGCACCAGTGGCCAGATCTGGTGAGCTGCGAAACTAGGAGCCAGTGAACGCCGTTGATCGACGCCTCGGACAACTAGGAATTGTGGATCGAAGGGTATTAGAGGCTGTGAATAAAATTATGATTTTGATTGGGGTTTAAGGGTGAAATGCTTGATTCCTGGTTCTGAATGCATGTATGTATAATTGAATTGTTATGGAGAATGGTTGTAGAATATTTAAAGCCGATAAATAGGATAGGTATTGTCGAATTTTCTTTGAAATATGGTTTACGGGCTGTCCCTTTTAAGGGGCAGTTTAGTCAGTTATATTATCCTAATCTGGATGTTTAGCATATCGTTAGAAAGGTGATGTAGTTATCTTTCTAACAAATCCTGGATCAACAAAATCCGACTAACCGATTAAGAGTTATGAATAGTTTTTTGGGACTGTGCACACTACTCCAAGTGTGCGATCATATGGACTATTACATTCTTAATTCTTGATTAGGGTAATTAGGGTAATTAGATGTGTATAATACATTCCAGTTTATTATAAATGTATTAGTGGTGAGTAGTTTCCATGTCTTAGGACATGGTAACGTGGTCGAGGACCCGACTGAATAGCTTGGATCTGAGTAGGTTTCAGACGCGAGTACAGGTGGGTAATCATACGGAAAAATGCACGGTATGTGCTTTTTATAAACTTTGTATGAAAATTCTTTCATAGTAAAGGTATGATTATTTTCATGTGTGCATGTATGGAAATGTATTTTCATTGTATGGGTTTTATGTGCATATTCGTGTATGAGACTCGACTCGATACAGGGAGTGGATCTGTAGTTGTCATGACTCGTTCCACCCAGGATTGGGTTTCCAGGGTTGACTCAATTCATAGCGAGAGCAGGTAGCGGATAGACTCGGCCTCCTACGGGATCTGAATTAGGATGTGTAATGGCACTGACCTGAATGCTCCACCCGACGAGGTGATTGACCGGGGGCTTGAGCAGGCTTCGCGCCGGGCGAAAAGGGTCGTGAACCTAGTGGCCACTCGGGGATCAGCAACGTTTTATGATTTGGGCCGCGGGCTAAGTTTCTATAGATATTTTGGGCCGCGGGCCCGCAGATGTATATCTATATTGATGATGATTTGGGTCATGGGCCCTATGTTCATATTTGCAGATTTCTTACAACATTTATGTTTCTTGTATGCACATGTTTTGTATGTGGTGCCCACTGAGCCTAGTTGGTGTGCTCAGTGCCCCTTTATGTTTTTGACTCCTCGATACAGGTGACGAGTGTAAGGATTGAACGAAGGACCTGAGCAATAGAAAGAAGAAGAAGAAGAAGCACACACACAAAAAACAGGATTTACGTAGTTCGGTCCAAGAATGACCTACGTCCACGGCCGCAGTAGAGTTTCTTATTCTTGCCTCACAAAATTAGGGTTTTACAAAATACGGGGATATTTATAGAGTCAGGAAAACAGGGCCTAAAATCCCACATGGGCCTGGGCCTAAAATAAAAATTTGCCGAGGCGCTCGCGCCCTCGGACTCCCGCAAGCGACGTAGTCAAGGTCGTCAAGGCATCCATCAGACTCCACATGCTCAACAACGAGGAGTAGAATAGCGCCAGGCGCGGACTACGAGAGAGTCGCGTGTGGGCCTTGGGACTTTGTTGATACCCCAACCAGGTTGGTAGCGTTGTAGGGGGTTATGTTTATTTGTTATTGTGTGTAAGGTTATAAACCTTGTAGTATTGTCTTGTATTTGAGGTTGTATTTGAGACACGATATGTATCGTGGTTTGTTGTAGGGTTATGTAGAACCCTTTTATGCTTCCGCTTATTATGTGATTTGTCACGCCCCGACCTGGATTCCAAGCCTCGGGCACATGAACAGATCGGTCATACCCAAGTAGAGACAAGCCTTACTCAGATACAAGGCCTATGGAAGTACAGTAGATAACAAAGCATAATCTATAATATCGCAAAATAAAAATCACAGTAGCACCAAAATAAAATACAAGGGTCCAAAATACCCTACACAAATCCAGGCCCTACCAGGGTCTTAAAAACACACTCACAGAATGAAGCAAATAGGTGAGATCCTCGACCTCAGCAAAAATCCCAGCCCTCACACGATCCCCGATATCAAGCCCCCAGCTCCTCAAAACCTGAAAAAAAAAGGAAACCAGTGAATGAGCTTTCGAAGGGAAAGCTCAGTAAGTACCCCGCAGGGATCACAAGGAATCAGATATGATCAAGGACATAATAATCAACATATCAACAAAAAGATGGGGCAACGCCCCTTGTCATCACAACCTAGGGGTCTCAGACCTACCTCAAAGACCTAACCAATAGTAGGGACCCCTAATCTAACAATAGCCCTCAGGCTCTGGAAAAAGAACTCAATGAACATCCCCTGGTCTACAACACACAGCATCCGCTGCCAGTGACTAACCTGTCACTCCTCGGTAGCGCCACCTCTCTCACATGTCGACATGATCAACGTATCAATCCCGCTGACAGGAAGGACAACCAGAGAATCACCCCTCTGGCATGGAATGCAGGAACGTAAGGGTGTCCCATCCCCGAACATTCTCTCTCAAACCGGTGCTTACCTGCTCCTCTGATCCGAGCGGAAAACTAGCTAATACTAGGGATGCCAACATCCCGAAATCAATCATACATGCACCAGAATCCAAACAAACAAGAGAATAGACATGCATGTATCCAAATCATCAACTAAGCATGATATCAATAAAATCATGCACACTCAAAAAAAAATAACAGCAAGTCCAAGAAATCCCGAAATTGGATGGAAACTAGACAAGAGTACTTACCTAAAATCGCGAAGTTTGGTGGCCCACCACTACAAGAAAAGCGCAGTATCACAGACGGATTTTTTCCAACGATGGGATTTTCGTCAGTGATAGTAAAATCACCGACGGATTATATGAGTGAATGCCGACAGAAAAGGTTTGGTATTGTGTATCTTTTCACTGACAAAGTATTTTCTTATCACCAACAAAATATTCTGTCAAGTAATGATTCCGTCGGAAATTCGGTTGGTGGAAAAAACACAACCGGGGATTGAAAAATGCTATCAATGCAGTGACGGATATTAAAGGACAATTCCGTTGGTGTGTAGTATTAACCGGTTGAGTTGCAAATATGTTGTCATGTACTAACCGGGAGGTATTAGAAATTGTAGGTAACGGTTTTTTTTGCCAACGTGGAACATATCTTAATTAGTATTATTGTAATAATTACTATTGTTATAATTATAATTATTATAGTTATAATAATTATTTTAATTATTTTAATAATTATTATTATCATAATTAATTTATAAATAAAATAATAGTGATTTTCAAGCTATATATGAAAATATATATTAAATATAATGACTTTTACCTATTTTCTTGAGATTAATAACAAAATTAAAGCTATAGAATTTATCAAAAAATTTGAATATTCGAACAATTTTATACAGGGGAAAAATTATATTTACGGCGTGCCATATTTATTTAAAATTAAATTTTGTCTCTTAGTGTTTAAACACTTAGAGACAAAATTCAAGGTTTGTTAATTACTAATATATATTTTGTCATATAAATCACTATGTCTATATATTCTATATAGTATAAATAGAACAAATTGGGTTTACCAACTTCTTTTGAACTACATATAATAATAATAATAATAATAATAATAATAATAATAATAATAATATGAGAAGAACCTAATCTAATAATAATTATAATAAAAAATAACCTAATCTAATAATATGGCGGTTATATAACCTAATCTAATAATAATAATAAAAGATAATCATAATTTACTTAATAATATTAATAATACTAACAATAATAACAATGAGAATAACCATAATAATTATAATAATAGTTAGTAATTAGAGTATTTCTCTTTCTTGCATATACAATCATAATTAGATTCATCAAATTCAAAAGAAGTAAGGGATACCGGGTTATCGGATCCGGTTTTCCTTTCGAATCCATTATCGGATCCTTCTTATCAAGTCCCAAAACCAACTAAAGGAAATGGCTGCAAGTCTTCCCTCACTCTCACTCCCTCTCTCAAGCTCGCCCTTGGAGATCTAGGGTTTCGGTGTGGCATCCAAGCTCGAGGTATGATTGAAGATGGCTTCTTATCAATGATTGCTCCGTAGATTTCTTGAAATTAGGTACTAATTTTAGCTTTTATCTCCCTTGCCTAGGGTTTCCAATCGACAGTGTGATCGCTCCTTCGATCGATCTCATCTCAGCCGGAACTCTCATCTTGATACCTTATTTCGGTTTTATTGTCTGGTGAGTTTTTTGTATAGTAGTTCTGCTTCATGTTTGAGTTTTGTTGTTAAGCATTGCACTATTTGGGTGCCCTAGTTATCTTAAGCTATGATGATTGGAATTAATGCATGAAATTGTTATATTCATATAGCAGTGAGGTTTACATGTAATTGTTCTTCATTCGATCTCTATTATATATATTGATTTTAGTGATCATTCTTTCCTGTTTTCCTGTGACTGCACTGAGGTGTTGTGGTGATGTTTATCAGAGTTTTATGAATATTTGATGTTGAAGTGTCCTGATATCAGTTATATAAACTAGAAGGTTTTTTCTATTAGAGATACTGACTTGCAAATATCTCCATGAGCCTTCTAATTACTTGATGTATATGGGCTGATGTATGTCACTATATTGTATAAATATCTTACTGTTGACACCAATGAGTTTTATGGTTAATTTGATAAACATGTCCATTAAATTACTGTTTGTTATGTAATCTAAACAGAATGTTCCCTTCATTCTTGCAAGCTCTTGTTGGATTTATTTTGAATCCTTTCAGTCTTGGTGTATTCAAAATTAAAAAGTTTGAATTCTCATATAAAAATTATGACAAATGAACAAGTTCCAACTTTTGCAAGAGCTTTGATTCAGGAACTATAGAATTATACAATACAGTGTGGAATTAATGCATGAAATGAACTAAAACCCTAGCTAGCTAGTGTAATTTTCCCAACTGGTTGTGTTGTAGTACTAGTAGCGAGGGAGAGATAGAGATGATCATGCTCTCTATAATATCTATTGATTTTGCTTTGTATAATAGAGATGGTGTAATGAAATATACTATAAGTAAGATGCATGAAAACTACACTTACATGATTTGGAAGCTTAATTACTTCATGAACAATGTTCTGTTAAGAGTTTAGACTAGCTTAAAGTTTAAGCTTAGTAATTTTTTTTTAATAGCTCCAATGTTTTGTTTGTGTCTTGTTAGATAATTATATAATTGACGGCATAACAATAACGTATGTGTTTAACCCCATCATAATATTATGGTACATTTGTACTTGATCTCTTTTGCTAGAGGGAAAAAAATGCCAAATTTATGTTCTTTCTATAATATGTCTTTGACTCTCTCTCAAGTAATTAAGAGAAACCAAACAAACTGAAATTGAAACAATATTTGAAATAGAACCAAACTTTTCATTAAAACCAAACCAAATCCAAGAAAAATAATCCTATAGAAAGATAGATTAGGAAGGTATCTACAAATGCTTAAGTATACATTTGGTCTAAATCACAAAGATAATGGAAGAAAATCCAAGCTTAGAAATATAGGAAAAAGACCTAAATCTCCTTTTCTCTCTACCTGCCAAAAGCTCCTCTCCCCGCCTTCTGTTTTGCTCTCCCGTGGCCCCCTTTTCAGTCTTGAAACAAAGGATCCATTAAGAGGTTTAACGAGTTAATAGGATAATATTGGAATTTGGATCCAATAAGCCTTTAACAAAAATCAGAACTCTAGAGGGCATTTTAGGCAATCAAAATTTATTTTTTTGAGAATGATTACTCTGAAAAGTTGTATATCTTTGAATGATCTTTCCAACGATACCTTGCATCAGAAATTATGATAAACCACCAACAGTTATGGCCGATTTACTGCATCTCTGTTTACAACTCTGTCTGCAGCTCTGTAAAAAGTCAGCCAATCTCAGAGCCAAAATTCTGATATTAAAATCTCCTCGAATAAGAACAGTACTTGATACAAAGTTGAAGATCTTAAAATTATCTTTCCAACGATACTTTGTACAAAAGTTTCTGATAAAAATGGAGCAAGTTATGACCTTTTTACTTCAGCCCTGAAAGAAATACAAAAACCGTAAAATTAGCAAGATTTCCGTTCTAGTTTGACATGCCAAGTTTTGACCCGAACACAATATAATCAAACCAAGTATATGAGCTTCAAGTACACATTGAAATACATGTGTTAGGCTATTTGACCATAATTGTTTGACATCTATGATATTGTAAAAAAATCGTCAAAGATCACACATGTTCACTCAAACATGTCAAACACACCAAGTTAACACCAAATAAGCGCTAAGGGTGCAAATGATCCAATTATATAAAATTCATCATATATATGCATAGATGACACAATTCAAGCAAGATTTGGATACGAAAATCAACCATTAGAATGTAATATAAGCACCGAATCAATGTTTCAAAAAATAAGCTTCAACTCATGTGTGTATCCAACCATGATTTTATAGATTCAATAGTCATGAAAAGATTAAAACATGTTCCTTACAATTTCATGTTCTCAACCAATATTATTTCAATAAAAAGCCACTTAATGATGATTTTATAGTTATAATCACAAGTATTAAATTGATTTATATCTTTACAATTGATTCTATATAGCACACTATAACTTTTAGTAGAGAGCGAAATATTATAACAAATGGTATTCATCTAAACATTGCTTCATGGTGTTTGAAACCATTTAGGATTCATACAATGGCTAATGATGGATATTGGACATGTGCTCGTTTGGATGAGAATGGATATATAACTGAACAATATATGAGGGCAGTAGAAGATTACATAACATTTGCAATGAACGAGCAATGGTTTATTAGTGCTGATAGAATTAGATGCCCGTGTCAGAATTGTCAAAAGCATTCATTTCTTGAATAAGATGATATGCGACGACACTTATACTATGGTGGATTTTGTAATGAGCCACTTTCCGGTATTGGTCAATCATCTAGAAGAAGGGAGGAGGTTAGTGAGCGTGTGTTTGATGTGACGGAAGAAAATCCATATGCTGATATGGTTCGGGATGCTTTTTACCCTAATTTGGACTCCAACTGGAATGGTGATGGTGAGTCTCTGCCCATGGAGCATGAGCCTACTTTACGACCAACAACCTCTTTTTCTTTGATGAATGATGCCGATGAACCCGTGTGGTCTGGTTGTTCAAAACACACAACATTGTCGGCAGTGTCACAACTATTAAATTGCAAATCTGAATTCAATATTAGCGAATCTTGTTTCAATCGTCTCATGGGTATTGTAAAGGGTTTATTACCAGAGAACAACAAATTGCCAGAGAATTATTATCATATGAAGAAGAAGATGGTAGCATTTGGCCTTCAATATGTGAAGATTCATGTATGTGAGAATAATTGCATGTTGTTCATTAAAGAATTTGAAACGTTGGAGTATTGCTCAGTATGTGGTCATCCTCGATACAAATCAAGTCATACAAGTGAAAGAAGGAAGAAATTAAAGAATTCCGTATAAGATTTTGCGATACTTCCCACTAATACCTAGGCTTCAGAGGCTCTTTATGTTAAAGAATATTGCAAAGAATATGACTTGGCATGCACATAATCGAAGTTCAACAAGAGTGCTACATCATCCTGTTGATGGAGAGGCATGGCAACACTTCAATCAAACACATGAGTCTTTTGCCAATGAAGCGAGGAATATCAGATTAGGGTTGTGTACTGATGGGTTTGCACCTTTTAAGCAAGGTGCGAGACCCTACTCTTGTTGGCCAGTAATGCTTGTGATATACAATCTACCGCCTCGGATGTGTATGAAGCAACCATCTTTATTCCATAATATGGTAATTCCAGGTCCAAGTAGTCCATCACAGAACATAGATGTCTTCTTGAGACCTTTAATAGATGAGTTGCTGATTTTATGGGGGATCGGTGTCCGAACGTTTGATAATTATAGGAAAGAACATTTTTTACTACGGGCAGCATTAATGTGGACAATCAGTGACTTTCCTGCGTATGGTATGCTATCTCAATGGAGCACTCATGGAAAATTAGCGTGCCCTTATTGCATGGCGAATTTGAAGTCATTTAATTTAAAACATGGCAGAAAGGCTTGCTTTTTTGATTGTCACAGACAATTCTTGCCTCCTGATCATCCTTTCCGAAGGCAAAGGGATAATTCAGTAGGAGAGTTGATCATGATCCTCCTATTGAGAGATTGTCATGTGAAGATATTTTGAGAGATATCGGTAGATGGCCAGATTTGACCTATGGCACCAAATGCCCTGCACAGAAACCAAGGGGTTATGGGTCGACTCATCATTGGACAAAGAAGAGTATCTTTTGGGAGTTGCCATACTGGTATACAAACTTGATTCGTCATAATCTGGATGTTATGCACATTGAAAAGAATGTCTTTGATAATATATTCAACACCATGATGGATATTAAGGGCAAATCAAAAGATAATATGAAGGCTCGATTGGATATAGCAGAGTATTGCAAACGCCCAGCTTTGCATTTGCAAACTATGATTGGAAAAACATTCAAGCCTGCAGCTTCATACGTCTTAACGAAGGACGATCGATATAGAGTGTTCAAATGAGTGAAGGAGCTTCGACTACCTGATGGCTTTGCGTCCAACATCGAGAGGTGTTTTAACTTGGAAGAAGGCAGTGTCTATGCAATGAAAAGTCATGATTGCCATGTGTTTATGCAAAGATTGCTTCCTTTAGTTCTTCGTGATCTGGTACCCACCCCAATTTGGGATTCAATTACTGAAGTGTCCAATTTCTTCCGAGATATTTGTTCCACTGAAATAACTACTGATCATATGGAGTTGTTAGGAAAAAACGTCATTCAAACAGTTTGCAAATTAGAGAAGGTTTTCCCACCCGGCTTCTTCGATTCAATGGAGCACTTAATAATCCACTTGCCTTACGAGGCTCAAGTGGGTGGCCCTGTCCATTATCGTTGGATGTATGTTTTTGAAAGGTATAAATGTTCTACATTTACAATTTTTAGCGAGATAAAGTGTTTAATAAATTCTTTACAAAATCATATTTTTATTTGGTTATGATACGTAGGTTTCTACATCAATTAAAAAAGAAGGTGAAAAACCTAGCTTGTGTTGAAGGGTCTATATGTGAAGCATATATTATTGAGGAAATTGCATCATTTTGTGCCTTGTATTTGAAGAGGATGTCGAAACAAGGTTTACTCGAGTGCCACGTAATGACGATGGAGGTGAGGTGGATCCCATGGGTCGTCTTACAATTTTCAAACATTCAGGACGACCATTGGGAACCAAAAAAAATACACCCGATATCTAACATCAGATGAGTATATGGCTGCAGAAATTTATGTCCTTATGAATTGCGAAGAAATGATTCCGTACATAGAGTGAGTAATATTTTTATATGTGTTCAACTACATAATAAACATGGATAATATTGTTTACCATAACTTGTACATTATGTGATATAGGATATTCGATGAAATGCTGAGGATGAATAACCCACATGTTACTGATACTGAATTAGAAAAAGCAAAAGATTTCACGTTTACATCATGGTTTAAGCAATATGTATGTATAGACTGTGTATCATTCTCCATCATTTGATTTAAGGACTAGCAAGGAATAACTCACACTCGATATTTATTTTAGGTGGAAGAACATTATTCCGAAATTGATCGTCATATTGCTCAACTTGCTCATGGTCCATCTCGTCTAGTAACATGCTATAAAGGTTACTTTGTGAATGGTTTCAAATTCCATACTAAAGAATACAGCCGTAATCTGTCGACACTAAATTGCGGTATATGCGTGAATGGAAGTTGTTACAATGATTATAATCGGGACTTCTATGGTGTCTTGCTAGAAGCCATTGAGTTGCAGTATTTCGGTGATGGAAACCGTATTGTACTCTTTAATTGCCACTGGTTTGATACAGATAAAGGAGTTCGTGTGGATCCTCGCCATGGGCTTATGGAAGTTAATTATAAATCAGTACTTGCAAGTAATGAACCATTTGTATTAGCTTCACAGTGTCACCAAGTTTATTACAGTCCTTATCCAGCGAGAAGTCCTCCTCGCCGGAATTGGTGGGCTGTGTTCAAAACCAAGGCAAGAAGTAGGTTTCATCTTCCTACTAGTGTTGTCGAAGTATCTGATTTAAATGAAGGGGTTTACCAAGAAGTTGAAGGATCTAGATCAATAAATGACATCTATTCAGAAGATCTTGACAATGAAAGAATACTTGTTCATAGTGACATTGAACAAGTATATGATGATTTGGACGCTGATAATGAAGTGAATGACAGTTCCGCGGAGGCGGACGATGATGAAGAAGAAGATTTAGAAGTAGAAATAGATCAAGATGACGAAGAAGAAGATGATGATGATGATGATGAGGATGATGATGATGATGATGACGATGATGATGATGGTGATGGTGGTGGTGGTAGTGGTGGTAGTGATGATGGTGATGACGATGGTTAAGATGATCATGGATGATAGTTATTATGTACATTACTGTGTCATGTTATGATGATCACTGAATTTTTATGTGCTATTAATGAAAACCATTTCTATGGTTTATTATCGTTAAGTCAGTCTTATAAAATATTGGTGCATTTGTAGTATTGGCTAATCCTTATTGTTATCATTTCAGGTTTTTACGCACTATCTTAATTAATAGTATTGTGGGGTTCAACTTCTAATGGTGAATCGTGTGTTTATTATTTTTCTGCCCTATTTGGAAGTCATCTTATGAATTTTACACAATGAAAATTAATATGTTATATTGTAGTGTCACTATTTGCAAATGAACAGGTTGTATTATATTGTAACATAGAATTAGAATTCTTCTTATAGACACTAGAGTGTGCCATATTATGTTTAGGTTTATTGAATTTTAGTGATTGATTTTCATCAAGCACTTTATGCATGTCTCTAAATGATTTACAGCTTACAGATATCAAAGAGTTCATTGACTCCTTCCTCTATCTTATATATCGATCTTAGAGGTAATAAAAAAAAAACAATGTCGTTGAAAACTTTCTTTTCAACTTTCACTTGATGCTTTAATTGAAATCTTTGAGTTAAAATGAAAGTGAAATTTGTTTTCTTTTGTATTATCAACTTCTGATCCTGGATTTTCTGAACCAGAATAAGTTATCAATCATGTTATTCTTCTTCCAAAACCTTACTGTGTCATTTCAAGATTAGATCAAAAACCAACAATCCATTTATGTTAAATAACAATAATGTTTGCTCTCAGCCCTGCATGCTTTACTTACTTTGGTATCCATGATATCATAATTTCAGCTTTTAACTTACATGTTGAGTATCAGTGTGATTTTTTTTTCAACTAAAACACTTCACTTCCTTGTATTTACCCTTATCATTATGTAGCTGAAACTAACTTTAGGAATGCTGATTTGGAAGAAAATTAACATGATTTGTTATTCTTATTGGATGCATGAAACATGACTATATGATGAGTTCATCTATGAACTTCTTGTTATTTATACTTGTCTTGCAGTTAAATCTTAGACTGATTCAGAATTTTTTTTTTTGTATTGTCATGTTGTTGATCAATCTTGGTTATTATTATCTTTAAATTTATTTTTTTTGGAATGCTAACTTTTTTTTCATGCTTGAATGTGTATTTTTATTATCATCAATACTGCAGATTAGATGTTTTATTATTACAAATGAACAGGTTGTATTATTTGTTTAAATAAAATGTTTTATTCTTGTTCTATTAGAGAAGTCATGCCTAGAGGAAAATTTGCCGGAAAAAAGCGAGGGGTAGGAAATACTCTCAAGCCGAGGTAGCTAAGCCACTTCCAGGTCAAGAGGCATGGACAACATGGTTTAGACCTACTCCATCACCATCACATACAGAACATGAAACTCCGGAGCCATCGACGGCTAATGTTGCACAAGTGCCATCCTATGAAGATATGGAAACACAAGATCCTAACATGGCCGAAGAAGCAACACAGGATGATGTCACCCATAATGTAGAGAAAAGGAAACGTCCAAGAGGTCCTAACAAACAAATACCCACACCAACAAATCCAAATGAACGAAAATTGATTATCACCCTATATGACGAGTATGTTGGTTTGCCTTTTCTTTTACTTATGCTAAAGTCATTCTTGATGGAGATAAACTAATTCCTCTTATTTATTTTGTATTATGATAGGAAATTCTTGGACCCAAAGATTGTTAGGACTATTACAAAGTCTATCCAATTGAACTTCAGTGATGCATGGGCCACATGGAAGAGGATTCCAGATGCTAACAAAGAGCAGATGTGGGCATTATTTCAGGTGCGTAAGTTGCATATTTGGTGCTTAGAGTATCACAGACTGATTCTTTCCACTTTTGCTTTGGACTCTATATTTAGGTTTTAAGGCAACTCTAAGTTCAAAATAAATCCATGATTGTTAATATGCAAAGCATTAGCTGAATTGAAATAAACCAATTGTTTGATTGCTTCACAATTTCAACAAGGAATAAATATATTATGATTGCATGACTGACTATTTCTTCAACATTAAGTAATATTACATGTTCTTCAAAACAAATGCTTCTGCATGCACTGTCTATTTCTTCAGCATTCAATAATAGTTTCATCAAGTAGTTAAGTAGTGTCTTGAATAGAAGGAATGTAGAACTGTTGGTTTTGAAGTTGGTTTGAATTTCTTTGAGTTGGAGGGATCCCTAAGAGCTTCCTTTTAAGCTTGGTGTTCTAGTTGTTCTTGATATCATTATCATTCCTTCAAAAACATGATTTGTTATTCTTATTTTTTCTACAACTAAAACACTTCACTTCCTTGTAAATATTTACCCTTTTCCTCTCTCTCTCTCTTTCTACTCTCTCTGTAAACCTTCAATGATGATATCATATATCTATATTTTCTATATAGGTCTGTTGTCTATCCTTATGAAATTTAACATAATATATAGCTTGTTCTTCATTTGAGTTCATTCAAATGTTCAATGTTGAATGAATAAACAAAATTTAGTGGACAGTTGGATGCCTATTAAACTATTATGATTCCAACAACATGTTATTATTATTTGAGGCTTATTAAAATATATTTTTCAACATTAAATAAAGCTGACACTATTTTGCATACTGTCTTTCAACTGTTATTATTTGTATTTGTTTTGTACCCTACCATTTCATCCTATTAGACTGAATTTTGAATAATGATATCTTACTTGCCAGGAAAAATGTATGTGGCCTACTGAGAAAGAAAGCACTGTTCGCAAGATTTGGGAGATCACGTCTAAGGAATGGTTGAGAGGAATGTTGGAAGAAGAAAGGACTTGTGCAATGAAACATTTTGAAGTGGATGATATTGACAAATGCAAAGGTTATAAAGAAGGTTGGATTCGAGCAGACATTTGGGATCGACTGGTTGCCAATGTATGGAGTACTGAAGCGTGGAAGAATAAATCAATTACAAACAAACAAAATAGGAAAACAGAGAAAGAGGGGAGCATTACTAAACATACCGGTGGATCGATTCCTTCTATGCTTCATGCGGAGAGGATGGTATGTTTTAAATTACACATCCTACCAATTGTTATATGATTCTAGAGTAGCTTAACTTAATTTGCTAGAATGCTTAACATTTTTAATATCTTCTTGTAGGCTAAAGAATTAAATCGAAAGCCTACATATGGAGAATTGTTTGATCGTACGCATAAACGCGAGAAAGGTCGTGGTAACTTTGTTGATAACAAGAGCAAATCTGTTAGTGTAAGTGATGCACATAATAAAATTTGATTTAATTATCACATCTTTTGCATGCCTGCCTATGATATTAAAGAAGCCTGGTACATTTTTTTAAAAAAGACATTCAGTGCAGTTCAAATTAGATACATACTTAACTAATTTATTAAGTGAACAACACCCCTTACCTAGTCCATCACAAGTAATATGATATCTATAACTAGCACTACTTATATTACTTGCATTCAGGGTCATCCAATCTGTTTCTTATACTCTTAAATATAGATATAAAGTGAGTTTGAAATATTAAGCCTTTCATCCTGTGTATTAATACATTAGCCATGGTAGAAATTAGTTTGTTTGGCATATATATGGTCAGCACTTTATTAGTGACTAGCATTGCTTTTTTACTATGTGAAAAAAAAATTTCCTTCTAAATATACAGGTGTTTATATATATATATATATATATATATATATATATATAGTTCCACAATGAATATTGTAGGAAACATATACTTCATCAATGACTCATAAATATGGTCCTGATGAAACAAATCACCCTGAGTTTGACCCTTCAGCTTGGTGTGAAGCAATAGGAGGGATAGAGACTACCCGCACACATGTTTATGGCTTTGGAACCACGCCACGTGGTAAGAATATTTTTTCCACTCCCAACAATGCTGGCTCTGCATCATGGTCGACTTCGATCCTGTGAGAATCTCGACCCATTTGCGGCTCCCTTGATGTTGAGAATTTGCGGGAAGAAGTCTCCTTTGTGAAGGACAAGCTACAAACTTTGCAGAAAGATAATGTTGAGATAAAGCAATATCTTCATCAGCTTACGGAGATGTTCAATCCTAGGAACCTATTTCCTAGCTGTTCAATTGGTCCTTCCCAGCCTACATGCAGCCCTGGTGACCAAGTGGCGCACAGATCTAATTATGATGATTAGATAAATCAAGTCAGTGAACTTTGAATATTTGATCTCTGTGAACATACTGTCTATGAAATGTTTCTTTTTAATTAGTATTGGTAACTTGAAGTTATTGTTTGGCGGATGTTGAAGTTATGTTTGATGATGAACAGCTGACTTTAATCTATTTTGTGTGTGTGATGTTATCCTCGGAGAGGATTTTTTGTGTGATGTCATCTTGGTGTAAATTAGATTAATTGTATTACATGATAATAAAGCTGGAAAATCAGAAACAATAATAGATTAAGCGTTTGTCAGGGACGGAAATCAGTTGGTGATGAATGATGTCAGTGACAGAATTACGTTGGAGATCAAGACCTCCATAGAATTTTAACTGTGGGTGATAAGTTATTTAGCGATGGAATTCTGTAAGAAGTAATTGGTTTTACTGACAGTATATTAGTTATGACTTTACTTTCACCGACGTATTTTCCGTAAGAGATTAACATTTTTCGTGACAGAATTTATGTCAGTAGTTGTATTAAATAAACCTTTCCATTTTCGTTGGTGATAGTGTGGTTTCGGCGACGGAATAGTATGTTGCTATGGGTCCTCATTGGAGACTGGGAATACACGGTTCTGATTATTACCACTGTTCTAAAAAACGGCCGCCCAGGCCTCCTAGGCGGCGCCTAGGCGCTGGGCGGAGGGCGAGCGTCCCGATTTTCACCAAATCGGTGACTCTGGGCGGCCGTCGATTAATCGGCCGCCTAGAAGCGCCAGCGCTCCAAGCGAGGTCAGGCTTCAATTGATTTTTTTTTTTTAAATGTAGATACATACAGAGAAAAGGAATAGACTAGATACAACAAGGTTACACAATCTAGTGTTTGTCCAATTCAATGCAAGGATTATGAATAAGAAAAGAAGAGAGGAGAAGAATGTGGATGTATTACTTGCTAGTGAAGCATCTATGGCACAAGGATGGATTGTTGATGGTGGTGATGAAGATGAGTCGGATCTTACGAGTGATGGAGATGATATGGGAGTGGATAGTAGCCAAGTTTCTAGGAGATGTTCTAGATTTCAAGAAATTAGAGAACTTCATGAGGATGATTTTATATCGGATGAAGAGGAAGAGGATGCAATGGACTTTGAGTTCGAGTCCGACATGGAAGAAGTGCTAGAGGGGTGTGGAGAAGAAGAGTTTGAGGCATGGCCCCATAGGCTTCCAAGAATCTACTTTGTTTATTTCATATTGCTTTTTTATTTCTAAATTTCCAAGAACATTGTTGTTGAACATTTTATTTATTTTTGAAGTAATTTTTGCTATTTTGGAACATTAAAATGCTTTTTATAAGTCTATTATATATTTATTTGTTATTACAAATAATAAAAATATATTTAAAAAAAAAACCGCCTAGGCGTCCAGATTAATCGTTCCAAGGCACATTTGGTGTCCGCTTTAGGGAGCGCATGGCGTTTTTAGAACCTTGATTTATTACCACTGACGGGATGTTCCGTCAGAGATAGGCATCATCGGAGACCTGGATTACCCGGTTACCATTATTAATAGAGACAGAGCATTTCCGTAGGTGATGCATTTCAATCACTGACGGGAAAAAAATTACCAACAGAATAGCATCAGCGACACGACTTTATGTGACAGAATTTCCAACGGACAAATTCCGTCGGTGTATATTAACACCAACGGGATTTAAACCTTTCGTGACGGAAGCATCCGTCTTTGATACTGCGCTTTTCTTGTAGTGCACGGAATCTCCTCCTGACGCATCCACATTGATATCTGGTAATGATAATTACGACTTAATACCATTACCAACACAAAGTGAATTATTAATATTAATAATATCATTAATGCAAAATTCCTAAAGTTAATGCGCAGTCCCAAAGAACTGCTCATAACTTTTGATCCTGAAACCCGTTTGAGTTGAACCATGGCTTGTTGGAAATATCTCTTCCCCATTTTTCCAACGGTATATTATACAACCCTATCGGAGATTCACAGCCAGACTGCAGGCATCCCTGGTTCCCAACTCAACCTTTACTTACCTAACTTGACCCAACCAGTCAATTGTGAAACCCTTAACCAGACTTGTAGCAATTTGGCACGTCTTTATGTGTGATTAACTCACATTTCAACAATATCAATCATAAAATGCTTAACAACTAGACCTGAAGTTATCCCTGTGACATCTCTCTCTCTTTATACACACATCTACAATTCTTTGAGGCCAGACCCAACCCGTGCCCTTCTATTCATATGCCTAGTCTCAGTGTAGCATCCTTTCCTCACCCTTAAACATACCATAGACTTCAGTAGGTGCACAGTCCACTGTCCCTAATTAACAAAACTACAAAGTTCAAGAACTACCAAACCTATCAAGGCTGAGACCATACAATCATTGCACAACTCTAACCTCTGTTAACAATCCTGGGTAATGAGTTCATTCATCACATAAAATATCAACTCATACACTCACGGCCCAGCTTTTAAGCCATGAACTCAAACACCTCAATCACTCATTAACTTGGGATAATGAAGTAAAAAAAAGGTTATTCTAATATTTAACCCCACAACCATTGAAACACGTATTACATTATTCATGGAGATTTTAATCTAGCTCTTATCTTCAATCAAACCCATGGCTGTCATACATGCACACACACACACAGAGAGAGCTTATTCTCCATGCATGGACTTAACTACTTCTCCACTCATCCTGCTCCCTCACCAACAGTCAAGTCTACACCAGAAGTCCCAAGAGATATTTCCCAACAACCACACATGCATGCTTCTATCTTTAACTGAGCATTCATTAAACTTTCATGGAATTTCCTCTCCTCTCACAGAAGAGATCAAACTAACACCTCATGCAACCACTGTACAGATCATACCCAAAGGAACTTAAAGCTTATACATATACAAGCCTTTATAAACTTGGCTTTTCTCTATAAGCCTATCATGCTGATGAATACCATTCACATGGGTTGCTATTCATGCATATGAACTAGGTTCTATACATGTCATTGTATGAAGCTGATCCAAAACAAATGATGGGGTGCCTTACACTTACAGGCGTTTAGAGGTTGCGGCTTCTCCGGAAGAGAACTCGGTGTGCCTCCAAGGCTGTCTGGCGAGCTTGACTGTGGGGCGTTGCTCACCGCTCCCGGACGCCTCTCTTCTCCTTTAGTCTCTCTCTCTCTCTATAACTTAGGCGGCTAGGGTTTCTGAGCGACTTCTTCTCTTATAGGTATTCATGGCGAGATAGTGGAGAATCTAATCTCGTTGATAGGGGATGTCATGCAACAGCCAAATCCCCTTCTTTCCTATTAGGCCGGCCAGCGATGAGGAGAAGGGAAGAATCGGTTGGATATTTCTCTCTCTATCTATATCTTTTATCTCTCTCTATTTATCCTTTATCATATATATATTTATATTTAATTATGGTTACACCACCCCAGCCATGTACCTTGTATCTATATTAGAAACCAAATTACCAATGGTCCCTCAAACTTCCATTATCCCAAGCCCAGATCTTTTGATTGAAACCCATCCATCCTTTAGCCATGTATTATATATTATTAAATATTTTGTAAAAGAATCTAACAACCATGCACGTACCCTTCCATAATGTGAAGGTATATATAACATTATGGAAGGGTATATATATATATATATATATATATATATATATATATATATATATATATAACGTTCATATTAACTCAAATAAATTTAATTTCAAGGAGTTTTATTAACTAACTCAAATTAATTAAGAAAATTAATATAACAAAATCCTTGGATTTTACATGATTGGTTTTCAGTATTATTGTTATATTGTGATAATTGTAATCAAGTTGATATAACTTTTGGCCTTGCATTCAGGCCAGGGCTTGTCTTTGGTCCGGGTGCTGTAGATCTGTCACGTGCTAGAGGGGCCCGGGATCTGGTTCGGAGCGTGACATAATCATACAACTCGGTCCCATAAATTCCTTACACCTAATGTTGCTCCTTACATGCCTGTCCAACATTTCAGACTGCCATACCTTGCCATGGCGCCACCAGTGATGATAAGAACAACAGTGTCAGTTTATACAACTCCACCCCTCCCACCACCAACCAAGGTGAATTTAATTACACAATTTTTTAAATTAGTTTACTGATTACTCCGTTCTCAACCAAACACCTCCGAAAATTTGTTGGATGGATTATTAGATAATTAAAGAATATAGATTTTTTTACGCATGTATCCATGAAATCTTCCATATTTGCAGATTACTCTCTGAAATCTTCCTATAACATCCAAAAATCTTCATCCTATATATAGATACCTGCTTGAGTGTAGTTAAGTAATATTCCTAGATCATGCTTGCTAATGCTTTTAAGTTAAATTTTTCTTCCAAAATTACCCTTATGATTTAAATTAATTATCTCTTCTACTTCTCTTCCTTCCTTGTTGCTTTCCCCTCAGGCCCTTATCTCTTTGCTATCTTCATCTGCTTGTCTTCAAACTTTCCTAAGTTTTATTACTTTTTTTTATATTTTCTTAAATTATTATTTTGGTAACATTATCATTAGGGGTAAAGCCATTTTTGGTCCCTGAAAACAGGACCAATGTTCATTTCCATCCCAAAATTCAAAATTTGTTTAACATGGTCCCTATATATTGCATATTTTGACATTTTGGGTCTCAATATATTCCGTATTTTGGCATTTTTGGTCCCTATTGCTAACGTGGCGGTTGTGTGGAATATCAATGAAATGTATATAATCTTTTTATTATTATGTTTAGGTCGTTATTTTTCTGATGTGGAGTGAAAAGTGACAGTATATGCTGATGTGGACCGTATTGAACAGGTTTTAAATTTTTGGGATGGAAATGAACATTGGCCCTATTTTTAGGGACAAAAAATGGCTTTAACCCTTATCATTATTTTCAAAGCACATACTTTGTTATCTTTCTTGAGTAGAAGTGCTTGTTTTCACTATTATGCTTTATGTTCAACATTGCCTTGATAGAGTAGATTGTGTACATTGTCTTCTCACACCAGGATATGGTATATCGGTTCTTTTACATGCAATTACCTTGGGATCCTAGAGAGAGTTTTTACCTTTTATGCATTCATATCAATGGAAGCCCTTTGTAGCAATGGTGGATGTTAATTTTCCTCCCCTTCATTTCCTTTTAAAGTACTATTTTTGGCATAATTTGGTTTTACAAATAGCTATGTTTATGATTGGGAATAGCAAACAACTACTACCCATACCCGATCATCTATCGGAAGTTGGTAAGGATTTTATAAGACACTATCTACAGCGTGACCCTTCTCAGCGACCAACAGCTGTTAAGCTTTTGCAACTTCCATTTGTGAGGAATGTGGTTCCTGTGGGGAAATCTATACCAAGTTTTGAATTTATAGATCGGCATGCGGATGTTTCAATTGGAGGAAGTTTAAAGGTATCCATCTCTCCTTTGTCCTATGGATCTCTTCCATTGTGAAAATCATATTATTTGATGTAACTTCCATGCAATGATATCGTTACATGGCTTATTTCATGAATTATTTTACTTTTTTCTCTGATCAGGCATTGACATTATTGAATTATTCTTTTCTATGCTAGCCTGGAGAGGCTATTGGCCTTTAAGTGAGATCAATGACATGGGAACAACTTCCCTTGACCCAATTAAATAAAATGATACATTATATACTTTTAGTAAGGGGTGAGAATCAAATTCATGTTTTAATTTAGCTTGATGAAATTTTAACCTAAATATTCCTTTTTTTAGCTTTGAATCAGAGATTTGAACCAAAGGACCATTGGTCTAGCAGTATCTTGGGTCCCATGCATTGGGTAATTCACTTGATTGAGCATGCTCTCAGGTTCGAGTCCCCGCTCCCGTAAATGGGAGAGCAGTTTGGGTAATTCACTTGATGAGCACAAAGCTCCCAGGTTCGAGTCCCCACATCTGTACGGGCACGCTCGTCACTTAAGGCCATGCCCCTTGACGTCCCTTTGTGGAGGGGTTTATCCCTTATGTCAAAAAAAAAAAGAAGAAAAAGAAAATGTCCCAATTACTATATAGATCAAAAGAAGAAGGATTACATTTCCCTAGTTATCTGTCTTACATGCAAACAAAACCTGCCTTGTTTAGATCAGGCTGAGAGGTCATGGATTGAACAAAATGGAACAGGAAAGAGTCTATCTTCACCTGAAAGCAAAGATGTCATCTCCCTAAATGATTTACCTTTGCATTCCTTTTTTCTTTATCATGGTTATTGTTGTCATGATTAATTCAGCGTGTTGGCCATGCGGGACATTTTTCTCTGGGCATTGGACAGATGATTCATCAGCTGAAAGGTGCAAGACTGTTCTAAAGAATAGGTAAAGTTTCCTCTTTGTTTCTTTTTATAGTTTCTAAAATGTGTTGTACGTGAAAAGATGAGGGAGAAGGTTGTGTATGATGCATATCTTCTATTTTTCAATGCCCCATGGAAGAAGTAAATCTTAAAGTAATTCTAAATATTACATTTTGCCAACAGAAGACAACCTAGCTTCTATTGTCCCTTTTGTTGACTACCTCTAATGTTTAATGGGTCGGGTTGTGGTTACACTCGGATTTGATATGAGTTTGTACATACTGTGGCGGAGCCACATGGAGGAGAAAGGGGGCAATTGCCCCATTTGAATTAGAAATTTTATTATTTTATAATAGAAAATCTTTTATCTTATTATATAATATTTTTTTTAATATTTTAAGGTAAATTATCTTTTAGTCCCTGATACTATTTGACACTATTCCCCACCTAAGACACACACACTCAAAACAGTATTACGTTAAACCCCTACACACCCCCATAAGGGACCTATAGGCAATTTGGGCACTATTCAAAGGACTAAAAGTTAAATAACTAATATTTTAATTGCCCCCTTTTTTATTCTATTTTTTATTAGTTATGATAGGGACAATTGTATATTCACCCCTGTATAATTGTATATACACCCTTATAAAATTATATTTACATGTTCACCCCCACAAAATATCAATATTTATGTATAAACTCTTATGATCCAAATTTTTTTGAAATCCTGTTTTGGCCTCACAAATTTTCCCTAATCTCGGATCTAATATAATACAGGTAAAACGGAATTTATTTAAAAAATAATATTACTCGTTACTCTTAATAATTGTCCAAGCAAATATGACTTTTATGTGGTATGTGCATTTTACAAAATTTTATTTGCCCCCCTTATCAATAATTTATGTCTCCGCCAGTGTGTACATATACAATGTATAGTGTTAGGGTTTCTCTTTGAGATTGAAAATACATTGGAGAAGAGCCGCTTGAAGGCCTGCTTATTTGCATCTCCGTTCATCTCCGACGAGTCTTCGCCTTTAACTCATTTTGTAGGAATAGTTGCTTCTTGTTTTCCTTAGTAAACTATAAGGTATATGTTTAGTTTATTTGGATGACAAAACTGACTCTTGACAGTGTAAGCTCAGTCATTATATGCGGGCCTTTCTTTGGACTGTAGAGAAAAAAAATGGGAAAATTGGTTATATACCCCACAATAGTTTCATAATTATATTTTTACCCCTGAAAAAATTATAATTACTTGTATATCCCTGAAAAACAGGTTGAATTATGGATATGCCCCTGCTGTTAAGGTCCGTTGACAGAAGTTAACCAGATAATCTTAACCATGGTTACAACTTAGGTTAAGAGCTGAAAAATATCCAAAATACCCTTCTTTATATATTTTAACTATTTTAAAATTCAGATTTTTATAGAGGTATTTTTAAATCTATGGTCAAACAAATTTTTCAAGGGTATATATGCAAAAGGTATAATGGTCATTTTGTATATCTACCGTTTGTTAACTGACAGTTTTTTCATCTGATTTTAACCCCAGGGGTATATATACAATTATATATATTATTCAGGGCTATGTATGCAATTATGTTTTATTTAAGGATAAATATACAATACCAAAATTATTCAGGGGTACACCTGCAAAAAACCCAAAAAAATTACCTTCTTTTCTGAGAATGTCTTTCAATATATAAAAGTATTCCTTGTAAATTTGAATATTATGATATTTATGTATATAACATGCAAGCTTAAGATTCCACAAGGTTAATATCTGCAAAGTTTTGATTGTGGACTACAACATTAGCACTTGTAGGCTATAGGATAAGGTTACGGAGTCTGATGAAAAATTATGCTAAACTGTAAATTTAGTTGGGATCTTCTTTTTTACGATAATTACTCTTCCTTTTCTTATGTTTGTGACAATGATTCTTTTTTTCATTCAAATTGCTATGATTTGGGGGACATAGCTCCTAAATATGAAGCCTGTCCATGAAGTGAGACAAAGCTATATATGCAACGCACATGAGGAGACTACTGACCACGGCCTGTTCATCCGCTGCGACTATGCGGCAGGGGTTTGGTCACATTATGTGCAACTTCTGGGCATCAATGTTCCCCCCAATAGGATACAAGATCTGTGGGAAGGAACATCAATCGACAAGACCCTGAGGGAGGACCTCCAGAGGGGTTGGCAACTTCTGGCGATGGCCGTCACATGGAACCTTTGGCTCGAAAAGAACAGGCGATGTTTCGACAATAAACGACGGGTTTATTAGCACTTCATCCGCCAGGTGGACTTCCTCTTCCTTTCATGGCTCCAAAGCGCCCACGCCGCAAAGCAACTACAATTGTAACCCCTGAAGTAACTCCTCACACACAGCCTCACTCTCATCAGGGAAGCACAAGTGCAACGAAACTCAGAAGCGGACTTTGAGGATGGGACCCCGGATATGGGAACAGGGCTAGGTTTGCCACATCCACGGTCCCAGCTCCCTACCTTATAGACCCCACATGGGGCCAGTGTAACACCCAAATCGGTTTGTAACCCTCTTCTGCTTTTATTATCAATAAAGGAATGTGGTTAATCCACTCTATTGAGAAAAAAGAATAAAAAGTAAATAGCTTCTTTTTTGTTAAAAATTAAAAAAATAAGGTTAATTAATTATAGGTCCCTAAAACAGTGTCAGTTTCCCTTGGGGTCCCTGGGGTGGGTGTAGGTGAGGGTGCAGCTAATAGCGAGAGGGGGAGGTCCAGGGACCTCTAATTAATTTCCCCAATAAAATATTATTTATCAAAGAAAATTATTTATAACTTCAATTTCTAAACTGCTAAAATTTTTAAACAATATTGATTTAATCTTTGAGACTAGTAAAAATGTTGTTGGTAATTTTAATATTTTTATTACTTTTATCTTGAAATTATTAAGTAATCTGATGGGAGGGTAAGAATCCAAGCAATTTTTTAGGTTTTCAGAAATAAGCAAATAATTACACTATTTTGGAGGTTCTATAAATAATTTGAATATTTTGAGTGATACAATAAAAAAGAAAAACCCAAAACTTTTATGGCATTCCATTCATTTTTATATTTAAAATTTTAAAATTATTATATTTTTTTAACAGTTAGGTCAAGTATTGCTATATATATTATTTGATTTGACTTTATAGTTATAATAAATTAATTTTCCAAATAAAAAAAATGTGTTTATCACTGGCACACTTGATTATATTTTTGAGTCTATTGACAGTAAGTTGTTTTGTTTCTTATTAAAATATGAGTATTATGTTTTCTGCTCTGATACTTTTAAATAAAAAAATAAAAAAAAATAAAAAAAATAAACGGAGAAAAATAACACTAATGGACTGTTTTTAATTAGAGGGAAAATTATCAAAAAATCCCTGATACTGTTTTTTAATTAGATAAATCAGGGCATGACTAACATCCCACAGAGCTCACGCGAGATGCACGTGAGTTCTTCTCACCTCACGCTCTATATAATGAAACGAAACGAAGCCCTAAATCAGTTGCCTGCCTCCACTGCCTCCTCCAAATCACAGCCATCTTAAACCAAAACCCTAGGAGCTTCATCCTCGTTCCTCCACCTCTCTCCTCAAATCCTTGATTGCTTCCTATTCCCTTTCGTTTTCATATTCTCTAGATTTTCATTTTTTTAGGGTATTTTTTTGGGTTTGAGAGATGTCGGACGACGAAGGCAATAAGGAGGAGAAGGAGCTCGATCTCACTTCCCCCGATGTCGTCACCAAGTACAAGAGCGCAGCTGAGATCGTTAACAGTAATATATTTTTTGGATTCTTCAGTGAAACCTAGTTCTTCCAGTATATAAAGTTGCTAGTTTTTCTTATAATGACACTGAATTAAATCGCAGAGGCTCTTCAGACGGTAGTGCCCCAGTGCAAGCCTGGGGTCAAGGTGGTCGACCTCTGCGAGAAAGGCGATGTTTTTATCAGAGAGTGAGTCAAAGTTCTCATCTTTTTACTCTTGTTTGAAGTTTGATAGATTTTTTCTCTTCTACTTTATCAATTGATGTGGAGATGAACTTTTGTTAGACAAGCTGGAAGTGTGTACAAGAATGTGAAGAAGAAGATTGAGAGGGGCGTGGCCTTCCCTACTTGCATCTCTGTCAACAATACTGTTTGCCACTTCTCCCCACTTGCGAGTGATGAGACTGTTCTCGAGGAGAATGATATTGTGAAGATGTGTGTTCTTTTGCTAAGTCTCTGCTAAGTGCTTTTAGCTTGGTTTCCTTCTGGCAAAGAAATGAGTGACCAATTTCTTTTGTTGCAGTGATATGGGGTGTCATATTGATGGGTTCATTGCTGTGGTGGCTCACACTCATGTCATTCAGGAAGGGCCGATTACTGGGAGAGCTGCAGATGTGATTGCAGCTGCAAACACTGCGGCCGAGGTTGCATTGAGGCTTGTCAGGCCAGGAAAGAATGTACGTACCTTCTCTTTTTTTAAGCATTTGGTACTTCTTGTTATTGCGTGAGATCATTTGGAATGCTATCTGGTGTCTTTCTCTTGCAATCTCTTGGTTTTTTTTTGTTTTTTTGACTATCTATGTGATTGGTTGGATGATATATTCAAATTATCTGTACTATTTAAGCTATATGGAGTAAAGTGGCAGACCAGACTCTACAGGGTGATGGGTACAACATTAGAGTTGCTTATCTGCGATATTTTGAGGAAGAATGCCCCTAGATGATGAATACTCTTGACAGCTATGGATTCAAATTCATGTGATGCATTTGTCATAGTTACTCTGATAGGGCTGATATATATTATAAGTAATTATGGTATATTGAACTGCCACTACCTAAATTTTGCTATTTTTATATCTTTTGTATTTTGCAAAAATACTGCATTTGGATAAAATATCATTTGGTGAAACAAATAGGGTCTTTTTTGACATGACTTCTGTAACAATTGTTTGTTCCCAAACTGTTTCCTTCCTGACTGTGAGGTATATTTGCCGCCGGCCAGCAGACTAGTTTGTTTTGGAGATCCTTTTTTGGATTGAACACTTGTTAATATTTAGTCCTTTTGTGTGTGATGAAATCTGTGATGGGAAGCTATGGATGACATCCATATGAAGCCTATTTAATAGTTACTCCGAAAAATTCATCTTGTTCACTGCACAGTTAGATGCTATATCTTGAAGTCTTACACTGTCTTGATTATTAGAATGGGTGATTTTCTTTTTTTAAATAAAACTTTTGGTGAACATCTGAACCAATAAAAGTGTACCATCTCACTCATAGTTGTAGCACAGGTTGAGAGTTGTGATGGTTTTGCTTCTTCTGATTTGAACTTTGCTGTTTGGCAGCAGTCTCAGTTCTGAAGTTGTAACTTGAAAAATGAGTTTGATAGTTGGCAACTTTGCCGAGGTGACCATGTACTTTCTGGGCGCCTCTTTTCCCTGTTGCCTAAATTATATTTGGCTGGTTTTCAGTTGGAGTGGGTCTGATTATCCATTCATTTTTACAATTCTTCTCTAGCCAAACATTTAAGTAATAAGGTCTCTGCAGCTTTTTCTGGATGATGATTTCAACATTTTGAAGCTATGGATTACATCCATATGAAGCTCATTGTCATAGTTACTCTGACAGAATAGTATCATGTTCACTGCAAACTAAGTTGTTTTCTCATTAAGTTTAGGCCTATGTATGGATTATTACAAAATAATCCATACATGGGAGCATTCTCAGTTGTGAGTCATAATTTAAAAAATGAGTTTGATAGTTGGCAACTTTGCCGAGGTGACCATGTACTTTCTGGGTGCCTCTTTTCCCTGTTGCCTAAATTATATTTGGCTGGATTTCAGTCGGAGTGGGCCTGATGATCCATTCATTTTTACAATTCTTCTCTAGCCAAACATTTAAGTAGCAAGGTCTCTGCAGCTTTTTCTGGATGATGATTTCAACATTTTGAAGCTATGGATTACATCCATATGAAGCTCATTGTCATAGTTACTCTGACAGAATAGCATCATGTTTGCTGCAAACTAAGTTATTTTCTCATTAAGTTTAGGCCTATGTATGGATTATTACAAAATAATCCATAAATGGGCAGCATTCTCAGTTGTGAGTGGTAACTTCAAATATGAGTTTGCTAGTTGGCAACTTTGCCGAGGTGACCATGTACTTTCTGGGTGCCTCTTTTCCCTGTTGCCTAAATTATATTTGGCTGGTTTTCAGTTGGAGTGGGTCTGATTATCCATTCATTTTTACAATCCTTCTCTAGCCAAACATTTAATTAATAAGGTCTCTGCAGCCTTTTCTGGATGATGACTTCAACATTTTGAAGCTATGGATTACATCCGTATGAGTTGTTTTCTCATTAAGTTTAGGCCTGTGTGTGGATTATTACAAAATAATCCATACATGGGCAGCATTCTCAGTTGTGAGTTGTAACTTCAAGTATGAGTTTGATAGTTGGCAACTTTGCCGAGGTGACCATGTACTTTCTGGGTGCCTCTTTTCCCTGTTGCCTAAATTATATTTGGCTGGATTTCAGTCGGAGTGGGCCTGATGATCCATTCATTTTTACAATTCTTCTCTAGCCAAACATTTAAGTAGCAAGGTCTCTGCAGCTTTTTCTGGATGATGATTTCAACATTTTGAAGCTATGGATTACATCCATATGAAGCTCATTGTCATAGTTACTCTGACAGAATAGCATCATGTTTGCTGCAAACTAAGTTATTTTCTCATTAAGTTTAGGCCTATGTATGGATTATTACAAAATAATCCATAAATGGGCAGCATTCTCAGTTGTGAGTGGTAACTTCAAATATGAGTTTGCTAGTTGGCAACTTTGCCGAGGTGACCATGTACTTTCTGGGTGCCTCTTTTCCCTGTTGCCTAAATTATATTTGGCTGGTTTTCAGTTGGAGTGGGTCTGATTATCCATTCATTTTTACAATCCTTCTCTAGCCAAACATTTAATTAATAAGGTCTCTGCAGCCTTTTCTGGATGATGACTTCAACATTTTGAAGCTATGGATTACATCCGTATGAGTTGTTTTCTCATTAAGTTTAGGCCTGTGTGTGGATTATTACAAAATAATCCATACATGGGCAGCATTCTCAGTTGTGAGTTGTAACTTCAAGTATGAGTTTGATAGTTGGCAACTTTGCCGAGGTGACCATGTACTTTCTGGGTGCCTCTTTTCCCTGTTGCCTAAATTATATTTGGCTGGTTTTCAGTTGGAGTAGGTCTGATTATCCATTCATTTGTACAATCGTTCTCTAGCCAAACATTTTTAAGTAATAAGGTCTCTGCAGCTTTTTCTTGATGATGATGTCAACATTTTGAAGCTATGGATTACATCCATATGAAGCGCATTGTCATAGTTACTCTGACAGAATAGCATCGTGTTTGCTGCAAACTAAGTTGTTTTCTCATTAAGTTTAGGCCCATGCATGGATTATTACAAATGATTAGAAGTACTTGATCCTACTCCTTTCAAGGGAATTGAATATTGCTTGACAACATGTTCAGTTGTAATGGAAAATATTAGTTTGATGTTTGGCAACTTTGCCGAGGTAATCAGGTGCTTGCTGGTTTCCCCTTTTCCCTGTTGCCTACATATAATTGGCTGATGTTCAATTTGGGTGGGACTGCTCATCCGGTCAATTCTTACCATCCTTCGGCCCAACCTATCAGTTATGTCCATTCTTTTTTTTTTTAAAAACATTTTATTGTGCTTAATTTGAAGCATTCCCTCATGCTCATGATATTGAATATTTCTTGACAGCATGTTCTTTTCTAACAGAAAATGTTAGTTTGATGTTTGGCAACTTTGCCGAGGTAATCAGGTGCTTGCTGGTTTCCTCTTTTCCCTGTTGCCTACATGTGTTTGGCTGATGTTCAATTTGAGTGGAACTGGCTATTCATTCAATTACCATCCTTCTAGCCAACATTACCTACACTATGTCCATTTGTTATTTTTTTACCATTTTATTTTTCTTACTTTAAAGTATTTTCTGGTGTTCATGTTATTTTCTCTATCAATTTCTTAGTTAATTATCATGGTTTGACAGAATAAGGATGTCACTGAAGCTATTCAGAAGGTTGCAGCAGCTTATGACTGTAAAATTGTTGAAGGGGTGCTTAGTCACCAGCTCAAGCAGTTTGTTATTGATGGAAATAAAGTCATACTTAGTGTAGCCAACCCAGAGACAAGAGTTGATGATGCAGAATTTGAGGAAAATGAAGTTTATGCAGTCGATATAGTCACAAGTACTGGTGAAGGCAAGGTAGTAATGGCATCATTACATACGGGTTGTTAGGACAATATTATTTTATCCTGCGTTTTTATAGATCTTATATATTGTTCGTGGGTTTCAACTTGCAGCCAAGACTGTTGGATGAACGACAAACTACTGTATATAAAAGAGCTGTGGACAAAAATTATCACCTGAAAATGAAGTCGTCAAGATTTATCTTTAGTGAAATAAGCCAGAAGTTTCCTATCATGCCATTTAGTGCAAGGTAAGCTTTCTGTTGTTTTTTTTCTTCATTTGCTAATGTCAAGTATTGAGTATTTCTATGATTTTGTGATATATGTATATTTTTACAATAGGGCATTGGAAGAAAAACGTGCTCGACTTGGGCTAGTGGAGTGTGTGAATCATGATTTATTACAGCCATATCCAGTTTTACATGAAAAGCCAGGTATTACTACACATGCTTCAAAGGATTGGTGCAGTTTTAATATTAAAATATGGTAATTGCTTGTGAGAAGTGATTGATTAAATAATTTAAATTGATTCTTGTTACTGTTTTTATTTGTCCTATGATTCTCAATGAAACTATTGGACTATATTTTTTGAGGAAATGTAGATTATAGGTCATAGAAGCTTCATATGGGAGCTTTTATTTGTATACATTTTTTTTCACATTAGGCCCACAAGACCTTGAGGAAGATACCATTACATTATGAAATAGCTACCTATTTGACATATTTTCATCATTTTTACCTGAAATGCTGATTTTAGGTAGTTATATTCCTAAACTTTACTGGTTATTGTCTGAGTTCAAGTTTCTAGTGTGGCATGCTGGGACAAATCTTCAAGTGTGCCCTATAACCTATATGTTTTTTTGGTTTCTTATCTCAAACCTAGCAAATAAACACACTGGATCTGGTGTAATTCCTTGACCTGAAGATCAGTTTTGAGATGCCATTAGCAATTTACCATTGCACCGTCTACCCCATCGATCACATCCTCCATATTGGTGTGCCTTTTTAGTTTGCTGAATGCTAGTGCTTACATATTTGATGACTCCAATAATGAAACTGATTCCATTTTGTGGTTTGAGGGCGACCGGACCTTTCTAAAAACTGTTTTTGATTATAGAGGCCTATAAAATTGCCCGTAAGAAGCATAATTATCAATCTCATGCGCAAGGTAGATCTTATTTTGGTGCTATTGTATTGCAGGGGACCTTGTTGCCCACATTAAGTTCACAGTTTTGTTGATGCCAAACGGATCAGACAGGATTACTTCTCATCCTTTACAACAGTTGCAGTCTACCAAGAACATCGACAATGACTCTGAAATCAAAGCATGGTTAGCCTTGGGAACTAGGACAAAGAAAAAAGGGGGTGGAAAGAAGAAAAAGGGTTTGTTGTTCCTTTACATTTAAACGGCTTCAAATCATTCGTTTTTCTTTACGGATTATTCTATTATACGCTCAATCAATCATCATTGACATTCAAATGTTATGCAGGTAAGAAAACTGATGCACAAGAAGATCCGGCTGAAGCCATACCAATGGATCAAGAATGAAGAATTTGTGCCTTTTATGAGTGCATCTGTTGTTACTGTTATTCTGATGCCCAATTGCTGTTCCTCGCTTTTGCTTTATCACCGAAGAACAAGGAGTTGATGATTTTCTAATTTTTGGCGAGAAAAATTGTGTATTGAGAATGAGCAATACCGACCAATATTTACATGCATCTTGTTTCAACTCCTTGGGAGTCTCATTGACTGTGATTAATGACTAAAGCTGCTTCCCCAACTTCGAATTTTTCTGGAGTAAAAATCAGCTTATGACATAAGATGTTAGTGGGTTCTGTAACCTAATCTGACCTGTTTGTCCTTGTTTGTTGGGTCTTATGTTTTTAACTATAACTGGTGTGTTGAAAAGATACTTCTCAAGATAACATTAATCACAGTTTATTTAATAAATCTATTTTGGTATAATCAGCGTATCTAATTTGATTACATTTTTATATTGCATAGTTTAATTGCTTATTTTGTAGAACGTTTTTGATCAATCATGTTAAAAACACTTCAGGTCTATACTCTTAGGCCATGTTCAAAACTCTTCAACTTATTAACTGAAACAAACAACTTGATCAATCATCAATGGCATCCAAAACCCACTTCGGTATTGGTCTCAAAATTCCACCTTTTAACGTAATTACTCCGATGCTTCTTCAACATTCCTTTGTGTACGTTATATTCCCGGCATTCCATGCACGTTCAGCCTTCCATTTAGACAAGTTCAAACTTCTCCACTCTCTCTCTATCTATAAATACATAGTCCATTCTCCAAATTAAATCCAGAACAACACAGCAAGACAAGCACTGCTATCTTTTTCTCATATACTAGCCAAAGCTGAAACACTCGACAGTAACCCTAATGGCTGCACCATCTTCAACCTCCAAGTTCATCAACTTTGAGCCGGTGTTTCATCAGTTTGACAAGGATAACAATGGAAAGCTATCTCTTGCTGAGCTGCAACATTGCATGAGGACTACCATAGGTGAGGAAATGTCTCTGCAAGATGCTGAAGTCTTAGTACAGTCATTGGACACAGATGGTGATGGACTTTTAGATTTCCATGAGTTCATCAAATTGCTCAACATGGAGGAGGATGAAGAGAAGGAACTGAAGGAGGCCTTTGGGATGTATATTGTGGAAGATGGAGGATTCATCACAGCAAAGAGCTTGAAGAGAACTCTTAGCAGGCTTGGTACTTCAAGGGATATAGAGGATTGTAAGGCCATGATAAGTAGCTTTGATCTCAATGGCGATGGAGTGCTTAGTTTTGAAGAATTCAAGCTCATGATGATGCTCTAAACTTCTCTTTCTACTGTCTTATATATGTATCCTTCTTAAATATATATTTTGTTTAATGGGGACCTTAATTATTTCCCTGTTATTTGATGAATGAATTAATTTTATCTTCTTTTCTTTCTGTCTTGCCAGCATTTCCAAAGTGAGATATTGTTAAGAGAGAGAAATTAGAACCATAGATTAACGAACCCACTTCAATAAATCAATAAATCAAAAAATTATCTTTGATAAGGCTTAATTATACTGTTGTATTTCAATAGTGGTTAATGGATGATTGAGACAGATTATCTCCTTTTTATCTCTTATTCCTAGATGGAACTCATCTATTGTGGAAATACAAGGACACTTTGTCGGGTGCAACAAGACAACAACGAAGGATTATTCACTTAGCTTTCACTTTCATTAACAACGAGAGGGACAATGTACAACAATGACAAAGAGTACTAGAAGACCATTACGTTCTTATCAGCTCGATCTAAGTTGTTTTTTTTTTTGGTGGTGACAAGAAGAGCTTGGAACAAGCTAACTCAAAACAAAAGTTAAAAAGTAGATAGAGAAACTAAAGCTAGCTTTAGAACTTCAGCTCAGCTATAGCAGCTGCTTCTTCAAGCCATCTGGGTCTGTAAGCACCTCTGTGGAACAATGACACTCCACTCTTGGGTTATGTCTTCCATATTTCACAAGAGAGTCTGCGATGCTAGCAATATTGAATTCTTGTGGATAACAACCAATCTCGATGCTTGGATTATACTTTCCATGTGCCTTCTGATACATTGGACTTCAGCTCTGTATCGCTAATTGATCTACATCTCCTCTTCATTTATCAGTTCTAGAACAATTAAGTAGTCAGTTGCACCCTCTCCACTTCTAAATCCAGAACAACACAGCAAAACAAGCACTTCGCTCTTTTTCTCATACTAAAGTTGAAACACTCGACAGTAACCCTAATGGCTGCGCCATCTTCAACCTCCAAGTTCATTAACTTTAAGCCGGTGTTTCATCAGTTCGACAAGGATAACAATTGAAAGCTATCTCTTGCTGAGCTGCAACATTGCATGAGGACTGTAGGAGAAATTGAAATAGAGAGTGACAAACTCCTTACTTGATGGAGATGCTGCTTGATGGAGATGGGAACATATATTGCCTTCTATCTTTCACCAAACATTACTGTTGTTTTCCTGCAACAAGGGCAGCATGAAATCTACATAGAGGAGAATCAAGACATAGCTTCATAACTGAGCAATATCACTCTTCATAGCTTGATTTCATTCATCATACCTTCAGAAATACAAAGGATGCAGAGCAAATACAGAGGATTTCAGGGGATTTTTTTTCACTACTCATTCACTTGCCTTTTTACAGCAACAACATTTCTACTTTTTCATCTTACCTTTTTCCTTTATAAGACATACCTGTAGAAAGTTTGAAAAAGAGAGTAACAACAAAATACATTACATTGACTAGTCAACTTATCTAGAAGCACATTAATACTCTAACATAATTCCCCCCTTAATGTGCTCTTCTTGAACTCCAAGCATTGCTCTGAAGTAGATGAACTTGTCTCTTGGGAGTGCCTTTGTGAAGATATCTGCAGCTTGTTCTTCTCCTTTGCAAAATTTAAGATCAACTTCACCATCTTCAATTGCATCTCGAATGAAATGGTGTTTGATTGCAATGTGCCTGGTTCTGCTGTGGTAAACTGGGTTTCTTGCAATATCTATGGCTGATTTGTTGTCACACAACAATATGGTAGCTTCTTTTTGCTTCTCACCAATGTCTTCAAGAATTTTCCTTAGCCAAATGACTTGAGATGTTGCCAAACCAGCTGACATATATTCAGCTTCTGCAGAGGATTGAGCCACACTTTGTTGTTTCTTTGATGCCCAAGAAAACACTCCAGAACCCAGTGAAAAACAGTAGCCTGAGGTGCTCTTCATATCATCCATGCAGCCACCCCAATCACTATCACAATATCCAATTAATTTTGCATCAACACCTTTATTGTATTTGATTCCATAGTTCATTGTGCCTTTGATGTATCTTAACACTCTTTTTGCAGCTCCAAGGTGCAATTGGCTAGGATTGTTCATGAATCTTGAAAGTAAACTTGAAGCAAACATAATGTCTGGCCTTGTTGCTGTAAGGTACAACAAATTTCCTACCAAACTTCTATATAAAGTGGCATCAACTTTCTTTTCCCCATCTTCCTTAACAAGCCTTTCATTCACCATAAGTGGTGTAGCCACTAATTTGCTATCTAGCATGCCGAATTTAACAAGTATAGTTTTGGCATACCTTCTTTGGCAAATAAACACTCCATCATCTTGTTGATAAATCTCCATGCCAAGAAAATGATGTAGCAAGCATATCATTCATGTCATATCTTCTCATCATATCCTTCTTGAAATCAACCATCATTTTCCCATTGTTACTAGTATAGACCAAGTCATCAACATATATTGCAACAATGAGAATTTTTGTATCTTGAGCCTTCACATATAAAGTTGCTTCACTCTTGCTTTTCTCAAACCCTTGTTCCATGAAGTATGAATAAATTTGGCTATACCAAGCCCTTGGTGCTTGCTTCAATCCATACAAGGCTTTTCTCAATTTATACACCTTGTCTTCTTCACCTTCTTTGACAAAACCTTGAGGTTGATGGACAACACCTCCTCTTTCAATTCTCCATTCAAAAAGGCAGATTTAACATCAAGTTGATGTAGATTCCAGCCTTTTTGGGCAGCAATAGCAATTAAGGCTCTAACGGTATCAAGTCTTGCAACCGGCGCAAATGTTTCATTGTAATCGATACCGGGCTGTTGTGAGTAGCCTTTAGCAACTAGCCTTGCCTTCTTTTTTTGGACTGAACCATCTGATTTCAGCTTTAATTTGTAAATCCATTTCACTCCAATGACTTCCTTGTTTTTAGGCTTCTCCACTAGCTTCCATGTCTTGTTTTTCTCAATGGCTTGAATCTCTTCATCCATGGCTTTTCTCCAATCTTTATCTTGATTTGCTTCTTCAAAAATTTCAGGTTCAAGGATGCAGAAATTACATCTAGCATACACTTCATTCAAACTCTTCATTCTCCTTGGAGTTGAGGTTGAGCCATTGGTGCTTGAACTTGGAGATGATGGTGCATTACTTGTTGGTGATAAATCTTCCTCCATTTCTTCTTCAGTTGCTGAAATTTCACCTTCTTCATGATGCACAACAACATGCTCATCTATAGCTTTTTCTTTCCAATTCCAAGTAGCACTTTCATCAAACACCACATCACGACTTATGAAGATTTTGTTAGTCTTCAAATTAAACAATCTAAAGCCTTTAGATTGTGAGCTATAGCCAACAAAAATACACTTTTCACTTACTTCATCAAGCTTGTATCTTTTCACATTTGGAATTTGAGCATAACAAATGCTTCCAAACACCTTCAAAATGCTTCACCGATTGTTTTCTTCCATTCCATGCTTCAATTAGAGTTTGATTCCACACAGCTTTTGTAGGGCTTCTATTGATCAAATACACTGCCGTATACACAGCTTCAGCCCAAAAAACATGAGGTATGTGTTTATCATGCAACATGCATTTTGCCATCTCCATCACCGTTTGATTCTTCCTCTCGGATACACCATTTTGTTGTGGTGCATAGCCAACGGTCAATTGTCTTTCCATGCCTTCATCTTCACAAAATTATTGAAATGCATTTGAAGTATACTCCTTGCCTCGATCACTTCTTAAAATTTTGATGTAGTGCCCACTTTGTTTCTCAACAAAGCTCTTGAACTTTTTGAAAATTGAAAACACTTTTGATTTTTCTCTCATAAAATAGACCCAAGTCATTCTTGTGAAGTCATCAATGAAAAGTATGAAATATTTATTACCTCCATGAGAAACTGTCTTCATAGGCCCGCACACATCGGTATGGATCAACTCTAGCATCTTCTTGGATCTCCAAGCAACTCCTTTAGGAAATGGTTGCCGATGTTGCTTTCCAAGTGCACAACCTTCACAAGCTTCATGTGTATCTTCAATTTTTGGTAATCCATAAGCCATCCCTTTTTGTTGAAGTAATTTGAGGCTGCGAAAATTTAAGTGTCCCATCCTTTTATGCCATAACCATGAATCTTCATCAACATGAGCCTTCAATGCTTGATTTACTCCATAATTGAGATTAATTGGGAAACTTCGGTTTGTCTCCATTTTGATTTTTGCAATCAGCTGTCCACCATCTTTTTGATCATAGATAGAGCATTGATTATTGTCAAAGTTCAATGCATACCTATGCTCAAGTAATTGTCCAAGACTTAGTAAATTCTGGTCTAAATCAGGGACTAACAGGACATCATGAATCATTCTTGTGCCTTTCTTAGTTTGAACTTCAATTGTTCCCCTTCTTTGAGCTTGCACAATGGCCCCATTGCCATCTTGACTTGAGTTTTTATAGATTCATCCAAGTTATCCTTATAGATCTCTTCTTTGTCATATGGTTGCTACAACCACTATCAAGAAACCATACATCTTCATTGGTTTCGGTTGCCATGTGACAAGCAAAAAACAAATTTCCTTCACCACCTTGCTCCTCTTTTGAAAAATGTGCTTGTTGATTGCCTTTGAATCTACAATACTTCTCAATATGATCAAGTCTTTTGCAATGGTTGCATTTTGGCTTACCCTTGTGCCAACAATCCTTCTCAAGGTGATTGTCTTTGCCACAATGTTGCATGTCCTGAAATTTTCTGCAATGAATGCTCTTGGAGGAGTATTTCTGCCTCTACCTCTGAAATTTCTTCCTCTTCCTCTTCCACGGCCATATCTTCCACCTCTACTTGATTCTCCACCTTCATCATTCTTGGGGCTGACATTTAGCTTTGTTTGAAATGCACTTTCAACTGATTTTTTAGCATGCCTTGCAATTCTTCTTTCATGAGCCATCAAGGAACCCATCAACTCTTGAACATTCATGGATGGGATATCTTTTGTCTCCTCAATTATAGACACCATAGAATCAAACTTTGGAGGCAAACTTACAAGAATTTTCTCAACTATTCTGCTGTCTTTGATCTCCTCACCAAAGGCTTTCATTTCATTCACAACTCTAATGACCTTTGTGTAGTAATCTTGTACATTTTCAGCTTCACCCATCTTCAAATTTTCAAGCTCTCTTCTCAATGTTTGAAGAGTAACATTCTTCACTTTGAGATTCCCTTGGAACTCCTTTTGTAAAATTTTCCATGCTTCCTTGGCTTGATTTGCTCCCATGATCCCTAAAAAAATATTTGCACTCACATCTTGTTGAATGTATGAGAGGGCCTTGGCATCCTTCCTTCTATGATCTTTGAGTGCTTTTAGTTCTTGATTGCTAAGATTTGTGGTAGATGGAGGTTCATCATAGCCTTCCTCAACATATTCCCACAAGTCTTGAGCTTTGAATAGAGTTTTCATCTTGACACACCAATGATCAAAGTGATCTCCAGAAAAAACAGGAATTGGAGGACTGTCACTGCTTTGGCTTGCCATGCTTTTGAAAACCAGCCCAAATTGAGAGAGAAATTGAACCCTGTAGCTCTGATACCAGATATGTAGGAGAAATTGAAATAGAGAGTAACAAACTCCTTACTTGATGGAGATGCTGCTTGATGGAGATGGGAACATATATTGCCTTCTATCTTTCACCAAACATTACTGTTGTTTTCCTGCAACAAGGGAAGCATGAAATCTACATAGAGGAGAATCGAGACATAGCTTCATAACTGAGCAATATCACTCTTCATAGCTTGATTTCATTCATCACACCTTCAGAAATACAAAGGATGCAGAGCAAATACAGAGGATTTCAGGGGATTTTTTTTTTCACTACTCATTCACTTGCCTTTTTACAGCAGCAACATTACTACTTTTTCATCTTACATTTTTCCTTTATAAGACATACCTGTAGAAAGTTTGAAAAAGAGAGTAACAAAAAAATACATTACATTGACTAGTCAACTTATCTAGAATCACATTAATACTCTAATAAGGACTACTATAGGTAAGGAAATGAGATGTTGAAGTCTTGGTACAGCCACTGGACACAGATGGTGATGGATTTTTAGATTTCCATGAGTTCATCAACATGGAGGATGAAGAGAAGGAACTGAAGGAGGCCTTTGGGATGTATATTGTGGAAGATGAAGGATTCATCACAGCAAAGAGCTTGAAGAGAACTCTTAGCAGGATTGGTACTTCAAGGGATATAGAGGATTGTAAGGCCATGATAAGCAGCTGTAACATTTCCACTAACCCTAACCTTTGCACTAACAGTTTTGGTGGATCATGAGCTCCCGATGCTACCCACCCCACCACCGTCGCTTCGATTGGATTTTCCATGCTTTCACGGCAGCAACGCACTTTAGTGGATATTCCAAGTTGAGCAATACTTTGATTATTACGAGATCTCCGATCTCTACCGACTGAAGATCACATCCATTCATTATGATGGCCCTGTGGTTCCATGGAACCAAATGCTGCAAAAGTCCAACGGTGTTACCTCGTGGGTATCCCTTACCCACGTCGTCGAGGCAGCGTATGGCCCGTTGGTCTTCGACTGCCCTCGTTATGCCCTATTTGAACTATCCCAGGTAAGCACAGTTAGCCATTATTATTTTCAATCCACAAAGTCGGGCGAGCGGTGGTTTTCACTGCCTCTCCGGCGCTGGATTTGGATTTTTATCGAGGGTCTTCACGAGCTACAACACAACATCATTCCATGGCAGCCTGAGTCTCTTATGAAGGTCGTCATGCTCTCAAGGCTCTTTGAAGAAAACTACAACCAACCAGTCAAGCATGCATCCATGAAACCAGTTTTTACTCCTATCCACCATGCTTCGGTTAAGTCCGGACTCGACGTCCGCCCCCCCTTCTACAAGGCCACACCAAAAAGTCGCTCTACCGAGAACACTCGTAGTTCTACCAGATCTGAGGTCTCAGCTACTACTTCGGGCTCTGTTCTTGTATATAAGAAAATGAGCTTTGAGGAGATGCAGCTTCGGAAGGCCAAAGGGTTGTGTTTTAGTGGTGATGAGAAGTTCACACGGGGTCACCGGTGTGCCAACAGGAGGTTGTAAGTCCTGCAATGGGATGAGGACGGCCCTAATGTTCTTGATTACCCTATCCTTATTGACCCTTGTCCTCCGGCTAGTCAGGGCCCTATTGAAGAACAACTCTATAAACACTCTTCTAATGCCATAAACAACATTGCTTTATCAGGAACCATGCGCTTCTACGGCGATATTCACGGCCATCGAGTTCAAGTGTTGCTCAATGGTGGCAGAGATGATAATTTCATCCAGCTTCGCATCACCAAATTTTCACAACTGGAGATCCAACCTACACAACTCTTCAAGGTTCTGGTGGGCAATGGGAGCAGCTTGCAAGTAGAGGGTTTGGTCGATCCACTGCCAGTCAAGGTACAAGGTAACCTACTGACCGTCCCTGCTTTTGTCTTACCCATTACAGGTGTAGACATTATCTTGGGTGTGGCTTGGCTTGCTGCCTTGGGGACCCATCTCGTCGAATTCTATCTAAATGGTTGGTTCATCACCCGACGAGGAAAGAAGCCCCCTACACCACAATGAGCCTCTATTCGTCAGTTGCACTGGCTGACATCGACCAAAGGGATAGCGCAGTGCTTTTCCTTGACTCTATTGTCTCAAGAGGAGTCTGAGATGGGAGTTATGGCGACACATGAGCAGAGCCTTGAATCAAAGTTACCTGCAAAGATGCCTTCATCCCTCAAGTCACTGTTGCTGCATTTCTATGATGTTTTCTCCCTCCCAGTAGGGTTACCACCATCACGTCCTTACGACCAGAGCATACCTTTGCTGTCGGACACCGGCCCGATCAAGGTCAAGCCCTACCGCTACGCTCATACTCAAAAAAATGAGATCAAAGTCATGGTGTCACAGATGCTACCAGAGGGTTTAATCGAGCCGAGCACCAGCCCATTTTCATCGCCTGTCATACTAGTGAAGATGAAAGACGAGACTTGGCATTTTTGCACCGACTATGGAGCTCCCAACACCATAACCATCAAGGGCGCCTTCCCCATCCCCATGGTGGATAAGCTACTTGACGAGTTATTCGGCGCTACCATCTTCTCCAAGTTTGATTTGAGGTCAGGTTATCACCAGATCTTACTCCACCCTGACGACAAATTTACAATAGTATTCTGCACCCAACATGGCCATTTTCGATGATGTGTTATGCCATTTGGCTTATCCAATGCACCGACGACCTTTCAGGCGATTATGAACCATGTTTTCTAGTCATCTCTGAGGCGCTTCATCCTCATTTTGTTAATGATATTTTGGTGTTCAGCTCTGAATGGGAAGCCCATTTGGCTCATGTGGAGATGGTCCTCTCTACCCTGCGCCAACACAATCTCTTTGCTAATTTTTCTAAATGCATATTTGGACTGAACCAGATTGACTACTTAGGGCACGTAATCTCCGGTCGAGGTGTAGAGATGGATTTGAATATAGTTGACGCTATTCTTCAGTGGCCCATTCCGAGTTCAGTCAAACATTTGAGACGCTTTCTCGGACTTAGCGGCTATTATCGTCGCTTCATCAAAGATTATGCACGGATTGCTCATCCACTCACTGAGTTGCTAAAGAAGGACCAATTCAAAATAGGGGGATGAGGCTCAAATGGCTTTCAACACTTTAAAATCTGTAGTGTCTTCTGCTTCTGTGCTGAAGCTTTCTGACTTCTCCAAAGCGTTTACCCTAGAAACAAATGCTTCTGGCGATGGTATAGCTGTTGCCTTAAGTCAAAGCAATCACCCTATTGTTTACTTCTCTAAAAAACTCTCCTGACGCATGAGATCTCAGTTGGCTTACACTCGAGAGTTCTTTGCAATCACAGAGGCAATGGCCAAGTTTCGTCACTATTTAATAGGCAATCGGTTCACTATTCACATGGACCAACAAGCTTTGCAACACTTGTGTAACCAGACTATATATACTCCGGAACAACAACGCTGGATACCGAAACTGCTGGGATATGAATTCACAATGGAGTACAAGCCTGGTAAAGAAAACCTTGTTGCTAAACCTCTATCACGATGTTTCCTATTAAATTCCTCACAGTAACAGAGCTAGTTGGTTACCCAACTGTTTGAGCTTCAGTCCACCGTCCCATTCTGCAAATCACTAAAGCAGTCTCTTCAGGAGCAACCTGCATCATCAGGAAAGTTCAGACTCAAATAGGGTTTGCTCTGGTATAATGGACGCCTCGTGGTTCCTGATCATGAGCAATTCAAGAGCCACCTCTTATTGGAATGCCATACCACATTGTTCGGTGGGCACATGGATTCATTGCGCACCTATGCGCAGTTGGCTCAACAGTTCTTCTGGAAGGGGATGTGACGAGATGTGAAGAATTTTGTTAAAGCTTGCTTGATTTGTCAACAGGCGAAGGATGCACACACTAAACCTGGCGGCTTACTACAACCTCTACCAATACCGAAGCGTATCTGGGAGGATATCTCTATGGACTTTATAGTCGGTCTACCGACTTCCAAAGGCTTTACCGTGATCTTCGTCGTAGTCGATCGTTTGTCCAAATATGGACATTTTATTCCCCTTCGGGCTGACTTCACTAGTCTAACGATGGCTGAGGCTTTCATAACTAATGTGGCAAAACTTCATGGCATACCCTAGACCATAGTCTTAGATCACGGTAGAGCATTCACAAGCGCATTTTGGCAACAATTGTTTCATCGTATGGCCACCATTTTAGCTCTTTCATCCGCCTACCACCAGCAATCAGATGGGCAGCCTGAGGTTGTCAACAAATGCTTAGAAATGTATCTCAGGTGCTTTAGAAGAGACAATTCAAAGGTGTTTGTGGAGCTACTCCCTTGGGTGGAACTTTGGTACAACACAGCGTACCGTAATAGCATCGAAATGTCGCCTTTCGAGGCCGTCTATGGTCATCTACCACCAAGCCACTTTCCTTATTACCCCTTTGATGATGATCCTCCTGCAGTAACACAGTTACTTCAACAAAATGCAATGCAGTATTGTCTCAATTAAGGTAGTTTCTCAAGGCGCGTGCGCGGGTGAAGAAGTTTGTCGATAAGAAGTGATGAGAAATAACTTTCCAAGTGGGTGATTGGGTTTTTTTTAAACTCCAACCGTATCGCCAACACTTCGTCCAACTACAGCGCAACCAGAAGCTTTTTATGCATTTTTTTCAAACCCTTTCAGGTCTTACAGAGGGTGGGCGAGGTCGCTTATAAGCTGCAGCTTGCTCAGGGCGCGTGTATCTACCCCATTTTCAATGTATCCCTTTTGAAGCCCTGTCACGGTGATCCATTAAGTTAAGCGATCCCTATTCTGACTATAACCACTGATAAAGGTCCGTTGACTCAACCTGTAGTCCTCTTGCAGCAGCGCCAGATCATCAAAGCAGGCTATCCTCGAACACAGGTTTTGGTTCAGTGGGAAGGGCTCGCGCCTGAAGCCAGAACTTTGGAGGACCTGTCGCACTTATGCTCTACTTTCCCCTTTTGAACCTTGAGGAAAAGGTTGTTCTCAAAGAGGGGGGTAATGTAATATTTCCACTAACCCTAACTATGCAGTAGCGCGTATCAGGATAAACAAGACGAAAGTCACCAAGACATGTGGCGGGCGGAGCATGAGGCAGAGAGCATCTTTGTCCAGAACCAGGACCACGACGCTTGTCGTCGTAGTGTTCGTGAATTAAAAGCAAATACATGCCTCACAAGGTACGTGGTGCCAGAGAATCAGAGGAGGTTAAGAAGGCATGGAGAAGAGGAGGATGGGTATCGAAGTGGTGAGTAGTGGCCAACTCGTTAGAGCTTGGAGGCAGCAACTTCGGTGGGATCCTACCATCGTCTCAGCGATAAGGGTGTTAACCTTAGTTATCCTCTAGTCCTAGGAATCCTACTCCTAGGGTTTTCTTGTTATTATCTTATTGTTTGTTGTAAGAAACACTCCTGATATGAATGAAATGGCTTGAAATGGAGAATTATCTCTTTATTAGTTGTTGAGAGTATACTAGTAACCTAAGAGGGTGTTACAGTAGCTTTGATCTCAATGGAGATGGAGTGCTTAGTTTTGAAGAATTCAAGCTCATGATGCTCTAGACTTCTCTTTCTATGTCTTATATATGTATCATTAATTCTTAAATATATAGTGTTTAATGGGGTCCTTAATTATTTCCCTATTATTTGATGGATGTATTAATTTTATCTTCATTTCTTTTTGTCATGTGCCAACATTTCCAAAGTGAGATATTGTTAAGAGAGAGAAATTAGAACCATGAATTAACGAAGCCACTTCAACAAATCAAAAATTGTATTTGATAAAGTTTAATTACGTACTGTTGTATTTCACTAGATGTTAATGGCGGTTTGGGATAGATTATCTCCTCTGTTTATCTCTTATTTCTAGATGGAACTCATCTATTTGGGAAATATGGTAACACTTTATTTGGGAAATTGTCTTCTCGTACTCTAAGGGGCTTGTCAATGTTGTTGGTAGGGTTTTCCCTTCCTCCCCTTATGCATATTGCTTGTGACATTTTCAAGCGAACTTCTTTAAGGGAAATGCTCGTTTTGGTAGGGCTCTGAACGATGAGTGCTAGGGCCTATTGGTTAAGGTTGTGTATACCTACACATCGAAGGAATAGCGTGATAATGTCAGTGAGGACCTGGTCACATCCTTGCAAGCACACAATTGGTTGTTTCACAAGTCTAACATGGAACATTGGTGTAATTATTTGTTCAAGGAGGTTCAATGGTGTGTGATATACTCTATTGATGCCAAAAATCTAGATGTTATCAGTACCATGGCAAATCTGGATCAACTAACAAAATTTGGTGGAGTAGATGAACTTTGATTGAGTGAATGAATGGGAAATTGAACTGTGGTTAAGGATGGTTTTGGATGAACACCGTCTTGAGAGTCATTTAACGTATGAACACTGTCACCAAAGTCATTCAATGCATGGATACAGAAGGCCAGTCAACTACCAATGACAAACATGGTGGACTCTATAAGGTATCCACTGATGTTAATTTTTCAACATGTTCTGCCCTTTGGTGAAGTTACTAGAATATATTGGTGAATCCATGTCTAGAGCCATAGGCCATTTCTTTCAACATGGAATACTTCTGAAGAGTTGGAATTAAACACATGTCTACTTTATTTAATACCAAATTAAAAAAAAGAAAATTCTCAATTATTAAAGGACTATAGGCTGATTACATTGTGTAATGTTCACTATAAGATAATAACCAAGATCATGTCAAATAGAATTAAAGGATCTTATTGGTAAGGACTAGACAACGTTCATAGCATGTAGAAGCATTTTTGATAATATCTTCATGACACAAGAACTAGCACATTCATTAGAGCATAACAACCAAGAACTCCCAATGATGATAACCAAAATTAGCATGGAAAAAACCTATGACATACTGAGATAGGATTACTTGGGTAAGGGCATGTACAGAGTCCTCAACTGTGACATTTATAATAAATGAAAGAGTTGGTAGATGGGTAAAAGCATGAAGAAGTAATTAGGCAAGGTGACCCAATTTCTCCTTGCCTATTCATCCTTGTCTCCCAAGTATTAAAAAGCTTGCTCAACAAAGTCAAAAACATGAAACTACTGAGTGCGATTAGAATTACATCCTTATCCACTAACCATATACTATATGTTGATGACCTACTCCTCTGCCGCAAAGCAACTAGGAGAAATGCTAGAACCATAAACTTGTGTTTAGAATTATACTCATCCCTCACAGGACAAAGGGAAAATTAGAACAAATCGTCCCTCAACTTTGGGAATAACCCGAAATTGTGGGACCAAAAGGGATCTGAGGGCTCAAAATAACATCCCTTTTGGCATTTTCCCTGTTGCTGACAAGCATTGCTCCATCTTCTTCATCTTCATCGGAAAACCCTACAGCAGAGGAGAAGCAGCTAGAGAGGCAATACAGCGAAGCAAACGGCGAGGCGAGGCGGCAGTAAACCGAATGACGGGAAGTGATGCGCGACACGAGAAGACGAGCACGACGAGGCGATGAGTCCGGCGAGGTCAAGGTGCAATGCGCGGTGGTTTTTGACGTCGAATATACGCTGCGCGCATTCTCGAGGAGGGCTTTTATGAAGGGAAAACGATGTTGACTCAACAAAGAGGTTTTTGTTAGTGGGCATGGGGGACCATACGTGAAATTTAGTAAAGTTGAGGGACCTTCCATGAAAAACATCACACTTTCGGACGAAAAGTTTACTATTTGCGGCCACTTAAGCGATCCTGGGTGGCATGCTTAGTGTGACCACCACGTCAGGCCATGTATAACCGGCAACCGGCTCGAGAGACAATTTAGTTATTTTTTCAAAGTTGATGGACGATTTTGTTACAAAATAAAGTTGAGGGACGAAAGTGAAATTTCGCGAAAGTTGAGGGACGATTTAAGTAATTAACCCAGGTCTTATGGTTTTAACTATTATGTTGAAAAGATACTTCGCAAGATATCATTAATCACAGTTTATTTAATAAATTTATTTTGGTATAATCAGCTTATCTAATTTGATTACATTTTTATATTGCATAGTATAATTTCTTATTTTGTAGAACGTTTTAGATCAATCATGTTCAAATGATTGATCTAAAACACTTCAACTCTATAATCTTAGGCCATGTTCAAAACTCTTCAACTTATTAACTGAAACAAACAAGCTTGATCAATCATCAATGGCAACCAAAACCCACTTCGGTATTGGTCTAAAAATTCCACCTTTTAACGTAATTACTCTGATGCTTCTTCAACATTCCTTTGTGTACGTTATATTCCCGGCATTCCATGCACGTTCAGCGTTCCATTTAGACAAGTTCAAACTTCTCCACTCTCTCTCTATCTATAAATACATAGTCCATTCTCCAAATTAATCCAGAACAACACAGCAAGACAAGCACTGCTATCTTTTTCTCATACTAGCTAAAGCTGAAACAGTACTCGACAGTAACCCTAATGGCTGCACCATCTTCAACCTCCAAGTTCGTCAAGTTTGAGCCGGTGTTTCATCAGTTTGACAAGGATAACAATGGAAAGCTATCTCTTGCTGAGCTGCAACATTGCATGCGGACTACCGTAGGTGAGGAAATGTCTCTGCAAGATGCTGAAGTCTTAGTACAGTCATTGGACACAGATGGTGATGGACTTTTAGATTTCCATGAGTTCATCAAATTGCTCAACATGGAGGAGGATGAAGAGAAGGAACTGAAGGAGGCCTTTGAGATGTATATTGTGGACGATGGAGGATTCATCACAGCAAAGAGCTTGAAGAGAACTCTTAGCAGGCTTGGTACTTCAAGGGATATAGAGGATTATAAGGCCATGATAAGTAGCTTTGATCTCAATGGCGATGGAGTGCTTAGTTTTGAAGAATTCAAGCTCATGATGATGCTCTAAACTTCTCTTTCTACTGTCTTATATATGTATCCTTCTTAAATATATATTGTGTTTAATGGGGACCTTAATTATTTCCCTGTTATTTGATGAATGAATTAATTTTATCTTCTTTTCTTTCTGTCTTGCCAGCATTTCCAAAGTGAGATATTGTTAAGTGAGAAATTAGAACCATGAATTAACGAACCCACTTCAATAAATCAATAAATCAAAAAATTATCTTTGATAAGGCTTAATTATACTGTTGTATTTCAATAGGGGTTAATGGAGGATTGAGACATATTATCTCCTTTTTATCTCTTATTCCTAGATGGAACTCATCTATTGTGGAAATACAAGGACACTTTGTCGGGTGCAACAAGACAACAACGAAGGATTATTCACTTAGCTTTCACTTTCATTAACAACGAGAGGGACAATAATTGGACATGGTTTGTCTCAAAACTGAGTGACTTGTACAACAATGACAAAGAGTACTAGAAGACAATTACGTTCTTATCAGCTCGATCTAAGTTGTTGTTTTCTTTTTTTTTTTTTTTTTTTTTTTGGTGGTGGTGACAAGAAGAGCTTGGAACAAGATAACTCAAAACAAAAGTAAAAAAGTAGATAGAGAAACTAAAGCTAGCTTTAAAACTTCAGCTCAGCTATAGCAGCTGCTTCTTCAAGCCATCTGGGTCTGTAAGCACCTCTGTGGAACAATGACACTCCACTCTTGGGTTATGTCTTCCATATTTCACAAGAGAGTCTGCGATGCTAGCCATATTGAATTCTTGTGGATAACAACCAAGCTCGATGCTTGGATTATACTTTTCATGTGCCTTCTAATACATTGGACTTCAGCTCAGTATCGCTAATTGATCCGCATCTCCTCTTCATTTATCAGTTCTAGAATAATTAAGTAGTCACTTGCACCCTCTCCACTTCTAAATCCAGAACAACACAACAAAACAAGCACTTCTCTCTTTTTCTCATACTAAAGTTGAAACACTCGACAGTGACCCTAATGGCTGCGCCATCTTCAACCTCCAAGTTAATTTACTTTAAGCCAGTGTTTCATCAGTTCGACAAGGATAACAATGGAAAGCTATCTCTTGCTGAGCTGCAATACTGCATGAGGACTACCATAGGTAAGGAAATGTCTCTATAAGAGATGCTAAAGTCTTGGTACAGCCACTGGACACAGATGGTGATGGATTTTTAGATTTCCATTAGTTCATCAAATTGGTCAACATGGAGGATGAAGAGCAGGAACTGAAGGAGGCCTTTGGGATGTATAATATTGTTGATGAGGAAAATCCGCAAGTGCACGGGTTGTGGTCAAGTAATAAAGTGGACTATGAAAGTCGGATGTCGAATCCACAGGTAATAGAACTCACTAGTATAAACGGTTCTTCCTATTATCTAGTCTAAATCGATGAATTGGGGGTTTTGAATCTAAACCTAAAAATCTTAATGAAATTTAGGTGGACTCTAGAAATCGGGATTAAATTGAGGATTGAATATATCAAGAGAGGGAGATACTTGGGTATTAATCCCCTTTGGATTTAAAACATAAAGAACTCATAAAGAAATCTATGGATTGAAGATTGGTGATGCTTATGCGAAAATTCCTGAATTATATCCAACCCCTCTTCCAAGGTGATTTGGATAACTAATCTCTTAGGATTGTCTTAAGATCTTGGGAATTTATGTTTTGGAAAGATTGAGGGGGTGGAGTTATATTAAGGAGTCTTTCGCCCTTCTAATACCCAATTCCTCGGTGTATTCCTAATCTTTTCTAATGAAGTAAGTTCCTAATACAATGAGGCGCTAGCTCTTGCCCTTGTATCGCACACAAGTAATCTCTCCGGCCAATTCACTACGTAGAGAGATTACAATCAATACAAAACATTCATTAGACAAATAAGCATGCTTCCAATCAATCAAAGCATAGAGATCAAAATGAAATTAAAGCATTATCCAAAGGTTCATCACACCCAAGTATCAATGAAATTAGTTCCCCATCAATGGGGAGCTCAAATCTAAGACAAAAAGATTACAATCGATAGCAAGCATGGTGGAAAACACCATTACCATCGCTGATTGCAATCAAGATGATCGATTCCTTCTCTAGCTCTAATATTGGGGGAGAAGATCCCCCAAAACCCTAATCTCCTCAATAGCCTCTCTCCCAAGCCAATCCCATCTCTAAACCCTCCCAAAACTCTATTTATATCCTGTACCTAGGGTTTAGCATTAATATTTACAAGATTGCTCTTTCTAGAGCTCGCAACTAAGAGAGAGTTACGATGTACGGGCTCGTAAACGGGCCGTAGCCTGCGTACCGTCTGAGAATCACGAGGGGCCTAGGTAATGCGCCGTACATCGGAACCATTCGAACGGGGCCTTACGAGCGCGGTACATCATCCCGTTCACCTGACCGTTCATCATAAACGAGATGTTAAACGCCCGAGAGTAAGCTGCAGTGAAGCCGTTCACTTGTACAATTGTGTACGGCCGTACATCTGCTCCGTCATCAACCAGTTCACTTCAGAATAGCTGTGTTTCGGCTTCGTTTTGACCTGGAATGCTTCCTTTCTCTCGGGGTAGTGTATTTGTACCCTGTTTACAAAGTATGAAGCTTTTTGAGTACCAGCGGGCTATGAATCATTGCATTTAACATGAAAACATATAAAAGAGTGAAATGAAAATATGTTCATTTGAACACTTATCAAATACCCCTACACTTAGGCTGTTGCTTGTCCTCAAGCAAACAAATCAATTAAAAACAAAAGAGATAATAAGTGTTCAACCTCCGGCTATGAAATTAATGATCTGACTCTATCTCAAGTTCACCATCAAGACGTGTATTCTCCCATTTTCACACCGGGACCTAGATTTTTCTTGTTTCATGTGTCATCATGGCTCTAGATGAACATCTTCACTCCACATGCCATGTTCTAAAGTCTTAGCAAGACAAACATACCCTCAATTGGCTCTAGAAGATCCTTGAGGCCCTAAGTTGTAAGACAACTAACCCTCAATCTAGCAAATGGTGGACAAGTTTAAGAAGCTTCAACCTTTTTATTTTATTTTATTTTATTTTTTTTGGTAGGGCATCTCTAATGGATCCGACTTTCCCATTCTAAAGATCAGTGTAAAGTGTAGGTCCTGTTTTCTTCAGGATGCACATGCTGATTAGGCAGCAGAACACCCGGGAACTTAGAGGGTTACAACTTTACCTAGATTGTTCATACTTAGAGGTGACTTTTCAAATTGAGGAACACCCTGATTAAGGGCCGGGACCCCAAACTACTTCATCTCAATAAGTAGCGGAACATGTCTTTATTGCTCTAGTAGCTAAACTATTATGTGATGCTATTTTATTCTTCTCTTATTTGTCCGCTAGGTTATATTATGAAGGGTTAGAAGCTCAACTAGTGACACGAAGCCTCTTGGAGCCATTGAGAGTAATGTTTAGCAATTAAAACATGGCACTGGGTTATCTATTGTCACTAGAGATTTTGAATTTCACAAAGATGTTCTCTAGATGTCCATGGTGTGTCATAGGAGAATCTAAATTTTTTTTTGATACTAAGATGGTGTACCGAAGGTAGAGAAAATCATAACATTACTAGCATGCTTAACATGTTCATAAAAGACTTCACTGAGCTACCCATCCCCACACTTAGAAATTTGTAGTAAAATTGATCATGAATGGGTTAGCTACCCTTATCCCCACACTTAGAAAAGTACATTGTCCTCAATGTGCTCAGTAATGGGCTGTAGAGGATGAGAAATAATGAATATGAATGGGGGGAGAGAGAACTGAAACTTCCCCGATTGTGTGATGTGTCCCTTGTTCCAATGAACTTAGCCGAGTAAGCGTAAGTCGAGGTGTGGCACATTGTTCATCTGCAAAATAGAGGAGAAGGGGAGATGGTACCAAGAGCGATTAAAATAGCAAACACAGTAGAAGGGGAGATGGAAGAAGGATCGCAGGGTGTGACCCTAGCGACAAACTATGAAAAGGAACTAAATAAGAGAAAAGTCTTTGCAAAAAGAAGTAGTCTCAATGATCGTGTGTAGCTGCTCATCGGATACTGGTGCTACTTTAGGCGAGGGAGTCAGGATTGGGTCCACGGGTGTCGGTAGTGGTGCCGTAGCTGCCTTGCTAATGGTCAGGAAGGTGAATGCATGGGTGAGTGCAACGATTGAATGCGTGGACCTTCCGTTCGAGGTGGTGTTGATGGTGATGAAATTTGAAAGTGCTGATGGGGGAGCAATAATGAAATTCTTATGCGCAAGTTGAGTTGGGTCATGGCGTGCTTACTTATCCGAAGGGTAGGTATTGCCGATGTGCCTGCAAAGAAAACCGTCAGGAAATTAGCGCGTCACAGGGTGAAACAGACTAGGTGTACAATTGTGGTATACGGCACATATACGGGCCTTCACTGTCTCGTACACACTTCAGGCTAGGGTATACGGCCTGTATACGACCGTACACCTGCCGGTACACACCCTGCAGGTCCTGTACAGCCAAAGTTGAACTATAATAGAATAGTACCAAGCATGATGAGTCTAATGATGCAGATGCGGATAAGAGAGACTTGATATCAAGACCTTTCAAAAGTTCTACCTAGCACAAAGCATAGTACTCCTCCGGTGAAACACTTACCGAACAACACTTTGCCCAAGTTAATATAGATAGAATAAGTTTGCGCATGTATACCTGGATTATCCTCATTTATGGAGTGAGCTGAGGAGTAAGTGCGCACCCCTTTTTGTTTCACCTTCTTCCAAACGTGTCCACTAGCAATGAGTTTAAGCTCCTTCCATTTCGTCCTGCGCGGGGCCTTCGGGGGAGAGTTTGAGGTAATAGAAATGTTGAGAAGTTCCTCCGGTTCTTTATTAAGTTCTCCCACGAATTGGCACATGGGGTCTGTTTGCAATAGGTCTTCCATGCATTCGGTGGTGATTTGATCAACATCATCGACACTATAGGAGGTGTCATCGTGATCCATAGTGTGTCGCATCGCTTCGGGAAGCTTGAATACTACTTCTTGGTCTCCTACTCGAAGTGCTAATCTCCCATGAGCATGGTCTTCCAAAGCTTGTGCTGTGGCCAAGAAAGGACGACCGTGTATAATCGGTACATCAACATTCTCATCTACATCAAGAAGTACGAAATCGGCCGGGAAGACAAACTGATTAATCTGGATAAGCACATCTTCAGCTAGTCCCTTGGGGCGCCTCACGGATCTATCGGCGAGTTGAAGTGTCATTCCTGTCGGCTTTGGCTCAGCAAGACCGAGCTTCTTGTATAAGTTGTAAGGCATCACATTAATGCTTGCACCTGAATCTGCTAATGCCTTCTTCATTATCCCTTCACCAAATATGCAGGGGACCACAAAGCTTCCGGGGTCCTTCAGTTTCTTGGGTAGTTGGTGTTGTAGAATAACGGAACAATGAGCATTTAATGTGACGGCCTCCACATCCTCCAGCTTCTTTTTTTTAGAGACAAGTTTCTTCATGAATTTGGCATATTTAGGCATTTAGAAGAGGACCTCCACCAATGGTAGGTTGATGTGTAGTTGCTTGACCACATTTTTTTCTTTCTTCCCATGCTTTCCCGCCGCGTTTGTTGTAGGCTCAACTTCTTCAACTTCCACTGTGCTCTCAATTGGGGGTTTTTGCAACGGGAGACTCTACTTCCTTACCGCTCCTCAAAGAAATGGCTTTACAATGTTCTCGGGGGTTTTCCTCCGTGTTTCCTGGAAGGGTGCCTTGTGGCCTTGTTGACATGTCCTTGGCCATTTGCCCTACTTGATTTTCCAACCCTTGAAGTGATGCTTGTAAGTTTCTAATTGATGTACCAGTATCTTGCATAAACTTACTAGTGTCTTGCATAAACTTTGTCATGGTTTCTTCAAAACTGGGTCTCTTCTCTTGGAGTGGTCTTGGAATTGGTTGAAAACCAGGAGGGTATTGCCCTGCTTGAGGATTACCATAAGACATTGCCGGATTATTCCACGGTGGGATATACGGCCTATTTTGATTGTTCGACATTCTTTGTTGATTTCCCATATATTGCACTTGTTCCATAAGCATCGTTTCAGTACAAGAGATCGGGCAATTAGAAAGCTCATGCCCCCTCCACATGTGGTGCAAAATATTACAGTGACTGGAGTTGAGCTACTGCCAGCTTGTGAAACATTTCCCATGGTAAGGCGATCGATTTTCATTGACAATCTATCTGATTTGTCTGAGAGGGCAATGTCCTTAGAAGGAGGGTCTTCCATTGATCCCACAAGTTTTACTTGTTTGTCCCTTGTGGACCAATGGGCTTTATTTCCGGCCATGTCTTCAAATATCTTCTCGGCCTCTTCGAGGTGCTTGGTACTCAACAATCCTCCCGCGGCACAATCAACGAGTTGTCTATTGGTATTGTCCAATCCATTATAAAATGTGCGAACCTTATTGCAAGGATCTAGACCATGTTGTGGACAACGACGGAGTAGCTCTCTAAATCTTTCATAGGCTTCAGAAAAAGTTTCAGTCCCACTCTGCTTGAAAGAGTTGATGTCGGATCGAAGCCTTGCGACCTTGCTTGGGGGAAAGTAGCGGCCAAGAAACTTCTCAAGCATGTCGGCCCAAGTATGGATGGAGCTGGACGGAAGTGAAGTGAGCCAATTGTAGGCTGCCCCTCTTAAACTCCATGGAAATAGTCATAATCGAATGGCTTCATCGGAGATCCCATTTGGCTTGGAAATGCTACAAATTTGAAGAAACTTTGCTATATGGGCATGAGGGTCCTCATCAGGTCTCCCATCAAATTAAGCTGAATTTTGGAGCATATTCATGGTGGTGCCCTTGATCTCGAAAGTGTTAATGTTGACATTCGGGGGGTGAATGCTGAATTCTTCCCCGGTGTATTGAGATTTCTCGTAATCTGTTAATGTGCGTCTTCTCACGGCCATGGTCGGCACTTCTTCAGTCTCGGTCTTAATTTCAATTATGACTGAATTTTCTGACACTGAAGGGGGGTCCAACAGTAATGCCTCTATCCCTCTCAACCGTTGGTGAAAAGTTCTATCAATCTCACTATCCTCTTCGAGTAGACCCGTAGAGTGTTGACGGGTCATGCAACAGTTCCTCGCAAGTAGAGATGATGAAAATGTAAGTATTAAATGAGGCAAATTAAAGAAAAAGAAACAAAATAAGAAAATAAAAGACTAAAATAATAAAGTCCTAGTGTTACTAGCAATTCTATTCCCCGGCAACGGCGTCAAAAACTTGATGAGGAAAATCCGCAAGTGCACGGGTCGTGGTCAAGTAATAAAGTGGACTATGAAAGTCGGATGTCGAATCCACAGGTAATAGAACTCACTAGTATAAACAGTTCTTCCTATTATCTAGTCTAAATCGATGAATTGGGGGTTTTGGATCTAAACCTAGAAATCTTAATGAAATTTAGGTGGACTCTAGAAATCGGGATTAAATTGAGGATTGAATATATCAAGAGAGGGAGATACTTGGGTATTAATCCCCTTTGGATTTAAAACATAAAGAACTCATAAAGAAATCTATGGATTGAAGATTGGTGATGCTTATGCGAAAATTCCTGAATTATATCCAACCCCTCTTCCAAGGTGATTTGGATAACTAATCTCCTAGGATTGTCTTAAGATCTTGGGAATTTATGTTTTGGAAAGATTGAGGGGGTGGAATTATATTAAGGAGTCTTTCGCCCTTCTAATACCCAATTCCTCGGTGTATTCCTAATCTTTTCTAATGAAGTAAGTTCCTAATACAAGGAGGCGCTAGCTCTTACCCTTGTATCGCACACAAGTAATCTCTCCGGCCAATTCGCTACGTAGAGAGATTACAATCAATACAAAACATTCATTAGACAAATAAGCATGCTTCCAATCAATCAAAGCATAGAGATCAAAATGAAATTAAAGCATTATCCAAAGGTTCATCACACCCAAGTATCAATGAAATTAGTTCCCCATCAATGGGGAGCTCAAATCTAAGACAAAAAGATTACAATCGATAGCAAGCATGGTGGAAAACACCATTACCATCGCTGATTGCAATCAAGATGATCGATTCCTTCTCTAGCTCTAAGATTGGGGGAGAAGATCCCCCAAAACCCTAATCTCCTCAATAGCCTCTCTCCCAAGCCAATCCCATCTCTAAACCCTCCCAAAACTCTATTTATATCCTGTACCTAGGGTTTAGCATTAATATTTACAAGATTGCTCTTTCTAGAGCTCGCAACTAAGAGAGAGTTACGATGTACGGGCTCAGAACGGGTGTACACGCGTACGTAATGCACGGGGCCTCGTACGCCAGACATCGTAACCATTCGTAACGGGGCCTTCTGAACGCCCGTACATCATCCCGTTCACCTGACCGTTCATCATAAACGAGATGTTAAACGCCCGAGAGTAAGCTACAGTGAAGCCGTTCACTTGTACAATTGTGTACGGCCGTACATCTGCTCCGTCATCAACCAGTTCACTTCAGAATAGCTGTGTTTCGGCTTCGTTTTGACCTGGAATGCTTCCTTTCTCTCGGGGTAGTGTATTTGTACCCTGTTTACAAAGTATGAAGCTTTTTGAGTACCAGCATGCTATGAATAATTGCATTTAATATGAAAACATATAAAAAAGTGATATGAAAATATGTTCATTTGACACTTATCAATTGTGGAAGATGAAGGATTCATCACAGCAAAGAGGTTGAAGAGAACTCTTAGCAGGATTGGTACTTCAAGGGATATAGAGGATTGTAAGGCCATGATTAGCAGCTGTAACATTTCCACTAACCTTAACCATGTAGGACATGTCCAGAGGGGTAGGAAACACATATTAGGATAAACAAAACGAAAGTCACTGCGACAGGTGACGAGCGGAGCACGATGCAAAGAGTATCTTCGTCCACAACCGGGACCATGACGCGTGTCGTCGTAGTATTCATGAACGAAAATCAAATACACGCTTCATAGGGTACGTGGTGCCAGAGAATCAGAGGAGGTTAAGGTGTGGAGAAGAGGAGGATGGGTATCGAAGCAGTGAGTAGTGGCCAACTCGTCAAAGCTTGGAGGCGGCTAGTTCTGTAGGATCCTCCCATCGTCTCGGCGATAACGGTGTTAACCCTACTTATCTTCTAGTCCTAGGAATCCTATTCCTAGGGTTTTCTTGTTATTATCCCCAATATCCCTGTCTCAACATCTACCCCAGTTTTGGTGGATTATGAGCTCCCGATGCTGCCCACCCCACCACGGTCGCTTCGATTGGATTTTCCATGCTTTGACGGCAGCAACGCACTTTAGTGGATATTCCAAGCGGAGCAATACTTTGATTATTACGAGATCTCTGATCTCTACCAACTAAAGATCACATCCATTCATTTTGACGGCCCTGTGGTTCCATGGAACCAAATGTTGCAAAAGTCCAACTGTGTTACCTCGTGGGTATCCCTTACCCACGTCGTCGAGGCAGAGTATGGCCCGTTGGTCTTCGACTGCCCTGGTTATGCCCTGTTTAAACTATCCTAGGTAAGCACAGTTAGCCATTATTATTTTCAATCCATAAAGTTGGCGAACAGGGTTTTCGGCGTCTCCCCGGCGACGCTGCTAGATTGTTTTATCAGAGGTCTTGGACGCGAACTACAACACAACATCGTTCCATGGCAGCCTGAGTCTCTAAGGCCGTCATGCTCGCAAGGCTCTTTGAAGAAAACTACAACCAACCAGTCAAGCATGCATCCATGAAACAAGTTTTTACTCCTGTCTGTCCACCATGCTTCGGTTAAGTCTGGACTCGACGTCCCCCCCCCCCCCTTCTATAAGGCCACAACAGAAGGTCGCTCTACCGAGAACGCTCGTAGTTCTACCGGATCCAATGTCTTAGCTACTACCTCGGGCTCTGTTCTTGTATATAAGAAAATGAGCTTTGAGGAGATTTAGGTTCGGAAGGCCAAAGGGTTGTGTTTTAGCGGCGATGAGAAGTTCACGTGGGGTCACCAGTGTACCAACAAGAGGTTGTAAGTCCTGCAATGGGATGAGGACGATCGTAATGCTCTTGATTACCCTATCCTTATTGACTCTTGTCCTCCGGCTAGTCAGGGCCCTATTAAAGAACAACTTTATAAACACTCTACTAATGCCATAAACAACGCTGCTTTATTAGGAACCATGCGCTTCTACGGTGATATTCACGGCCATCCAGTTCAAGTGTTGCTCAATGGTGGTAGCGATGATAATTTCATCCAGCCCCGCATCACCAAATTTTCACAACTGGAGATCCAACCTACACCACCATTCAAGGTTCTAGTGGGCAATGGGAGTGGCTTGCAAGTAGAGGGTTTGGTCGATGCACTGCCAGTCAAGGTACAAGGTAACCTACTGACCTTGCCTACTTTTGTCTTACCCATTGCCGGTGCAGACATTATCTTGGGCGTGGCTTGGCTTGCTCCCTTGGGGACCCATCTCGTCGACTACAGCCAGATGGTGATTCAATTCTATCTAGATGGTCGGTTCATCACCCTGCGGGGAGAGAAGCCCCCTGCAGCACAATAAGCCTCTATTCGTCAGTTGCACTGGCTGACATCAACCAAAGGGATAGCGCAGTGCTTTGCCTTGATTCTACTGTCTCAGGAGGAGTCTGAGATGGGAGTTATGGTGACACACGAACAGAGCCTTGAATCAAAGTTACTTGCAGAGATGCCTTCATCCCTCAAAACACTGCTGCTGCGTTTCTATGATGTTTTCTCCCTCCCAGTAGGGTTACCACCATAGCGTCCTTATGACCATCGCATACCTTTATTGTCGGACAACGACTCGATCAAGGTTAAGCCCTATCGCTACTCTCATACTAAAAAAAATGAGATCAAAGTCATGGTGTCACAGATACTAGCAGAGGGTTTAATCGAGCCGAGCACCAGCCCATTTTCATCGCCTGCCATACTAGTGAAGATGAAAGACGAGACTTGGCATTTCTGCACTGACTATCGAACTCCCAACACCATAACCATCAAGGGTGCCTTCCCCATCCCCATGGTGGATGAGCTACTTGACGAGTTATTCGGCGCTACCATCTTCTCCAAGTTTGATTTGAGGTCAGGTTATCACCAGATCTTACTCCACCCTGACGACAAATTTACAACAGTATTCTGCACCCATCATGGGCACTTCCAATGATGTGTCATGCCATTCGGCTTATCCAATGTGCCAGCGACATTTCAAGCACTTATGAACCATGTTTTCCAGTCATCTCTGCAGAGCTTCATCCTCATTTTGATTTATAATATTTTGGTATTCAGCTCTCACTGGGTAGCCCATTTTACTCATGTGGAGATGGTCCTCTCTACCCTGCGCCAACACAAACTCTTTGCTAAGTTTTCCAAATGCGCATTTGGACTTAACCAGATCGACAACTTAGGGCACGTAGTCTTGGGTCAAGGAGTAGTGATGGATATGAAATAAAGTTGACGCTTGACGCTATTCTTCAGTAGCCCATTCAAAGTTCAGTCAAACATCTGAGACGGTTTCTCTGACTTAGCGGCTTTTACCGTCGCTTCATCAACGATAATGCATAGATTGCACATCCACTCACTGAGTTGCTAAAGAAGGACCAATTCAAAATGGGGGGATGAGGCTCAAATGGCTTTAAACACTTTAAAATCTGTAGTGTGTTCTCCTCCTGTGCTGAAGCTTTCTGACTTCTCCAAAGCTTTTACCCTAGAAACAAATGATTTTGGCGATGGTATAGTTGTTGCCTTAAGTCAAAGCAATCACCCTATTGCTTACTTCTCTAAAAAACTCTCCCGACGCATGAGATCTCAGTTGGCTTACACTCGAGAGTTCTTTGCAATCACAGAGGAAATGGCCAAGTTTCGTCACTATTTAATAGGCAATCAGTTTACTATTCACGTGGACCAACAAGCTTTGGAACACTTGTGTAACTAGACTATATATACTCCAGAACAACAACGTTGGATACCGAAACTGTTGGGATATGACTTCACAGTGGAGTACAAGCCTGGTAAAGAAGACCTTGTTGCTGAACCTCTATCACGATGTTTCCTATTAAATTCCTCACAGCAACAGAGCTAGTTGGTCACCCAACTGTTTGAGCTTCAGTCCACCGTCCCATTCTGCAAATCACTAAAGCAGTCTCTTCAGGAGATACCAGCATCATCAGGAAAGTTCAGACTCAAATATGGTTTGCTCTGGTATAATGGACGCCTCATGGTTAGTGATCATGAGCAATTCAAGAGCCAACTCTTATTGGAATACCATACCACACTGTTTGGTGGGCATATGGGTTCATTGCGCACCTATGCGCGGTTGGCTCAACAGTTCTTCTGGAAGGGGATGTGACGAGATGTGAAGAATTTTTTTAAAGCTTGCTTGATTTGTAAACAGGCGAAGGATGCACACACTAAACCTGGCAACTTACTACAATATCTTTATGGACTTTATAGTCGGTCTATAGACTTCCAAAGGCTTCACCGTGATCTTTGTCGTAGTTGATCGTTTGTCCAAATATGGACATTTTATTCCCCTTCGGGCTGACTTCACTAGTCTAACGATAGTTGAGGCTTTCATAACTAATGTGGCAAAACTTCATGGCATACCCCGGACCATAGTCTTAGATCACGGTAGAGCATTCACAAGCGCATTTTGGCAACAATTGTTTCATAGTATGGGCACCATTTTAGCTCTCTCATCCGCCTACCACCGGCAATCAGATAGGCAGCCCGAGGCTGTCAACAAATGCCTAGAAATGTATCTCAGGTGCTTTACAAGAGACAATCCGAAGGTGTTTGTGGAGCTACTCCCTTGGGTGGAACTTTTGTACAACACAACGTACCATAATAGCATCGAAATGTCGTCTTTAGAGGCCGTCTATGGTCGTCCACCACCAAGCCTCTTTCCTTAATACCCCTCTGATGATGATCCTCCTGCAGTAACACAGTTACTTCAACAACGCAATGGAGTCTTGTCTCAATTAAAGCATAGTCTTCTGAAGGCCCATGTGCATATGAAGAAGTTTGCCAATAAGAAGTGCAGGGAACTAACTATCCAAGTGGGTGATTGGGTTTTTGTTAAACACCAACCGTATCGCCAACACTCCGTCCAACTGCATCGCAACAAGAAGCTTTCAAAGATTTTTCGCACTTTCTAGGTCTTACAGAGGATGGGCGAGGTTGCTTATAAGCTGTAGCTTCCTCAGGGGGCGCGTATCCACCCCGTTTTCAATGTATCCCTCTTGTAGCCCTGTCATGTTGATTCGTTGAGTTCAGCGATCCCTTTTTCGACTATGACCACTAATGAACATCCGTTGATTCAACCTGCAGTCCTTTTACAGCACGCCAGATCATTAAAGAAGGCTACCCTCAAACACATGTTTTGTTTCAGTGGGAAGGGCTCGCGCATGAAGACAGTACTTGGGAGGACCTGTCGTACTTATGCTCCACTTTTCCCGTTTTGAACCTTGAGGATAAGGTTGATCTCAAAGAAGGGGGTAATGTAACGTTTCCACTAACACTAACCATACAGGACACGTCTAAAGGCGTAGGAAATGTGTATCAGGATAAACAAAACAAAAGTCACCATGACATGTGGCGGTCGGAGCACTAGGCAGAGAGCATCTTCGTCCAAAACCGAGACCACGACACATGTCGTCGTAGTATTTGTGAACGAATAGCAAATACACACCTCACAGGGTATGTGGTGCCAGAGAATCAGAGGAGGTTAAGAAGGCACGGAGAAGAGAAGGATGGGTATCGAAGTGGTGAGTAGTGGCCAACTTGTTAGAGCTTGGAGGCAGCGACTTCGGTGGAATCCTACCATCGTCTCGGAGATAAAGGTGTTAACCCTAGTTATCATCTAGTCCTAGGAATCCTACTCCTAGGGTTTTCTTGTTATTATCTTATTGTTTGTTGTAAGAAACACTCCTGATATGAATGAAGTGGCTTGGAATGGAGTCTTATCTCTTTCTTAGTTGTTGAGAGTATACTGGTAACCTAAGAGGGTGTTACAGTAGCTTTGATCTCAATGGAGATGGAGGGCTTAGTTTTGAAGAATTCAAGCTCATGATGCTCTAGACTTCTCTTTCTACGTCTTATATATGTATCATTAATTCTTAAATATATAGTGTTTAATGGGGTCCTTAATTATTTCCCTGTTATTTGATGGATGTATTAATTTTATCTTCATTTATTTTTGTCATGTGCCAGCATTTCCAAAGTGAGATATTGTTAAAAGAGAGAAATTAGAACCATGAATTAACGAAGCCCCTTCGACAAATCAAAAATTGTATTTGATAAAGTTTAATTATGCACTATTGTATTTCACTAGATGTTAATGGCGGTTTGGTATAGATTATCTCCTTTGTTTATCTCTTATTTCTAGATGGAACTCATCTATTTGGGAAATATGGTAACACTTCATTTGGGAAATTGTCTTCTCATACTCTAAGGGGCTTGTCAATGTTGTTGGTAGGGTTTTCCCTTCCTCCCCTTATGCATATTGCTTGTGACATTTTCAAGCGAACTTCTTAAAGGGAAATGCTTGTTTTGGTAGGGCTCTGAACGATGAGTTCTAGGGCCTATTGGTTTAGGTTGTGTATACCTAAACATCGAAGGAATAGCTTGATAATGTCAATGAGGAACTAGTCACATCCTTGCAAGCACACAATTGGCTGTTTCACAAGTTTGACATGGAACACTGGTGTAATTATTTGTTCAAGGAGGTTCAATGGTGTGAGATATACTCTATTGATGCCAAAAATCTAGATGTTATTGGTACCATGGCAAATCTGGATCAACTAACAAAATTTGGTGGAGTAGATGAACTTTGATTGAGTGAATGAATGGGAAATTGAACTGTGGTTAAGGATGGCTTTGGATGAACACCGTCTTGAGAGTCATTTAACGTATGAACACTGTCACCAAAGTCATTCAATGCATGGATACAGAAGGCCAGTCAACTACCAGTGACAAACATGGTGGACTCTACAAGGTATCCACTGATGTTACTTTTTCGTAAGTTCTGCCCTTTGGTGAAGTTACTAGAATATATTGGTGAATCCATGTCTAGAGCCATAGGCCATTTCTTTCAACATGGCATACTTCTGAAGAGTTGGAATTAAACACATGTCTACTTAATTAATACCAAATTAAAAAAATAAAACCCTCAATTATTAAAGGACTATAGGCCAATTACATTGTGTAATGTTCACTATAAGATAATAACCAAGATCATGTCAAATAGGATAAGAATAGAATTAAAGGATCTGATTGGTAAGGACTAGACAAGGTTCATAGCATGTAGAAGCATTTTTGATAATATCTTCATGACACAAGAACTAGCACATTCATTAGAGCATAGCAACCAAGAACTCCCAATGATGATAACCAAAACTAGCATGGAAAAAACCTATGACATACTGAGATAGGATGCCATCAATGCTGTGCTAATGAAAATGAAATTCCTTAGCATTTAGATTACTTGGGTAAGGGCATGTACAGAGTCCTCAACAGTGATATTTATAATAAATGAAAGAGTTGGTAGATGGGTAAAAGCATGAAGAAGTAATTAGGCAAGGTGGCCCAATTTCTCCTTACCTATTCATCCTTGTCTCCCAAGTGTTAACAAGCTTGCTCAACAAAGCTGAAAACATGAAACTACTGAGTGCGATTAGAATTACAACCTTATACATTAACCATATACTATATGTTGATGACCTACTCCTCTGCTGCAAAGCAACTAGGAGAAATGCTAGAACCATAAACTTGTGTTTAGAATTATACTCATCCCTTACAGGACAAAGGGAAAATTAGAACAAATCAGAAACATATTTCCCATCTTGGTTGAAATTAAGACTTAGAAGATCAATACATAAAATACTGTAATTGAAGTAGGGGCAGTTTCCATTCAAATACCTAGGATGTTAGATCTCCCAAAACAAAGTCCCTATGAATAGATTTAAGTCATTAGTAGAAAGTGTGAAGGAAAGATTAGCTCACTAGAAAGTAAAGAATTTATCCATGGCAGGAAAACTTACCCTTGTCAATTTGGCCCTATCACTGCCTATTTATGGACTCAATACATATGCCATCCTTGATATTACATTTGATAATATATCCTGGCTAGTTAGGAGATTCATTTGGGATAGTAACAACAATGGTGGTGGAACCCATCTCATTGGTTGGACCACTATGCCCAAAGATTGAGGGAGGACTGTGTGTTAAGGATTTAAAGATAATGAAAAAATCACTGGTAGCAAAACATGTTGTGGAACTCATAAATAATTATGACAAAAATTGGATAAATTTCATATCATATAAGTATGGAAAAATTAACATATGGGACACGTCAAAATATACTAAGTTTTCATGGACCTTCAGATCTCTACTGAAAGTCATCCCCATAGTCGTCAGGGAACTCATCACACTAGAACAAATCCTTGGTTCTGACTCAGTACTACTGGATAAATGGATCTCCATTATAGTACAAACCAACTTTCATAAATATGGACTTTAATCTTACATATGTATAGGTTGGTCACCTAACAACGGGTATATACTGGGACAAGGAGCTACTGAACTAGATTTTCCCAAACTCAACCATACAATCTATAACCAACAAACATATAGTTTGGGAGGCTAAAAAACACATGAATATGGACCTAAGTGATGTAGATGGAGTCAAGCCAGATGATGTGTTTCAGTTATGGTTCAGTGTTTTGGCCATAACTTTGGCTACATGTGTCGGATTCGCCCGTTCAACCCCAATTTGGAAAGCTCGTCTCGATGCGCACGTGGGGTCCACCATGCTACGCTAGGTGAATGTTGTTTTTATCCCAAAATTCAGCCTTTTCCCGACAGAATCTTTGTTTTTATATTTTTAGTAATAATTAATTTGTCGATTTATGGCATGACTTGATTTTGATTTGATTTAGGATTTTGGCAGCTTGTTTAGTTTGATGTGAATTTTAAAATTTGATTAATTTTAGATTTTTGTCATTTTTGACAAAAATACCGAATTTTGTGAGATTCTAAAGTTTCAAGTTATTTAGTCTGGCTTGTAGACTAGCTTTGTGTTTTGAGTCTTGTTTTGAATGAAATTTTCTTGAACTTCAGAGGTATTCTCTGGTTCTTCATGGTTTCTTTGACGTCTTCCTTGGGATCCCCATGGTTCTGGCTAGCCCGCAGGTTAATCACTACCCGCCCGACGTCGTTGGTATGAGAGATCGTCTTATTCCTGTGACATCGATATCAATGGCCGGTGGTTGTGGTGGTTGTGGTCGACGTGGTGGACAGGCTCCAGCTAAGGAAGTCCACTACCGAGACCAAAGTATCCTGGAGGTGATAATCGAGGATCTACAGAGGCAAAACACAGAGTTAACCAAACGCTTGATGATTAAGGATTTGCAGAGGCAAATCACGAAGTTATCAAAGAATTTTGTGGTGATTGATTTTGATCATGGTTGTCGTGGGCAGGTTCTGGCTGAGGAAGTCCAACAACATGATCATTGCGATCAGAGGTTTGGCCAGCCCATATACGACGATGATGATTATGAGGAGATCTCATCCATCTATGACTATGATGATGAGGAGGAGGAGATCTCGCCCATCTACGATGACGATGATGAGGAGGAGATCTCACCCATCTATAATGATTATGAGGAGGAGATCTCGTTCATCTATGATGATTACAAGGAGGAGATCTCACCCATCTACGACAATTACGAGGAGGAGGCCGATGAGGTGTACCTTGAGATGAAGCAAGATGAAACTTCTGTTGAGAAGGAGACTCTGCCATCACCTCCACCTCGACCTCATGTGCACTCTTTAGATAAGACTCTGATAGCATTAGACACAAGTACTCATTAGGGGTTTCAAATTTTGAGACGACACGCCGATGAGTGTCATTCTCCATTGGTCATGAACCAACAACTGCCAACACAAGAATTGCTAGTCAAGTATTTGCATGGAGTTCAGTCTCGATTCCGTCACATCTTTTGAGGACAACCTTGGAGGCACTTGCTACAAAGTGATTAGAGTGTCTTTGATAGTTCGAAAGGGCTCATTGGTGGTAATGCATTTATTTTTTTTTTTCAGAGGAGAAAGTGGGGAGCAGTAAGATGTAGTGCCATGAAGTAGCAGACTAATAATCCATCTTCACTCATACCTAGTCATACTATGCACCTTGGAGTCCTTGCAACAACATGGCATGATGTCACCAAGGAGGCCATGTTTACTGTCTATTACAAACCAAGGACAAGCCCTTCAAAGTTCATTGTTCTACATGAACCATATATGGAGTCCCTCAAAAACAATCATTCTATTGGGGTAAAGTTTAAAATAAGATTTGAAGATGAAGAAGAGGCCCCTGATCAAAGGTTTACTGGGATCATTGTGGGTGTATGAGACATTGAAAGTGATGCAAGTGTGCTGAAGAATCACTTTCATGATCAAGATAGTAGTCTAAACTTGTTGTCTGAGTCATGGTCTTTGATGCCTCCAAATCCTGATGATATTGTGGTTGTGGATTCTAATGACGCTGTTGAGAACTCGAGGACGCGTTTTTTCCAACCCGGGGTGACTGATGCAGGAGGAGTCGAGTAAAACTATGTGTTTCAGTCATGGTTCAGTATTTTGGCCATAACTTTGGCTACATGTGTTAGATTCCCATGTTCAACCCCAATTCGGAAAGCTTGTCTCAACGCGCATGTGTATTAAACCATGCTATGCCTAGTGGACATCGATTTCATTCCAAAATTCAGCCATGTTCCCATCCGTATCTTCATTTTTGCTGTTTTTAGTAATAATTAATTTGTCGATTTATGGCATGATTTGATTTTGATTTGATTTAGGATTTTGGGTGCTTGTTTAGTTTGATTTGAATTTTAAAATTTGAATAATTTCATATTTTTTTCATATTTGACAAAAATACCGAATTTAGTGAGATTCTAGGGTTTCAAGCTATTTAGTCCGGCTTGTGGACTAGCTTTGTTTTTTGAGTCTTGTTTAGAATGAAATTTTCTTAAACTTCAGGGGTATTCTCTGGTTTTTCTGGTTTCTTTGATGTCTTCTTTGCGATCCCCTTGGTTCTGGCTAGCCCGTGGGTTAATCACTACCCCGCTCGACGTCACCAAGATATAGGGGGAAAGTCCCTGTCAGCAACATCTATGATGCATGTAGAAAAAACATGAAATACACCCATGGAAGGGTTGAAAAAGGATGTGGAAGTTGGAGATAACTCCAAGAGTGAAGATGTTCCTTTGGAAGCTATTCCATAATTGTCTCCCAACTAAGAGTCATATGTATAATAGGAATTTTAAACCAGTTGATCTATGCTCAATGTGTAGAATGAGCAGTGAAACTACTAATCACCTCTTCCATGCATGTAGGTGGTTGCAACAGATGTGGGCTAAGATGAAAAGAAAGGGATCATTCCTCAACAACTGGGCCACGCAAACAAGAATCCTATCAGAAGTGAACTGGATGGCTAGTTGTTACTTAGAGAGCACAAAATATCTTCAGTAGGGATGATTATTGGAAATGTTTTGTGGCAGATATGAAAGGCTCCCCTCAGAACCTAATCTTCAGAAGAAAGCACAACGCATCTCTAATGGGTTGCACAAAAAAGCATAGTAGCAGTAGAATCAACCGATTGAAACCATAGGAATAAGGATGGAAAGGAGATGGAACAGAGAAAACTACAAACACCTGTTGCAAGTAGGTATGGTGTTCTTGTACTTGCTCTCCTTTGAAGTAGTCTTCAAATTAATTTAGTATGCTTGCCATAATATTCTTCAAAGAATTGGGAATTCTCTATGTAACGGATGAATCCGTTAAGAGAGAAATAAAGTACTTAATAACAGAATAGAGTTCAGATCCTCCATTACAGGGAATAGACAATGGACAATTTAAGCAAGTAGATGAAAGTTTTACAGTAATAATAGAGAACCCTAAAGACAGAACTGATAGTGAAGCTATTCAGTTCATGCACTCTTCATTAACACAAGAAGTAAGATAGATAGAAGATGACTCTGTCGATGAGCTCCAGCTCCGGTGAGAGAGTCGCGCTCTTCTGGGCGCCGCCTACTCCTCGAGAGGAATTAGGGTTCCAGGGTTCAGGTCTTCGATGGAGAAGCTTCTCGCCCACGTCTTCCCTTTTTAAGGACCTGACCACTGCCCATCATGAAATCCCTAAAGCAGATATTCGTTTTCCTCTTGCGTCTCATGTGCTGCCACGCGTCATGGTCTCCCACCAAGTTGTTACAACGTTCGCCTCCATTGTCTCCCAGACGCGTGTTGTTGCTTTTGACGCCATTCACCATGCTTTCACCAGCTGGCCCTCCATTGTTCTCCTCCGTGATATTACCAGCATGCCCTTGCATGGTCACCTTGAGAGGAAACGTAACAACACCCTCCCCATCAGAAAGGACCTTATCCTCAAGGTCCATATAAGGAAACTGTTGTTGGAGTTGATGAATGTCCTCCCGTGTATTCTCCGCTGTTGTTAACCTGTCCCATTGAACGAGAACTTGTTCAACAAGCTGGCCATTCTTGAGAACCTGGCGTGAGGCTAGAATGTATGCAGGTTGGATCACTGGTCCAGTGTTGACGGTCAGGCGAGGTAAGGGAACTTGGGCTCCTTGTGGATAGCCATGGCACTGCTTCAAGAGGGACACATGGAACACCGGATGAATTCTGGAGTCCGGTGGCAGGAGTAGCTTGTAGGCAACTTCTCCAATGCGCTGGACAATGCGGAATGGCCCAAAGAACCGCATGGCCAGTTTGTGGCACCTCCGAAAATGAACTGATTGTTGGCGATAAGGCTGTAGTTTCACAAAAACCCAATCTCCAACTTGAAATGAGACCTCTCGTCGTTTCTTATCGGCGAGCTTCTTCATCCGAGCTTGTGCCTTGGCCAGGTTTTGTTTAAGTTGTGAGAGGATTACATTTGCGGCTACCGGCCGCAACCAAGAAGAAACTGTTGGGGGATCTAAAGGGTCAGCAAAACAAGGCAGCAATGAAGGTGGCTCTCGACCATACACGGCCTCGAAAGGTGTCATCCCGATGCTGCTGTTAAAAGCCGTGTTATACCAGAGCTCCGCCCACGACAGAAGATCTAGCCAAGCCCTTGGATTATCGCCAACAAAGCATCGTAAGTACATTTCCAAACATTTGTTAAGGGCCTCAGATTGTCCATCGGATTGAGGATGATACGCCCAGGACATGGCAAGGGTTGTGCCCAGACGGTGGCAAAGATGCTGCCAAAATGAACTCGTGAAGGCTCGATCATGATCCAAGACGATTGAGAGAGGCATCCCATGAAGTCTCACGATATTATGGAAGAATTTCTCAGCCACCATTTGACTAGAAAAATTAGCTCGCAGAGGTATAAAATGTTCATATTTGGAGAGACGGTCGATCACCACAAAGATTACGGAGTAGCCCCTCACCGACGGAAGTCCCACGATAAAGTCCATGGCAATGTCCTCCCATATCCGCACTGGGATAGCTAAAGGTTGGAGGAGACCCCCTGGTTTAGAAGTATCATCTTTTGCCTGTTGGCAAATGGAGTAAGCCTTCACATATGCAGACACGTCCTTGCGCATGTTCTTCCAATAATAATGTTGAGCGAGGCGGGCAAGTGTGCGAAGACTACCTGCATGGCCTCCCAAGAGAGAAGAGTGAAACTCAGAGAGCAGTTGAGCCTTCAATCGGTCGTGATCTGGGACTAAGATTCGTCCCCTGAACCAGATAAGACCATGTTTGATAGTATAGTGGCTGGGCCCGCCTTGACGCAAGGAGTCACAAATAGCAATGCAAGCTGGGTCTTCACGTTGAGCCTGTTGTAAGAGTGGAATTAGGTCATTCTATAGCTGTGAACGACCTAAAGAGAAACAAACCCGAGAGGGCATCAGCAGCAACATTCTCACGACCTGGTTTGTACTCAATGACGAAGTCATAGCCCAGTAATTTAGAGAGCCATTTCTGCTGTTCTGGAGTGTGTAATGTTTGGTCACCCAAGTGTCTTAGTGCTTGTTGGTCAGTCTTGATAATGAATCGGTGGCCAATTAAGTAATGTCGGAACTTCGCTATAGCCTCTGTAATGGCGAATAACTCCTTGGTATAAGCTGACTGCGAACACATGCGTGGTGGCAGCTTCTTTGAAAAGTAAGCAATGGGGTGTGACTCCTGGCTTAGCACTGCTCCTATGCCATCCCCCGAGGCGTCTGTCTCCAGGACAAAGGGCTGAGAGAAGTTAGGAAGGCGTAGAACGGGGGCTGAGGTAATGGCTGCCTTCAAACAATCAAAGGATTGTTGCGCCTTGTCATTCCAATGGAATTGGTCCTTCTTCAATAGTTCAGTGAGTAAATGAGCCAGCATAGCATACCCTTAAATGAATTTGCGGTAGTACCAAGCCTAAGAAGCCACGAAGTTGTTTCAGATTGGAAGGAGGTGGCCATTGGAGAATTGCAGCAACCTTGAGTTTATCCATCTCCACTCCTCGGCCGGAGACAATGTGGCCAAGGTAGTCCACTTGAGTGATGCCAAAAGAACATTTGGAGAATTTTGCATACAACCTGTGCTGTTGCAGAGTAGCCAGAACCATCTCGACATGGTGCAAGTGAGTATCCCACGAAGAACTGTAAACCAAAGTATCGTCAAAAAAGACAAGCACATACTTACGAATGGCGAACTAGAAAACAGTGTTCATGAGAGACTGGAACGTCGCCGGTGCGTTCGAGAGCCCGAAGGGCATCACCCGCCATTGATAGTGTCCGTGATGAGTTCGGAACGCCGTCTTGTGCCTGTCATCTGGATGAACCAGTATCTGGTGGTAGCCTGACCGAAGGTCTAGCTTGGAGAAGTAGACCGCACCATACAGCTTGTCGAGGAGTTCATTGATAGTGGGTAGAGGAAAGGCGTCCTTTACCGTAACAGCATTGAGAGCCTGGTAATTCGTGCAGAAACGCCACATCCCATCTCGTTTCTTGACAAGAATAACCGAAGAAGAGAATTGGTTGTTGCTGTGCTCAATCAACCCGTCATTCAACATCTGAGAAACCATGGTTTCGATCTCAGTCTTCTGTGAGTGGGCATAGCAATATGGTTTGACTTTTACTGGGCCGGTGTCGGGACGTAAGGGAATGCGTTGGTTACACGGTCACGACGGTGGCAGGCCAGTTGGAAGGGCAAATATACCCTCATAACGCAACAAAAGGAACTTCATTTCAGGGATCATATCACAAGGTAGTTGAGCAGCCAAGGGCGTACCCGTTGAAGTAATGTCCTCCATGGAACCAGCACCAGAGAGACATCCATCAGTGTCTTGTATAGTGAGCGTAAAACACTCTGAGATGGCATCAGTATAACAGAGACGAAGGAGCAGACGAGAAAAGGCCTCTTGCGGGGAAGTAGAGAGATCCCCTCTCAGGGTAACAAAGTGGTCATCCAGTACAAACTTCGAGAGATGGGTACTATAATCAACAAGGTAAAAACCTAGGGATGCCAACCAAGCTGCACCAAGGATCATGTCAGCCCCGGCAATGGGTAAGACAAAAGCTGGAACATGCAACAGGTGCCTTGCATCCGGAGCGGTAAGTCCTCTACCAGGCCCTCGACTTGGAGAAAGTGACCATTTCCGACGAGGACGCGGAAGGGTTTGGCAGGCGAGATCTCCAACTTTAAGAACTGAGCGACCCGAGGTTGAATGAAGTTGTCGTTACTCCCACCATCAAGGAGGACGTGAACAAGATGGCCATGGATGAGCCCTTGAAATCGCATGGTGCCAGAGAGATGGGTGCTGTTCATGGCGTTCAGGGACATCTTACTGAATTGAGTTTCCATTTCTTCAGCTGAGCCCGGAGCAATTTAGAATTCAGTTTCCGGAGACTCGGAAGGATTATCCTCCCACTGGAGCAAGAGAAGTCTCTTGTTAGGGCAACGATGTGCAGGTATCGTTCATCACAGGTGAAACATAAGCCCTTAGATTTGCGAAGTTGCATTTCATCCACTGAGATTTTCTTGTGATTGGGAGGACCGGCCATCGGTGGTGGAGTAGTTTTTAGGGCGGGAGTTACGTCTTGCTTGCCTAGAATGTGTGGTGCCGGCTTGAAGTTTGTGTGTATGTCCGGGCTTGGTGAGATTTTAGTATTGATATTCCGACCAGATGGTAAGTACTTCTCTTCAAAGAGCTTGGCAAGCATCACCGCCTTCTCGAGAGAAGCTGGTTGCCAAGGAATGACTTCATGCTGAGAGGCGCGCTTGAGGCCACTGATAAAACAGTCCACTATGGCGGAGGGTCCGATGTCATCAACCCTGTTCGCCAGAGCAGTAAACTGGTCATAATAGGAAGACACCATGCCGGTCTGTGAGAGTTTAAAAAGAGAGTAGCGGGGTCCGTCGAAAACGGAAGGGCCATAGGCGTTCTCAATCGCCGTGGAGAGAGCCTTCCACGATGACACCCCACCACCCTTCTGCAGCATCTGAAACCAGGGAACAACCGGGTCGTCAAAGTGAATAGAAGCAATCTTCAGCCTGGAGTCCTCCGATATGCCGTAATAGTCGAAGAACTGGTCTGCTTTAAAGATCCACTGTAACGCGTCTGTACCGTCAAAATGAGGGAAGTCGAGACGAACGGAACGAGAAACGTTGGAAGGCAGCAGATCCGGTGAAGGTAAGAAGCTTGAGTAATCACGCGAAGCGGATCCAGAAGGAGGGAACTCGTTCTGTGCGTACGCTTGTGGACGTTGTCCAGGGAGCTGGTGACATTTGCAAGAGTCTTGTCGTAGTTTTCAAGCCTTTCCTGGATGTGCTCGAGAGCTGAAAGGACGGAGGTCATCTGCCTCTGGAGTTCCTTCAAACGCGTGTTGTCCGCCATAGAGTCGACGTCGTCCCTCGGAGTTCAAATGAAAGCACCAAAATTTAACGGATGAATCCGTTAAGAGAGAAATAAAGTACTTAATAACAGAATAGAGTTCAAATCCTCCATGACAGGGAATAGACAATGGACAATTTAAGCAAGTAGATGAAAGTTTTACAGTAATAATAGAGAACCCTAAAGGCAGAACTGATAGAGAAGCTATTCAGTTCATGCACTCTTCATTAACACAAGAAGTAAGATAGATAGAAGATGACTCTGCCGATGAGCTCCAGCTTCGGTGACAGAGTCACACTCTTCTGGGCGCCGCCTACTCCTCGAGAGGAATTAGGGTTCCAGGGTTCAGGTCTTCGATGGAGAAGCTTCTCGCCCACGTCTTCCTTTTTTAAGGACCTGGCCACTGCCTATCACAAAAGCCCTAAAGCGGATATTCGTTTTCCTCTTGCGTCTCCCGTGCTACCACGCGTCGTGGTCCCCCACCGAGTTGTTACAACATTCGCCTCTATTGTCTCCCAGATGCGTGTTGTCGCTTTTGACGCCATTCGCCATGCTTTCACCAGCTGGCCCTCCATTGTTCTCCTCCGTGATATTACCAGCATGCCCTTGCATGGTCACCTTGAGAGGAAACGTAACACTCTATCACCTTGACCAAAAAAAAATTTTATATATTCTTTGAACTTGGGTCCCAAGCCATTAAATATGTGAAAGACCAAATCATCATCTTATGGTATTCCGGTAAGAGCAATTAATTAAGTTGATCAACTATACTTTTCAAAGTTCTAATATTCAACAACTGATTGGTTGTCATGTTTGATGACGGTAAGATTCTCTTTGACATTCCTAGTATGAGAACATGTTTAATTTGTAAGCAAATAGATGAGAGAATTTTCTCCCTTGTTCAACAAATGTTCCAGCATATATAATAAAGGGATGAAAGTTTCAGAAGTAAATTCAATAATTGTACGAATCTAACACTTTCTGTTGACACTCCAAAGAAGATAGGCATGATTAGAGAATTTTTGTTGAAAGGAATTGTGCATGCTAAGAAATTTTGTGATTCATGAGAGGTGATGATTGTTTCATAAAATAGTTGTCATTCATTCTTCTCAACATGCTTGTACTATCTGATCATGGTTCAGTTGCCCATCCTTAAATCCAACTATAAGATTAATTTAATTTAATAAAAGTCTTGCCCCAATATTAACTTAACATTCCAGAATTTTTGAAGGTTTTTATTTCTGAATTAATTTTAACCATTGCCACACAAAGATTAAACTCTTCAATCTAGTTAACACCTGATCTTAATACTAATTATATCCAACCATATATATATAAACAATAATTGGAATAACCTTTTCATCATAGAGATGATACTTGAACAGAAATTAAACATGAAAATAACTTTGAAAAAAATCATACATAATATATACTTCACTTGTGCACATACATAAATTAATCTTGTTCAAACAATCATAGCTACAAACAAATGAAACTTATAAGACTAAACCACACCCAAGAATCATTCATCAATTAATGCATCATAACCCTGAATTCCTCAAAGCTAAGCACTCCATCTCCATCAAGATCAAACCTACAAATCATGGCAGTGCACTCATCCACATCTCTAGAATTACCAAGCTTGCTAAGCATCCTCTTCAAGCTCTTCACCGTAATGCATCCTTGTCCTTCCATCTCATACATGGAGAAAGCCTCCCTCAACTCCTTCTCATCCTCATCCTCCTCACCATTAACACTTACAAGCTCCATGAAGTCCTCTAAACTTAGAAGTCCATGATCACCAACAACAGCCTTAGCTTCCTCAATGCTCAACTGCTCTCCAATGCTTCTCATTAGATGCTTCAACTCCTCTGCAGAGATCTTTTCCATCTCCATTCTCATCAAAGCAATGGAATACCTTCTCGATCTCAGTCTTTGAGCATAAGGCCATTGGAAAACAATTAAGTAAGAAGCTTTACTACTTGTGTCCTTGAGATTGAATCACTCGCTATGAATATGTGTATATAAATAGATTGATAGATAGGAAGGAAGGAGATGCATATGGAGTGATTGAGAGGGGACGTGCATGGAAATTAAGGTGTGAGAAGTATTGGAATAAGTCATGCAAAGTAAAGTTGTTCTCAAAGGACTTGGCAAGCATATATATGGTAATTATGGATTGACGAAGTTAATGGCGAACATTTCAATTGGTGTGGGCATGCATTAAGAAAAAGTATTTATTTATTAATGAACTTTTAAGATTTTGAATATTTTTATACAGATAGGTGGGTTTGTGTGTTTTAAAAGATTTGTTGCAAGATATACTTTAAATTGTATGTTTATTATGTGGGACGGGTTTTAGTAAATTTTCCTATTTATTTATATCTCCGCGATTGCCTGGTCATCTGAATTGATAAATCTAGGGGGTTTATGAGCAGCCTCCTTCGTCCTCTTCCCACTAGGGATAATCTTCCCCTAGTGGCTTTTGTTTTTCGTCGGCCTCACTGGCGGAGATCGAGGACGTGTCACCGGTCCGGCCTCGGCCGCCGGTGTTGTTGGTTATGGAGGTGGTGTTATTAGAGTGGGTGCTGCTAGTGGTGTAGTTGGTTCCGTGAATGCGCGTGTTGTGAAGAATACGGTTTGGTGTTGTCTGGTGGAGTGCGATGTGTAGGTATTTCTGGTTGTGCAACTTGTGTTTTTGGTGCGGGTGTTGTCGTTGGTGCAACTAGTCTATTGGTGATGCTTTTGTTGTTGGTGCTAGTGTTGCGCTGTTGTTCTTGGTGTGGGTGCTGATGGTGAGGGTGTTGGAGTATAGACAAACAATAGTACCACATCGACTAATTGGAGAAGAGTGATGGGGCATATATGTGGGAACACACTTCAAAGTAGTGAGGCCTTTTGGGTTAAGCCCAAGAACAAAACCGTGCGGGCTCGGGCCCAAAGCGGACAATATTGCTACTTGTGTGAAGTGTGTGGTGCCCCCCGATCCTACAAGTGGTATCAGAGCCGGGTCTCTCCAGTCGTGTGGTAGAGTGGATCCCCGAAAAAAATAAAAAAAATAAAAAAATGGCAGTGGATTAGACTCTATCAGGCAAGCCTAAAAAAAAAGGGGCCTCTGACCAGGCAAGCTAGTAGCCTCTGACCTGGCAAGCCAACGGCCTCTGACCTGATATGAGTTGGCTCTCGAGTGTGCTGCAATCTCGATGGAGCAAAAAAAAAAAAGGGTTGATTATGTGGTCCTTTGTTTGAGGGGGGATGTTGGAGTATAGACAAACAATAGTACCACATCGACTAATTGGAGAAGAGTGATGGGGCATATATGTGGGAACACACTTCAAAGTAGTGAGGCCTTTTGGGTTAAGCCCAAGAACAAAACCGTGCGGGCTCGGGCCCAAAGCGGACAATATTGCTACTTGTGTGAAGTGTGTGGTGCCCCCCGATCCTACAGAGGGTGCTATTATTGGTACTTTTGGTGCCGGTGTTACTGGTGGTGCTAAACATTTATTGACACCCCTTTTTAAATTTTTTTCATGGGGGTCCTCTGCTTGTTGTGGAGATGAAGTAAGAAAATCAACTCTTGTCATTTCGGTACATTGTATTGTCCTTTGGACATTCACGCTTATGAGTATAATGCTTCAACTTTTGATCGAGCTCTTTAACTCATTCATGATGAACACCAAGATGTTCTCTCCTCCTTGGGGGCCTACAACCAAACAATCTTCGTGAGGGACTTCTTCCCTCGTGTTTCCTCCTCCTCCAGTCTTCCTCTTCCGCACACTTCGAGGAGGGTGGTTTTTATTTTGGAGGAAGCTAAACCGCCGCACTGTGTACCCATTCTTGGTGGTCTCGCTTATAATCTGAACTTCTGATCAACTCAACCTCCGCCTAGTTAGAGGGGTAAGCGGTGAGGATAACCAAATTATGTAGAACAATAGTAAATAAACACTTTAGTAAACCAATAAACATTTAAGCAAAATAATAAAGCAGCTTACGCGAAAGTAATAAGCACCATACCAAAATAATAAGCACTTAAACAAATGATAAACACTTTAAACAAAAAATAAACGCTTAAGCAAAATAATAAATGTTTTACAAAAATAATAAACACATTATCAAAAAAGAAGCACTTAAGCAAAATAATAAATGATTTACCAAAATAATAAGCGCTTACGTAAAATAATAAACGCTTTGCAAAAGAAATAAGCGCTTAAGAAAAATAATAAATGCTTCGCAAAAATAGTAAATGCTTATGTAAAATAATCAACACTTTATAAATAAAAAAAAATAAGTGCTTAAGAAAAACAATAAACACTTTACAAAAAAAAAAAAAAAAAAACTAAGTGTTTACACAAAACAAAACAATAGACAAAACTCATCTCCTTCCCCTTCCACTTCTTTGAATAACACAAAAATTGATTTCTACTTCTTGAAGTTGTTCTCACCGTAGCTTATAATGCACAGTATCTTCATGAAGGATACTCTGTTGTTGGTCTAGGTCATCTTGTAGAACCACAAATTAAGGGTGAGGGTACACTTTTTCTCAGCCGACCTGACGTTGTGAGTTTCCTAGCGACACGGGCTTTTACACGGCTTACTGCATCAGAGATGTCCTCTATTAGCCACTTGTGGGTGGGTTGCACCTACTCGTAGTCCCAGAGCATGTCGAGGTTGTCATACGAAGCAACCCATAGTGGGGCTACACAGGAGTTGCTTGTTAACAGAAAAGTCCCAAGGAAGTAGACCACCAACATCTTAACGAAATTCTCCTCCTTGCTGGCGACCTTCACAACGAGGTCGAGGAGAACCTTCTAAATGGCATTCATTTTATATTTGTAACGCCCCAACCCGATCCCGGGACCTCGGAGCACGTGTGCAGACCGGCCGTAGCCGTGTAGAGTCGGGCCCCACACGGATACAAGGCCTAAGTGAGTAAGCAGATAATGCAAATAAAACAACTTAATAAACAGAGTTTCAGCGGAAAGATAAATAACAAGGGTTCAAATACCCTACAAATACCAGGACCTAAGGGGTCCTATAAAATATCTCACTCAAACAAGAAAGATAACCAAGGTCCTCGGACCTCTGCAAATCACCCGACCCACGATCGGCTCAGCTCCTGCGTACTAGAGTCCTACGCCTCAGGATCTGTAAACAGGAAGGAAAACAAGTGCATGAGCTTTCGAATGGAAAGCCCAGTAAGTACCCCTGTGGGGTTCAAGAAATTTGATATCAATCAATCATAAATATCAAAACAAGCTCCGGGCACGCCCCTAAAAAAATAAGCCCTAGGAGTCTATCACAAAAATAAACAAGAAATCGACTCCTAGCGATGAGTTCTAAAGAAGCTCCATAAGCCGCCTCCCCGGTCGCACTCATCAACCCGGCCGAGAAAGCGACCATCCTGGCCGCTACGCCCTCGGGTCGTATGCCGATAGCGCCACCTCTCACGCGCGGCCGACGTAATTCCCCACCGACCGGCGGGGACAACTAGAACACTCTCCCTCTGGGCGAGGAGTGGGAACGCCGTGGTGTCCCGTCCCCTAACGCCTTCAGAAAATCCGGAGCTCACCTGCTCCACTGAAGCCGGGACGAAGAACAGAACACACAGGGATTCCAACATCCTGAAATAATCAAACGTGCTAAACAAAAGATTTCAACAAATCAAGGAAGCATGTATGAATCACAAAGCAACATGTCGCAATAAAGACACATCAATAAGATCTCCGAAGAGAGGAACAAGGCATGCTCAAACATGCAAATCAAAAGTCAAGAAACCAATCAATAAATGACTGGGAGGTACAAGGCAGAAGTACTTACCTAAAGTCACAGAGTCTCGTATCCCACGGGACTTCCCGACGCATCCACGTCAAAATCTGATAAAGATAATTCCATACTTAATAAGTGTACTTGTCTATAAACATTACATCTGCAATGCATGCTCTAACGGGCCCAAGTTCGACTTTGTGGGCCTTCCCTCACATCTCTATGTCATTCTACCTTAAATGACTAATTTTATCTATTTCTGTAAATAGAATTTAGTGGCTTGGTGGTTAAGGCCCACTAAACCCATGTTGAGGGGTCCTTGGTCCAAACCCCCATCCTTACTTCCCATTAGTTTATTCATTTTTATTTTGTTTTATTTGACTTAGCCCAAATTCTTAAGTCAACTTGATTCAACCGAATTTTTGCTAACTGGTTGGCCCAAACCCAACCGATCCATTTGCCATCTACACGATAAATAAATTAATCAATTAATCACTTGTTTACCTTCTAAATTAAGTTAGAACATCCCTTAGTCTAAACCGTTTTTACTTGATCAATCGAATTATAGGTTAACTAGACCAATAATTAGATCAATAGTCCATTAGACTAGTTAAGTTGATTAACCCGAATCAATTAACTAATTTTATCCATTTAATTAAGATCGGCTCCAATTAATCCCCAGTTAATTAATTAAACCATAGTTTTAATTAAACTTTAATCAATTAATCTCAGTTAATTGATTAACTAACTTAATTAATTCAATTTAGAATTTTAATCCAAACCGGATCAGTTCATCTATCAATTAATTTATTTAATTCAAAATTTAAATCAATGAACTTATCCATCCGTTTTTATAAATCCAAATTTATAAATTAAATTTTTATCTTTTAATTTAGTTAATAAATAACTAATGAATCCTATTTCTCTCTCTCTTCTCTCTTCTCTCCCGCCTCTCTCACTCTCTTTCTCTCTTTGCGGTCCGGGGGTGGAGGAGGCCTTCCAGAATGCATGGTGGCCGCCGGTGAGCACGAGGGACGGCGCCGCCACTCTCCCGCCACCATGCCATCATCGCCCAGAGAGCCTTTGTGCGCCAATGGCTCCTCCCGAGTCCCAACCCTACCAAAATCACGCGGTATGCATGCATGTTCACCGGAAAAAGGAAAACAGAGAGGATAAGGAACTCACCGAGACCTCGCCGTCGTTGCTGGAGTTCTGATCTCCACCCCCGGGTGTCCGTCTCACTGTCCTCGGTTCCTCCCTTCCTGCCTCGTCGGAGAAGAACTCCCTTCTCTCTCCCAATTTTCCACGGTGGAGGAAAGCTCGCCACTGCCCGGTGTATCTCCAAAGCTCCGCCACGGTCTCCCTTTTATAGGGCTCGAGGAGAATCGGCTCTCGCTGGCGAGGGGGATTGATTGGAAATCAGATCCCCCTCCTTCCATCTCTGGCCATCAATCCATGCAGGCATCTATGGTAAGGAGTCTCGCGCGGTGGCGCTGGAGGAGGATAAAGACAGTGGGTTTGCCTCGGGATTAGCACAATTCCAAGATCCCTTCGATCCTGGTCGTTCATCCCTCTCTATATAGTTTCTCTGGTATTTTTGCGCAAGAGACCCCCAACTTCTAAAATATTTACAGTTGGGTCCTTGGACTGTGAGAGAGAGACTATTCACTTTAAGTCCTTCAACTTTCCTATATTACACTTAGGTCCTCAACCAGACACAGCCATTTTTTCCTTGTAGTCCCTGCTCTTTACAAAAATTGCCCTTTAGTCCTTGGCAGCGAATTTTTTTCAAAGTTAACAATTTAAATTTATTTAAAATTTAAATTTAAACCGATTTGTTATTTCCTTTCTGATTAAATTCCATCACACCAACTTAGGACCTTTCCTAATAGATTTAATCAATCTATTTCCCCTCTTCTATCTATGTCCCAATCATGATTATTAGAGAACTTTCCAAGTTTAATTAAATTGGATATTTCCAAATTTAATTAAATCATCCATTATTTAAAATAAATAATTTATGAAATAATTTCCTTTCTAAACTCCCTCATGTCCATTTACCACAATGCCCTTGGAGTTTATTTGAATTCCCGAAATACCCTTTGGCAGTTTTAAATTATTAACTAATTTAGGGAAATATTAAATCCTTTATTTCAAACAAAAATCATGGATTTTACAATATTAATGGTTAGCTCTCTTTATGGAGACACTTGACAATTATGACAATGGTAAATCCATCAGTTCGATTCGATTAACCATGGCGGTCTGGATGAGTCGTGTTCCTCAAGAACCTATACTCAAAAGTAGTCTTTGCGGTCTTCGTGTAAAATCCAGAGATTTTAGGGAATTATTTATTTTGTTTGTTTTATTTTTTAATTAGTTATTTTCTTAACTGATTGGTAAACAAAGGAAAGACCCCAAGGTTAGAATTGTTTGAATTTTTGGTGGGAATAAAATTTGCTAAATTACTCCTTAGGTAATAGGATGATTTATTAGTTGGTTAATTGAGTAAATTCCCCAAATGTAAAATTAGTAGGATTTATATATATATATATATATATATATATATATATATATATATATATATATATATGATTTATTTTAAAGAGTTAAAGATAAAAATCAGATTTACTATATATAAATCTATAGTTATATTAAAGATGATATGATAAGATAGGAATGAGGTTTTCTGATTTTAAATACGTAAGGGTTGCGTGAGAAGACGTGCTTGGTTAAAGTCATCAATGGAGGTTGTTTGAAAGTTTTTTTTTAATCAAATAAGATAAAGAATTTCTTTGATGGAAAGAGCTGATTTGATAGATGATGGGATGTACCTTATTATATATATATATATGTGTGTGTGATTATATAGGAGGTAATCTTAAACATAAACATCCACGTTGGGGACCATGCAATGGTATAAAGTTTGAAAATAACAGTGGAGATAAGAAGCTTGTAAATAACCTCAAGATCCAACGGCTGAGGTTAAGTATGCCATTTGAGGACGCGTGAGATGGGCCTGCATTATCGTCCGCTGCGTGAGGCGACAAGGACCTTCGCCAGCTGATGGGGGCGCGCTATCACCAGACCCCAACAGCTAACCGTGTGGAGATTGGATAACTCCCCTATCAACGGGATTGGTTATCTCCGAAGATCTCCTATGGACGTCTATAAGACTAACGGAGAACGTGTAAACCTTAGGGTCATCTTCGTTTCGTGTGATGGATCGTAAGTGAGGGAGAGTCCATCACCGGAGCGTAGCCTCGAGGCGCCGCGAGACCACCAGCCTTAAGCTGTCCGTGAGGTGGAGGCCGGAGAGGGTTTGGCAGGCGAGGAGCGTCTTCGGACGAGCGTAGAGGGTGTTGAGCGACTGAGCAGGGCGCCGGAAGTCTTGGAGCGGCGCAGGCGATCAGAACCGATGAGCAAAGGCGTCGCAAACCGCCGGTGAGCCCTTATCCCTTGTTGCATGAGATCACCCATGACTTGAAGGATTATACACTTATTTACTCATGTCTTTCTAGGTTCATAGTGCATGAGTTTGGATTTTTAATGACAGAGATATAGGCAATCTCAGGTTTCATGAAAGGTTGGATTGTTTTAATATTGGCATGTATGGGTTAGGTGATTTGAGGTGGTGAACTTCCTGTTGTTTATTAGAAGGATTAGTTTGGTTGGAAGGTTTGAAGCTTCTATGATCCTAGATTCTCACTGTGATGAGTGCATGGACATGCATTAATAGTTTAAGGTTTTATGGTTAGTGATTAGTGGGTTTATGGGGGGTTTCATGCTTTGTTGGTTTTCATTGATAGTGTTTCTCAGGGACTGACAGAGAGAGAGAGAGAGAGTTATTGTTTAATGAGTCTCTGATTTGTTGTGTGTCCATACATTAATGAATCCATGCTACAGCCATGTTATAGTGATAAAGCCACTGGATTTTCTTTTATCATTTTGGTTGCTATGCAAGCTGAGGAGCTGTTTATGATTTAGGAAGTCTGTTGGATGAGATATGAGAGAAAGAGATAGTGAGGTGTTTGTAAGTTCAGATCCTTCACTGGTTATTCATAGGAACAAGTGTGTTCTTTTATTTCTATCTCAAGAAGGATGCTGTTCATAGACACTAAGTTGCATTCCAGAGGATTGTTATTGTAGTGGAGGTGTCTTCCCTGAGGTCAGTGTAGGGCTGGACGGCTAGTAATAACATGGTCACAGATCCTATTCTGGTGAGTGGCTGTGTGTTGGGTTGAGTTTAGACCACGAGTTAAGATGGACAAGTTAGATGTTGGCTAGGGGGCTGCAGTCTGGCTGTCCCCTTCGAGGGACAGCTGGGTTGCCTGTGAAACCCCAATAGAGAGGTATGATATACCGTTGGAAAGATGAGGGAAATATCTTTCTAACGAACATTGGATCAGTTAGATCGGGTCTCCGGACTAGAAGTTATGAGTAATTCTTTGGGACTGCGCAGAGTTGTGTAAAATTCTGCATTTATACTATTAGTGATAATAAACCACTTTGTTTTTAGTAATGGTACTAAGTGATGGTTGTCGTTACCAGATCTAGACGTAGAGAGTTGAGCCACGTCAGGGGTGACACGAGACAGTCGAGTGGGTTTTGGTAGAGGTGGGTGACTCTTGCCTAGCTCCCACAAAGAGATGGGTTTCTTTGGCCCTCTTATTACCTGGTTTGGTATATTCTTGATTGTTATCATGATTGTGCTTGTGTTTATGATCTGGATATCTGTTGTTGCTTCCCGGTATACATGTTTTGTTTGATGTTTTCCACATCTGTGATTGGTTGTTTGGACAAGTTATCTTTTTGGATGCTCACTGAGCATGCCACCGTGGACCGGGATATTACTGTGGGACTCGTGGTGCTCGTGTTTAGGTTGGGTCGGTATGCGTCTGGATGGGTATGCGTACCCATGGAGCATAGCCACCTGTCGTCCGGTACTTGACCACTGAGGCACGCAAGACTTGTGCTAACCATGGAGGTATGATTGGATGAGTTTAGGGGGCCCCGTTGTTTGGTTTCTTGTGCTGATTTGGTTATTTTCTTGATATGATCCATGTCTTGACTGATTGTCCTGATTTGCCTATCTTGACCCTTTAGACGGTGCTCATCGTGATTTCTCTGCAGGGTACTTACTGAGCTTTTCTTTCGAAAGCTCACTTCACTTTCTTTTTTCCTTCCAGGTTAAGAGGAACATATGGCTCAAGATTTGGGGCTGCGCGTGGGACTGGGATAGGATGGAGAGGTCCGAGGACCTCAGGTTGAGTGTGAGAGTTTGTTTGTAGGACCCATGTAGGGCCTGATTTTGTATAGTTTGTTATAGGGTGAATTGAACCCTTGTGATTTTAAATTCCGCTGTATAACTTTCACATTGTTATATATGACATTTTGATTATATTATGTTATCTTCTTCTATTACTTAGGCCTTGTATCCGAGTGGGGCTCGTCTCCACTTGGGTACGGCCGGTCTGCTCACGTGCTCGAGGTCCCAGGATCCGGGTCAGAGCGTGACACTTCGGCTTGAAGTTTATTACAACACCATATATAGCATCAGAGGCCAAGGATTATGCTGCCATTCTTTGGTCGGAACTCGAGCTGAGAAGAACCAATGTTGAAGGTTCTGGTCTTCACATTGTACATGGCCAAGAGCGAATCCAGAAGCCCCTTCTCCTGGATAATGGGCTCTAGGTCTATAAAATGTGCAAAGGGAGTTTTCTCAAGCATCTCCCAATGCCGAGTTGTCATCATCCTCTTCATTTCTCTCATCATTGTCACAATTGGAACCAGATAGTACCTGACATTTATGAGGATGCAGCTTTTCTTTGCCATCTTGCAAAGAACTGTACATTACAACAAACAATTTAAGTGCTTGACCATGTAATCGAAACAACACCTTCAACAATAACAATAAACGCTTTCGTTCAAAATAAACAGAAACACCAAAAATTAATACAAATGCGTTACACACGCTGTTACAACTAGAACAGTAACCACTTTCATTAAAAATAAATGGAAACTTTAAAAAACAAAGACAAACATATTCTGATAAACGCACATTGTTACATTCAGAAATATAAGTTGTGCCTTAGAATCTAAAATAAACTTCAACCACTACATCACGTATCGTAAACCCAAAAATTGAAGAGCTTTTAGTTGGGAGAAGCTCATTTGGGTCTACGCACTTAGAAAAAGCCACTAGAAGCTCCAGAGAGATGCTCTTCCCAACAGCCGGCGAAGACTAGACGTTGCGAAGTTGGGCAGAAGAGCGGCGGGAACTCATGAAACTGGGAGAAAACCACAGAGAAAACGAATGAGTCGCTTCTGAGGGGTGAATAAGAAGGCAACTCCACTACATGCGTTGGATGTCGCCTCCCTGAGAACCCAGTCACGCACGGAGTTCCAACGCCCGCCCCTCCTTTAATGGGTGATGGGGCATTCTCATAATTTTTTATATTAAAATATCATATTTCATACGAATGGGTATTCTTATAATTCCAACCATCCATTTAACTCCGTTAATGTGCTACAAGATTGAAGGACAATTAATTCAAAAAAGAAGGGCTTTTAAAAATAGGAAATTTTCATAAAAAAACATGTGATTTCACGGATTATAAAACAGGGGAAAGTGGTTTTTTTTCCAAAAAAACCTTGTGGTTTCTCCAGGTAATATAAAAAAGGGAAAACAAGTCAAAAAATTTAACAAAAAATAAAACTCACATTTGCTTTGCAAATTTGTGAAACCACATGGTTTTTTCTTTGTTAAAAACCTTACGGTTTTTGCCTTTTTTGTTAGCTGGACAAACCACAAGGTTTTTTTGGAAAAAACAAACACCTTCTCTATTATGCAAATCCGTCAAACCACATGGTTTTTTTTTTGGGTGGGGGGGGAGGAATTTTCCCTAAAAAATATGCAAAATATTAGAGTCTTTTTTAATATAAACCAACTATCCAGTGACCTTCTATCACTTTGTTTTTTCTATAAGTAAAGTGAACAATTATAAACTAGAGCAGAGTTTGCAGGGAAGTAATCCAATCTATTATTCTTTGCCAAACTTTGATGAATTTTAGTACAAATTTCAAAATAGCATGAGAAATATAAGCAATTGAAAACTGTGGTTTACTATGTTTTTTTTTCTTCTGTTAGTACACTTCAAAAATTCTTGTTTTGACTGAAATATGTAAGACCAAAATTATATAAGACAGAGTAGGAGGGCCAATAGGAGGATTTATGTATTAAGCCATGATATTTGGTTTTTTTTAATTCACATATGCAACCAACTAATGTGCCTATACGGCCCAACAATTAGGTCATGCCACTTTAATGCAGCTAACATTAAACATGTTTTTGTTGTATAAGGAATTCATCAAAACAGGATAAAGCATAATTCAAAACTAACTAGATAATAATGGACAATTCCAAAAGCTCAACATCCATCTTACCAACAAAAACTTGATGGTTAGGGCACCATGAACTCTTAGCTTGCAAAAGAAGAGATTATAGTTGGTTTTTTATAGCTCATGCTTGAATTTGCAGTCATTTAAGGAAGAAATTAAGAATTTTAACTAGAAAATAATAATTAAGATCAAATCTAATATAATTAAGAATGTTCTGCCAGATATCATAAGTAGTGAACAAACAACTCTCAGAAATTGTAGAAGTATTTTTGATAAAATATATTCTAAGGGCATAGGAATTAGCTCACTCATTAGAAAAAAAAATACCTTCGGCAGTGAAATGAACTTCCAACTAAATTGGTTGACTGGGTTAGGGCTTGCATTGAAACTCTCTCAATGGCATTTATAATAAATGGCAAAGTAGGGCAATGGATTAAACCAAAAGCAGGAATTAGACAAGGGGATCCACTATCTCCCTACCTATTCATCCTGATCTCTCAGGTTTTAACCAATATTTTTAGTAAAGCAGAGTCACTTAATATGCTTAGAGGAATACATATTAGTCCTACCATAGTAATTAATCACAGTTTGTATGCAGATGATCTCCTTATATAATGTGAGGCCACTAGGAAAAATTCAAAAACTGTCAATATGTGTCTTGATATATATACTTCCTTAAATAGACAAAGGGCCAACCTTGATAAGTCACAGATCTTTTTCCCCTTCTAGTTCAATCCAAAGTTGAAAGATCCATATTAGGAATGCTTCAAATCTAACAGGGTGATTTTCCCTTCAAGTATCTAGGTTGGGGTCTCCCCTTTCAAAATACCCATGAACAAATTCAGAACATTAACATATAAGATGGAAAAGAAACTAGCCCATGTAAATTTTAAATTTATCTATGTCTGGTAGGGTGACACTAGCTAGAGCTAAAATCATGTCTTTATATGCATATGGCTTGAACACTTATGCCATCTCGGACATAATACTAGGCAAATTAACCAAACCTGTAGAAGATCTATTTGTATAGTAACAGCAAGGGCAACGACCTCCATCACATAACCTAGAATACAATTTCTAGAACAAAATCTAAGTATGGTTTAGGTTTAAAAGACTTGAAACTAAAGAAAATTGATTTACCTTCAAAACATTTATTAGAACTATTAAATAGGAGTAACAAAGCTTGGGTACATCTGACAATACATAAGTATAGACCTCCTAACCTATGGGCTTTAGTAACAAGTAGGCATATATCCTATACATACAAATAATTAATGGTAATAGGTAGATGGGTAAAGCATGAAGTAGGAATTAGGCAAGATGACCCAATTTCCCCTTACCTATTCATCCTTGTCTCCTAAGTATTAACAAACTTTCTCAACAAAGCTAAAAACATGAAACTAGTGAGTGAGATTAGAATTACAGAATCATATTCATTAACCATATACTATATGTTGATGACCTACTTCTCTGCTGCAAAGCAACTAGGAGAAATGCTAGAACCATAAACTTGTGTTTAGAATTATACTCATCCCTCACACGCAAAGGGAAAATAAGAACAAATCAGAAACATACTTCCGATCTTGGTTGAACTTAAGACTTAAAAGATTAATACTTAAAATATTGAATTGAAACATGGTTGGTTTCCATTCAAATACCTAGGATGTTGGATCTCCCTAAACAAGGTCCCTATGAATAGAGTTCTCATTAGTAGAAAGAGTGAAGGAAGGAGTAGCTCACTGGAAAATAAAGAATTTATCTGTGGCAAGAAGGCTTACCCTTGTCAACTCGGCCGTAGTGTTACTGCCTTTTTATGGACTCAATACATGTGCCATCCTTGATACTACACTTGATAATATATCCAAGCTAGTTAGGAGATTCATTTGGGGTAGTAACAACAATGGTGATGGAGCCCATCTCATTGGTTGGAGCACTGTAACCAGCCCAAAGACTAAGGGAGGACACGGAGTCCAGGACTTAAAGATAATGAAAAGATCATTTTTAGCAAAACATACAATGGAAATACTAAATAATTATGAAAAAAATTTGATAAAATTCATGACACATAAGTATGGAAAATTTAACATATGGGGCATACCAAAATATACTAAGGTTTCATGGAGCTTCAGATCTCTAATGAAAGTTATCTCCATAGTCAGGGACCACATCACACCATAACAAATCCTTGGTTCAGAATTAATACTACTTGATACCTAGATCTTTGATATGCCATTACAGTACAAACAAACTTTCATAAATATGAACTTTGATCTTATAGATGTGCAGGTTAGTCAACTAACAATAGGTATACATTGGGACAAGGAGTTATTGAACGAGATTTTCCCAAATTCAACCATGCACTTTGTAATCAACAAACATATAGATCGAGAGGCTAAAAAAAACACATGGATCTGGACCCAAGGAAGGGTAAAGTCCATGTCACCAACCATCTACAATGCATGTAGAACAAAACATGAAAAGAACAAAACATGAAATACACCAATGGTAGGGCTGAAAAAAGATGTGGAAACTGGAGATAACACCGAGAGCGAAGATGTTCCTTTGGAAACTATTCCATAATTGTCTCCCAACTAGGAGTCCTATGTATAATAGGAATTTTGGACCAGGTGATCCATGCCCAATGTGTAGAATGAGCAATCATGAAACTACAAATCACCTCTTCCATGCATGTAAGTGGTCACAATAAATGTGGGCTGAGATGAAAAGAGAGGGATTCCCTAACAACTGGGACACACAAACAAGAAGCCTATCAGAAGGGAACTAGATATCTAGTGGTTACTTAGGAGAGCACAAAATATCTTTAGTAGAGAATTTGTTTATTGGAACTGCCTTGTGGCAGATATGAATGAGACACTGCAACATAATCTTCAGAAGAAAGCTCAACATGCCTTAAATGGTTGCATAGAAAAGGATAATAGCAGCAATGGAATATAAGTAGAGGAATCAACTGATTGAAAACATAGGAATGAGGATGATAAGGAGATGAAATAGAGAAAACTACAAACACCTATTGTAGGTAGGTTTTCTTGTACTTGCTCTCCTTTGAAGTAGTCTTCAAATTAATTTAGCATGCTTGCCATGATATTCTTCAAAGAATTGGGAATTCTCTATCACCTTGACAACAAAGAAAATTCTTTGAACTCGGGTCCCAAGCCAATAAATATGAGAAAGACCAAATCATCATCTATTGGTATTCCGATAAGAGCAATTAAGTTGATCAACTATACTTTTCAAAGTTCTAAATATTCACCAATTGATTGGTTGTCATGTTTGGTGATGATAAGATTCTCTTTGATATTCATAATATGAGAACATGTTTAATTTGTTATGAAACAGATGAGAGAATTTTCTCCCTAGCTTCTTCAACAAATGTGCTAGCATATATAGTAAACGAATGAAAGTTTCAGAAGTATATTCAATAATTGTATGAAGCTAACAATTTCTCTTAACAATCCAAAGAAGAGAGGCATGATTAGAGAATTTTTGTTAAAGGGAATTGTGCATGCTAAGAAATTTTGTGATTCATGAGAGGTGACAATTGTTTCATAAAATAGTTGTCATTCATTCTTCTCAACATGCTTGTACTGTCTGATCATGGTTCAGTTGTCCATCCTTAAATCCAATTATAAGATTAATTTAATTTGGTAAAAGTCTTATCCCAATATTAACTAAACATTCCATAATTTTTAATAAATTATTTAAGGTTTTTATTTTTAATTAATTTTAACCATTGCCACACAAAGATTAAACTCCTCAATATGATAAGATGCAGGAAGAAATGGAATACAAAAGCAACGATTGAATGCAAAGATAGAGAAATTAGAAGAAAAATCCCAATGGATTTGATTGACTGCAAGATTCAAAGAAAACTCCAAAATACAAACAAAGAAATACAAGCTCTAAAAAGACACATACACCCACAACAGAGAGTAATTCGAGAGGCTCTCTTCTCTCCCACAACACTTCTCACCTACAACCTGCCTCTCATTTCCCTCACCCCCTCTTATCATTCTCTCCCTACTCTAGCTATTTTTTCACCAACCCACCAGCTCCCAGCATCTGCAGTCCAACCAACTCCTTCTCACCAGCTGCTTAGTCCCCCACTAAGTCATGTATCAAGCTAGTCACATTCCTCATCACGTGTTGGGCACGCTTGCATGCCTTTTCTCACATAGGTACACCTGATAGGAGGTTGATCACTACCTCTCACCCAAAGAGTCACCTTGTCCTCAAGGTAAAGGCAAGGAACTGTGCCTGAGTCAGCGTATATGGTTCCCATGTGGCTTCAAACGCCTCCAGGCCCTTCCATTTAATTAGCACTTCAAACTCTAATCCAGCATCCTAGCCCAACCGATAGCCTAGCACCTGTTCAAGTTCAACCAACAACTCCATATCACCCTCCAGCTAAGGGAGTATATCACTCTTAACCGAGTGGTGGCCAATGGCCTTCTTCAATTGGGACACATGAAAGACTGGGTGGATGGAAATTGAATCCGGTAGCTGAAGTCGATACGCCACTGCCCCAACCAGTGCAAGAACTTGATACGAACGAAGGAACCGTGGAGCGAGATTTTCATAAGAATGACAAGCAAGACTATGTTGCAATTAAGGTCGCAACTTCACATATATTATGTCCCCAATGGCAAAAGTCACATCCTGCCTATGAGCATCCACTAATTTCTTCATTTTTTGTTGAGCGTGATGAAGTTGTGCCCACACCTCGTCTAACATATGGTCACGCTCCACTAAAAATTGATCCACTTCAGAATTAGGAGTCGCTCATGCTGTCACGCAAAGCAGAGGAGGAGGATCCTTGCCTTAAAATACCTATAAAGGGGTAATGTGTGTGGCCGTGTGATAAGATGTGTTATACCAATACTCGGCCCAGGGTAAAAAAAAAACATGCCTATGACTTGGGTTTAGATATACCAAAACAACGTTGGTATGTCTCAACACAATGATTGAGGACTTCCGTTTGTCTGTCAACTGTGCGCAAACGTGGTACGTTGCATCCGGAATAACTCACTCCAAAAATAACTCATAAATATATGGTCCCGATCTGAAACAATCACCCGTGGTAGCCCATGCAAGCGTACCACTTCATGAACAAAATTCGTAGCCACTGATCAGGTCGTGTACAGGTGTTTCAACCCAATAAAGTGGCCAAACTTACTTAGCCTGTCCATCACAACCATAATGGATTCATATCCTTTGGACATCAGCAACCATTCTATGAAGTCCATGGCTAGATCATCCCACACCAGTTCAGGAATAGGAAGTGGTTGTAGTAACCCGCCCGGAGTTAAGGTCGAGTACATGTTTCGTTGGCATACCTCACACTGAGCAACATACTGCTGAACATCCCTTCTCATCCTTTCCCAATACATATTAGCAGCTACTCTTTTCAAGGTCTTCAGCACTACAGAATGTCCTCCAATGTGGTTGTCATGATACTCCCACAAAATTAACAATTTGAAAGGGGAATTAGAGGGTATAACAACCCCTCCTTGTAATATGATTGGTCTTGCATCAGCTTATATCCCACATGGGAATTCGGGTCAGTAAGAAAATCATCCCTGATTCTTTAGAGATGAGTGTCTTCCTTAACCTGCTTTGTCAATTCATCCAGTGTCGACTAATAAGGAGCCGTCAAGGCCAGTAAGTGGGCAGCCGTTGTTATTTTAGACAATGCACCAGCACCCTTGTTTTCCAAACCAAGCTTGTACTGTATATCAAAATCAAAACCCCACAGCTTGGTTAACCATTTTTTATTCTCCACAGTTACCAACCTCTTTTCTAAGAGGAACTTAAGACTCCCCTGATCAGTTCTCACAATAAACTTCATCTCCCCACCAGGTAATGGCGCCCCTTCTGTACTGCTAACACAATGGCCATAAGCTCGCCCTCGTACATCAATTTCTGTTGTGCGCGTGGAGAGAGTCCCTAGCTAAAATAGGCTATTAATCGCTAGTTCTGCATTAACATCGCCCCCGAATCGGTACCTGGCACATCGGACTCCACGACGAATGGTTGTGAGAAATATCATCAAAGAAGACTAAGACAAACTTCCTCATACATTCCTGAAAATATTGATTCATTAGCGCCTGGAACTTCGCTGGTGCGCTAGTTAAGCTGAAAGACATCACGAGGAACTCGTAATGTCCCTCATGGGTATGAAAAGCCATCTTTGGTATGTCTTCATCTTTGACTCGGATTTGGTGATACCCCGAGCGCAGGTCCAGTTTGGAGAAGATGGTAGCGCATGCAATTCATCTTGTAGCTCGTCAATCAGGGGTATCGAAAACTTGTCCGCCACAGTGCCCTTGTTCAATGCACTGAAGTCTACACAGAAGCACCAACTGTTGCCCTTCTCTTTTACCAACAACACCGGATATGAGGACGGGCTTATGCTAGGCTGTATTATCCCAGCAGTGAGCATGTCCCGAACTAACCTTCCTATTTCCTCCTTCTGAGCATGGGGATACCGATATGGTCTCATTCTGCCTAGCACTAATGTGATCGCGTGGTCCCTCGCTCAGATAGGTGGTAATGAGCCAGGGTTAGCTAAACACGCTAGTAAAACAATGCAGGAGGCCCAAAGTGGTTTCAAAGCTTCTTTTCTCGTGTCATCTTAAGTCACCTTGATGTTGCTAAATTCCTACAAGATGTCTTCACCCTTGTCCTTGAAAGCTCGAAGCATTGCATTAAGAGAGACGAGAAAGCTATAGAGACTCCAGTCTCCCTTTAATGTCACCTCCCTGCCTCCCACCTTGAAAAGCATCGTAAGCGCCTTCCAATTAACTTGCATACCCCCAAGTGTCATGAGCCACAGCATCCCCAAAATCACGTCGGCAGTACCCAAGTCAAAAGGCAAAAAATCCTCTATGATTTCAATATAATACTATCGCCTTGCAAATGCCCTCCCTTTTCCCTTGCAATCATGTACCTATCAATACCCAGAAACTCCGGGTCCCAGTTCTTGGTATACCAAGTTTGCTAACGAGCTCTAGTGAGATGAAGTTATGAGATGCCCCGCAATCAATCATAACCACCACGTTCTGTCCGACTATCTGACCTTGGATTTTCATAGTCCTCTATGTGGAGAGTCTCACAACAGAGTTGAGTGCAAGCTCTGCAATCTTGCCAATCATGGGTGTTGCCTCCTCCGCAATCACCTTTTCGCCCCACTTGGTCTGCTTCTCCTTCTTGATTCCTTCATCTTCCTCACCAACCAGCAATACGTGCAACTCCTTGTTACGGTATCGGTGCCCGACCGTGAACTTCTCATCGCAACGGAAGCACAAGCCTCTCTCCCGTTTCGATTGCATCTCCGCCCAGATAGCCAACTCAAATTCGCATTAGGGTATTGAATCGGGCTTTAGTTCCTTGGTGGTATTTGTCGACTGATAGTCATTTCTGTTGCTCTCTAGTTCGAAGGAAGTGATTCGGCCCGCTGGCCCGTTGGGCCCATGTAACTTGAAATAGACCCAGCAGGATTCCCCACAGTATGAGTAGCCCCTGTGGAGATCATGTAACTTGAGCATATGTTGCTAATAGCCCAGTTGATACCACCCAACTGCTTTGGGCCCCTCCCTAAGGTACTTTTTGGTTCCCCCACCTTGGGCTCACTTCGAAGGTATCCTACGGCCTACTGATAGAGCCCAATTTATTTCTTCAACCCGCTGGGCATACTCCATTGTTTCCTCTAACCGGCAAGACACCACTAACCTCACTTTAGCCCTAATTTCAAGCTTAAGCCCGTTGATGAATGTGTTCAGTAGCACGTGTTCAGGGATATCAAGCACCATCGATGCTAACGTCTCAAATGTCCACCAAAATTTCAGCACTGTTCTGTCTCTCTTGAGCGCGAGAAACTTCTCGCAGTTAGAGCCTTCTTGGGTATGCCAGAAACGGTCAAGGAGACAAACCTTAAGCTCAGCCCAGCTTTCGATCAACTGTCGGTAGTCCTCCTATTGAAACCAAGCCAATGCCTCCCCATCGAAGCTTACCGCCATAGCATCGAACTTCTCCAACTCCGTCAACTTGTTAACCATGAAGTACCTCTCTGGCCAAAGATCCACCCCTCCGGGTTTGACCCCTAACAACATCTCCAGGCGTCGTCCGGTTAGCTCTACTAGTATGGCATCCTCAAGCCTCCAATCCCTGTTCTCTGCCTGCAAAAACCCCATCCGATGACTGTATCGCCTGCTAGGGTCCCCTCTTGTGTGGTTCCCTCCTGTGATTGTCTCCTATTGGGCCCAAGGCAGAGGTCTATCTTAGGGATGCAAGTGGGGCGGGTCAAACCAGTTACCCGCGGGGCCCCGCCTCGAACGGGGCGGGTAATCCCAGTTATTTTTACCCGCCGGGGCGGGTACGGGTAAAATTTTATACCCGTATACGGGTACGGGTCGGGTATGGTAAATGTTGCCCGCCCAGCGTAGTATCCCGACGCAGTACGCACGTTGGTAATGGTATGGTATCCCCGCTATCTACCCGTTCGGATACGGGGCGGGGATACCCGTTAACCCGTTATATATATATATATATATATATATATATAATATTAATATATTTATGAATTATCTTGTATGTACTCCATGTTTATTTGATAATGGTTCAGCCACTTTTGGAACTTATAGTTAAATTATCCTGATATTAATTCTATACTCTATAGGCAGATAAATTATCCATATTTATATGATATCCAAATATCCAATCTAAGGCCCTTTGTGAATAGCCATAAAATATTTATATATTAAAAAGCAGTGCAGGTTACTTGGTGATACCCCGTCACCTTGGGTAATGGGTTGGGGATTACCCGTTTGTTATGAGGCTGGGGATACCCGGCGAATGTATGAGTATCCCAGCGGAGGCGGGGCAAGGGATAATTTTTTCCCCGTTAGCATAACGGGTAACGGGTCGGGGATTACCCGTTTGTTAACGGGGCGGGGATGGTAACGGCCGCCCCGTCCCCGACCCGCCCCGTTTGCATCCCTAGTCTATCTTCTTGTGAGGTGAGGCTTCCACCGTTCCGTGTTGGTTGTTAGGCATCATTGGAGAGGTTCCGCAACCGGTTCTTGCTAATTCACGGCCACCGATTTCCCTTTTCCACCCGAATCGGTGCCGCCCTGTCCTCCCGACGCTTCCACCCTCTATAGCATATAATCCACCCAATCAAGGATGGTCATTTTGGCCAACAAGGTCCCCACAACTTTCTCAAGCAATCCCAGCTTCTGTAGCTTTTCTCTAACCGCCCCCATCGCTTTCTGCAGTTCACCTTGTACCTCAACAATCTTCTCCTCCATGGAATCCAACCCACTCCCAGTCTTCTTTACTGCCATTTTCCTTCCCTGGATGACGTTTCTGATACTAGTTTGATAAGATGTAGGAAGAAATGGAATACAAACCGCACCGATTGAATGCAAAGATAGAAAAATTAGAAGAAATCTCAATGGATTTGATTGATTGCAGGATTCAAACACAACTCCAAAACACAAATAGAGAAATACAAGCTCTAACAAGACACGGGCATCCACAACAATGAGCAATTCGAGAGGCTCCCTTCTCTCCCACAACACTTCTCACCTACAGCTAATAGCGAGGAAACGCTGGGGCCTTGTAGGGCATGTGCCACTTTAGATTTTTGACTTTTTTCTTTTAAATATGTATATAATATTAAATATATTATGTGGGACCTACTTTTATATTTTATATATATATATATATATATATATATATATATATATATATATATATATATAAGTAAAACTAGGGTGGTTTTACACAGACTTCCAATTCTCGTTTTATGGTTTTTTTTATTTTTTTTTATTTTTTTTCTTTCCTCTTAAGGGTAATTAATTCAAGGTCCCTGGCACTGTTTATTTTATCCCATGGGGTCTCTGGGGTAGGTGTGTGTGGGAGGTGTAGCAAATAGTGGGAGAAGGGGTCCCTGGATACTATTTCCAGGGACCTATAATACATAACCATAACCACTCAATCTTCTAAAAAATAGCTTTTTAAGGGCTAAAGGGAATAAAAAGTAAGTCATTCATCTTTAGATATGTTTAATTTTATTTTATTTAATTAAAATTATTACTTTAAATACAATAAATTTAATAGATATTTGATTTTGAGTTTCATATTTTGATATTTGTTGATGAAAATAATTATATTTTGTTATGATATGGATTTTAGAATTTTTTTGCTAAATTTATTTATAATTAGTAATAAAAGTTTTGATTGTAAATACATGCCTACTAAGTGTTTGATAAAATACATGTGAGAGAATTAACTTGCTAAACTAAATATAAATTGTATGAAAATTATATATTTATATACAAATTAAATTTATATGTTGTTGATTAAAAGCAAATTATTTGAAACAGTTATTAAGTTATGGAGAGATATTTTAAAAGAAAGGTAGAATCAACGATTCCTATAAAAGAACATGTTCATAGTGCAAAAAAGAGTAATGTGGAAATAGGAAGAAATATTGAGAATGCAAAAAAAATAAATAAATAAATAATAATAATAATAATAATAATAATTTGGAAGTCAACTTTGTAGAACTTCCTATTGATTTTGGGCTAAGAATTCTAATTATGAATTTGCATGCTAATGATCAAGATGAAATATGAAGAAGATACATGCTTAACGGTCCTTGTCAATCACATAAACATGTTTTTCCACTCACACAATTTGGAACAAAATATTATAGACCATCTAAACCAATTTGGTTTAAAGAATATCATTCTTGGTTACAAACTAACAAAGTTATTTTCATTGATAAAGAAAATTTTGATAATATTGATAATGAGTCATTATGCGAGGTTTTCATAACATGAAAACTCGTCGTGGAAGCCTATAACATTTTTTATTAAGTTTAATATTTTGATGATATGTTTTGTATTGTTAATTTTATTGGAAATTTATATGGTGCTCCCTTTGAACTTAAATCTTTCCTTTGCCATTGTTGGCTATTTTTCCTCCATCCCACCAACCCCCAGCATCTGTGGCCCAACCAACTCCTTCTCACTTGCCTCCTTTGTCACGTTCCCAGTTGCTTGATCCCCCCACCAAGTCATCTATCAGGCTGGTCCCGCTCCTCGTCACGTGTTGGGCACGTTTGCCTCTTCTCACATAGCTGCGCCTGATAGGAGGTTTAGCACAATCTAATTCACTTGATCTTAATACTAATTATGTCCAACCATATATAAATAATAATTAGAATAACCTTTTCATCTTAGAGATGATACTTGAACAGAAAACATCAAAATAACTTTGAAAAAAAATCATACATAATATATACTTCACTTGTGCGCACACATAAATTAATCTTGTTCAAACAATCATGGACACAAACAAATGAAACTTACAAGACTAATAAACCACACCAAGAATCATTCATCAATTAATGCATCATAACCCTGAATTCCTCAAAGCTAAGCACTCCATCTCCATCAAGATCAAACCTACAAATCATGGCAGTGCACTCATCCACATCTCTAGAATTACCAAGCTTGCTAAGCATCCTCTTCAAGCTCTTCACTGTAATGCATCCTTGTCCTTCCATCTCATACATGGAGAAAGCCTCCCTCAACTCCTTCTCATCCTCATCCTCCTCACCATTAACACTTACAAGCTCCATGAAGTCCTCTAAACTTAGAAGTCCATGATCACCAACAACAGCCTTAGCTTCCTCAATGCTCAACTGCTCTCCAATGCTTCTCATTAGATGCTTCAACTCCTCTGCAGAGATCTTTCCATCTCCGTTCTCATCAAAGCAATGGAATACCTTCTCGATCTCAGTCTTTGAGCATAAGGCCATTGGAAAACAATTAAGTAAGAAGCTTTACTACTTGTGTCCTTGAGATTGAATCACTCGCTATGAATATGTGTATATAAATAGATAGATAGGAAGGAAGGAGATGCATATGGAGTGATCGAGAGGGGACGTGCATGGAAAGGTGTGAGAAGAATTGGAACAAGTCATGCAAAGTGAAGTTGTTCTTAAAGGACTTGGCAAGCATATGGGAATTATGGATTGACGAAGTTAATAGAGAACATTTCAATTGGTGTGGGCATGCACTAAGAAAAAGTATTAATTTATTAATGAACTCTTAAGATTTTGAATACTTCTAGTCAGATAGGTGGGTTAATTTGTATGTTCTAGAAGATTTGTTGCAAGATATACTATAAATTGTATGTTTATCTGTGGCAATTTCAAGTAACATATTGCCGTGGACTGATATGCCACATAAACATCACTTTTATATTGTTTAAAAATAGTTTATTTTATATTTTACAATCATTAACTTTTTTTTTTTTTTTTTTTGAAATAAGTGGATAAACCACAACTTACTTAGATTATGATAATAGGTTTAATCATTAACTAATTTTTAAGATCATAAATTTTGATATATTTTATAATTTCTTTTAAATATGCCACATGTATCTTGAAGTAGCCTATCAGTATGCATGCCACGTATGTGCCACATTTGCCAACACTGCCACGCAAACAATAAAATTGAATAAAATTTTGGCCAATCAAAACAAACTATAAATAAATAAATAAATCAGTGTCCTTTCAATAACTCTTCGCTGATATATTTCAAGAGATATGACTACAAATATTATGATTCAATAACTCGGGTCAAAACAATTAGTTGAGTCATGAATGGAAATAAACAGCTGAGACAAAACCTAAAAATGTTTTGAGTTTTTTGAAACATAATAAAAGAATGACAAATAAGAAATTTAAATAGATTAAAATGCACTCCTTGCGATATACATCTATCCACCTGATAGATATTCTAAGGGGAAAGGAGGGGAAAGGGAAAATATTTTAATTCTTAAAGAAGTGAAAAATCTAAAAAGGTTTTGATTTCATTTGGCCTTCCTCTCAGAGCCTTAAATATTACATTAGTTTTATCAATTCTATCTATATCTTCAAAATAAAATTATTATAAAAAATTAGGATCTATACATTTGAAAGTTAATTCTCCTGACTCTCCTAGTTGCTTACAGGTTGGAAGAAAAAAAATATATATTTTAATAAATAAACATTTGAACTTTTAGGCTGGTTTACACAGCACAGCAGTGAGTGAAAGTCGGTTAAAGAAGTTGTGGTGGAGGTTTGTATGTTAATTTACTTGTATTAAAAGAAAGAAAATAAAACCATGATATATTAACAGCTAGGAAAGAAAACAACTGAAATTCTTTCTCATGAAAAATTTAAATAATAAAAAATTCCCAAAAAATAAAAGTTTGGCTACCAAATTTTAGTAGCACCTCTCAACATTTTACAATATGATTGATTTCTCGAAGTTATTAAAATAATTTTTAAAAATTAAAAAATAGTCTAATACTACCCATTATTGGTGGCCGCCTTAGGCTCAATAGCAAACCGCGACTTGCCATCGGCGGCGTCCTCCGATCTAAGTTTATTCATGTAAATTCTAACCTCCTCTGCGATCATCTTTCTCATAATCGAAACGAAATCCATATCCTTGATCTCCGCTTCTGATTCCTTCTCTCCACCGCCGGCGTCAGTGCCGCCGCCGCCGCCGCCGCCGGAGCTGGTGCCGGCGACACCTCCCGGCGGTCTCAATGACAGCGACAACGCGGTCTCCTGAGCATCCTCTCTCCGGCACTGCCGCTTCGACTCGGACTCAGACGCCTCCGGGGTTTCCGGCACCGAAGAGGGCGGAGGTGAAGGGGGAGAATTAGGAGAAGGACGGTGCTGGTGGGAGTCGGATAGATGGCGGCGGCGGAGGGTAGAGTTCCAGTGATTTTTGATCGCGTTGTCAGTGCGGCCAGGGAATTGGCGTGCTATGGTTGCCCACCGATTACCGTGCTTCGCATGGGCAGCGAGGATGGCGGCATCCTCCGCCGCCGTAAACGGACGGTGATGGACGGCGGGGCTTAGCTGATTACACCACCTTAATCTACAAGACTTCCCCGTTCTCCCCGGCACTCCGGCGCTGATCTGGGTCCAATTCCGCGCGCCGTATCTCTCAACCAGCCTCGTCAGCGCCGCATCCTCCTCCGGGCTCCATGACCCCTTGATCCTCCCCCCTTCCTCACCTTTCTCAATCTCCGTTTCGTTCTCCATTTGAATTTAATTGTTTTCTCTTTTTCGCTGATGAATTTTACTTACACTTTTAATTTATAGAAAAGAGAGAGAAAGAGAGAGAGAGAAAGAAATTAAAGAGATGATGAGTGGTTAGTTTTCTTGCTAGCGGCTGGGGATTCGTTTTGATTTTCAACAACCGTTTTCGGATGGGAATTAATTAAGGTAAGAGACTAATTAACCCCTTTCCAATGACTTACGGCAGTTACTCGCTCGACTCTCAACTGCCCAAACTTCCTATTTCAGATCTATAGAATTAAAATGTGGAATCATCTCGATCATCAATCAGGTGTGGGCGCTTTAAAATTAGCGTTGTCAAAAATATATTATGATCTAGATGATTTCACATTTTGTTTTCATGATCCCATGGAACTGGCATTCACTCGATGCATGTCACATATAGTGTGTTGAAATTCCTAATTATTTTCAATTTATAGGTTAAAAGAGTATTTATTTTTCATCAAATAACATGTTAGTTTTTTTAGTTAGTCACGTCACGTTACATAACATGCATGCAGGAGGAGTTTATGAGGAGGGGAAATTGAGAAATTATTGAAAGGTAGTAAAGGCAAAAATAAAAGAAAATAACGAAAAAGAAGGATTTACTTGTAACGGCCCAACGACCGATTACATGGAGTCAGTTACGAAGAGAGAGAGAGATGAGAGATCGCATCATTGACGTCATCTACCCAACTGCCCCGTTCTGATTTGCCGTTAGTAAACGGAGAAACAGCTGGATCGTTGACGTCAGCTTTGACTCATGTGGCGTGTGAGTTTTGGCGCGAGGCCGTAAGTCGTCGGAGCCAGCTGTGAGTGGGTCCTATGTCAACACCCGTCGGTGGAGGTTGTAACCGTCGGATCGAGACAGACTGGCGGGAGAATCAACGGTCAGGATCTCATCGCCCGGGTAGGACTAGGACAGTAGGATGGAGGGAGGGAGGTCCCTTTCAGTCTTTATCGAATATGGGACTATTATTGCTTCAATGCACTGTTTTTTGTTCACATTCCGAGCCTCAAATAAAATAGTAAGATATTATTTTAAATATACCCAAAATTATTATTGTTAATATATTTTTGAAAAAAATGGGATTTTTAAAAGTATATGATAAAATCAACCATCATTTATTAAAAATATCTGCCTCATGCTAGTATATGATAAAATCAACCATTATTTATTATTTTTAATCTATTTTTTGAAAAAAATGGGATTTTTACAAGTATATAATAAAATCAACCATCTCATGCTAGTACAGATAGATGCATATAAGGAGGAATAGGATTAGCAGCATTAATCTGTCTAGACTTGTATTTTAACACTTTCAACTAATAAGACACACATCCATTAGGACATGCTATTGCTCGCACTTTTTTTTACTATTTTTTTTGTCTTATTCACACTTTTCTTTTCACAAAAGAATTATCCTGATTTTTAAAAAATTCACCTGTACCTTTTACTATTGTGTTCTCGCCTTTGTATCTAGGTCTATTTAACAAGTGCATACACATTTTCCATAGGCATATATATATTATTAATTTTTTTTACATGATTTTTATATTTTAAATATTATTAGTTATAAAATTAATTTATATTTTGAAAGTATATTTATTCCTATGATTATTATATTAACATGGCTAATAAATATGCTATATATATATATATATATATATATATATATATATATATCGATATATTAGCGGTAGAATTAAATAACTTAGCAAAGTTGCTAGTCAGCTTCCATTTTCATAGAAGGACTTTTAAAAAAAGGACTGAGAGTAGAGCTAAAGCTTCGCTTATTTTTATGTTTGAGTATGTTAATCTAGAAGTACTTTTATAATAATAAAAAATAATAAAAATAGTAATAATGGTATTTTGGTAATTGACCCTTTTTTAAATAGGTTTAAAAAGGTTTCGGAAGGATGTTTTGGTAATTAACACTTTCTAAAATAACTTCTACAAAACGACTTTTTTCAAAAGCACCAAACCACTAGCTTCTAAAAAAAGCACTTTTGGGGCTTTTTTTAGTACTTCTGCTTTTTTTAAAAGCTCATCCAAACACCTTTCTTTTCTCCAGAAGTGCTTAACTTACTCCAGAAGCACTTCTGAAGAAAAAAAAAACCAATCCAAACACCCCCTTAGCCCACGTGCACAGTATTTTAAGGATTTCCAACCATATGGATGGAAAGAACATCAAAAAATAAGCTAGCATAGTGTCTTCATGTTAAATGGTGAAATTCTGTACCGGTAAGAATTTTATAAATTTTCACCCATTAAGATGAAGACCTTATACCTTCCCAAATTGTATGAAAATTTACATGTTAGCTTATTTTTCAATGTTCTTTCCATCCATATCTTGGAAATCCTTCAAACATGCTCCAGCGACCGCAAATAAACAGTGTTTCCGATTAGCCTTATATTATCAAAATTAATATATATATATATATATATATATATATATATATAATCTAATTCACTAACAAACTATTTTTTAATTATTAAAATACTTTATCGTTTGTGAATCTATACATTCTCATAAATTTTACCCATTAAAAAAAAAACAAATTTGAAGCAACTATTACCACACTCCCTCTCAATCTCAAAATTAGTAAATGTGATCATATATGATCGCATAGAGTTGACTAATAATAATAATAATAATAATAAAGATAAAGTCATTAAATATATCTAAAATGTTAAATGTATATTATATTTAAAATTGTTAATCATTAGTTTGTAAGTTTAATTACCGAAATGGTCCCTCTATTTTTCTCTATCTTGCCTTTTAGTCTTTGTTTTTCATTTTGTCACATTTTAATCCCTCTACTATTTATATTGGGTAAAGTAAATCCCTCTATTATTTAGATTGGGTAAAGTAAATCCTTCTACATTTAATTCCTTATACACATGATGGCCTAATCTAAATAGTAAAGGGACTAAAATGATACAAAATGAAAAATAAAGATTAAAAAAGAAAAGAGAAAAAAAAAATAGAAGGATTATTTAGATAATTATACCTTAGTTTATATACTTCACCCATCCTCTTAGCTAGAAACAGTCAAAGTATATATATATATATATATATATATATATATATATATATATATAGAAGAAGTTAAAACTAATTAAAGAATAGATAAGAATACTTGGATAATATGGACGTACAGTTTGTTTGAGAGATTCATTGTACTGCATGCCTCTCAACTACAAGTCCTTGGTTGTACATAACATTGATTGATAGACAGGTACATCAGTCATCAGGAGCTAACAAGAAACCAAATATCTTTGTTCTAAATATCTTGTCAATGAGTTGTTAAATGGTTTGCATGAATTGTGAAAGAAAAAGTGATTTTTTAACGGTAGGATTTTTTTTTAAAATAAAATAAAATTATGACAAGAAGACCATCTGTTTAATAAGTTGTTGATAAAATCTCGTTCTACATTATTAATCTCTCTATACTGATGACCAGGTCAACTTTTATAATATATTTATTTTTTGAGATATTTTTCTGTTTATATAGATATATTCTAAATAAGAGATCTAGAGCTCGATACATTATTATTTAATCATTCAGGATAAACTATTTACCACAAGTAAAAAATTAAATATTATAAGTGATAAATTGTTAATGGGGATTTGTTTTGTCAAATTAATAAATAGTAGAATACAATATAAGGGTGCGTTTGGTTCACGGATTGGGAATGAGTATGGGAATGGGAAGGAATGGATATGGGAGGGGATGGAAAGGTATGGGAATGAAAGCTATGTTTGGTTGGAAGGGTTTGGAATGGTTGTTTATTGGGAATGAGAAAAATAAAAGAAGAAATATATGAGGAAATGACACTTTTGCCCTTTATGCAAATAACATGTATTATGTAAATCAAAATAGGTTTGTTAAATGATAACTACTTTTTATATTTAAGTATTATAAATTATTATAATAACTTATTTAAATAATTATTTTTTAAAAATGTTTTTAATAATTTATTATTATTTAAATTATTCCTATCTATGATTGTTTATAAAAAACTGTCATATATTTAACATATACTATGTGATTATTATTTTGATGTTTTAATTTATATTATTTAATTTACATTTAACATGTTTTATAAAAAAACTGTCATATATTTAACATATATTATTGATTTAAAATATTTTTAATAATTTAACATATATTATGTGATTATTATTTTGAAGTTTTAATTTGTTTAAGTAGCAATTGGGAACCGGGTTTAAGCAAATCATATAACAAATAATGTGTAGACAACAAATTAATGTGCAGAATAACATAAATAATGTTAACAAATTAACATAAAATCCAGTCAAGTAGCTTCATTTAATCATAAAAAGTCAAGTAGCTTCATTAAACCATAACATTGAAATATCAAGACTCGAACAACATCAAAGAACAAAAAAATTAATTCATCTATAAACATTCGAGACTCGAACCATGAAATTGTCAACTAGCTTCATTAAACCATAAAATTGTCAAGTACCTTCATTAAAACATAACATTCAAACAAAATGTAAGAACAAAACGAATATGTCATCCAAATAACATACAAGACTACCATAAAACTGTCAACTAGCTACCATAAAATATTACATCAAGTGTTAAACATGTTTTCCGCCATGGTCAGTCTAAATTGTGTCCATTCATCTGTTGGTTCAACAGCTGTAATGTTTTCGACATCATCTTCCATGTTTTCCTCCTGGGTTGGATTGACAACATCATCTTCTGTAGGGTCTTCTGTCATCTCTCTCCTGATAAAGTTATGGAGTAGACAACATGCATTAATGATTCGTCATTGGGTGATTATGTTGTAAAAACATGGGCTAGCTAAAATTTTCCAACGACTTTTTAGAAGACCAAATGTTCTCTCAATGACGTTTCTTGCACTAGCATGCTTCATGTTGAAAAATTCTTGAGGTGTAAGTGGTTGATGTCCATCGGCCCAAGAACTTAAGTGATATCGTTGTCCTCGAAAAGGCGCAAGAAAACCGGGGCAATTTGCATACCCAGCATCCACTAAATAATAGAAACCTGGTAGATTGACAAACAATTATTATTAGTTAATGATTCAGATGCTATTTATTGGTAGGATCCAAAAAACAATATAATAAACACTTTTTTTATACCATCTGGAACCTTCAATCCATTGGGCTTTGTTACGGCATCCCTAAGAACTCGACCGTCATGAGCTTTTAACCTTCCCAAAATTTAAGACATATATAAATTACATGTCTTGATCAAGAAAACCATGAGAACATTAGTAGTTAATTCATATTTTCTTGATCTAAATCGTGGCCGATCAGTTGGGCACATTCACACTGAATATGCGTTCCATCTAATGCTCCAAGACAATTCTTCATTGGAAAGAAAATGAGTTGTTAGTTTTTTTCATATATAGTACTAACATGGCATTTGGGGAGACGGTTATTACCTTAAACCACTTCCATCTGTAGTCATTTGAATCTTAGTGCATGTGTTCCGTTTCTTGAGGAAGAACAGAGTGACAGAGAATAACTGATTTTAACACAGAATGGAAATGTCGACTAACTGTCTCGCCCGATCAGAGGAAGTCAAATTTAATTACTCTATTATTGGCATGGTGTGCTATAATGTTTAAAAACATTGCAATCATCTCTTGGACATCAACATTTATCGTGCCTTGTAGACCGCCGGTTGTAGTTAACAATTCACACAAGTTATGAAAGCAACGTCGATCCATACGTAGTTTATCGATGCATCTAATATCACTTTCATAAACTAGACGGCGGAGGTACTCATGTTGCTTGCGGCGTCTAACAGATGTGGACACGATCTCATATTGGATCATTCTTTTTCTATCATTATGTCGCTTCATTGCGTAAGTGGTGATCATGACGCTAAGTACGTAAAAGTAGCATAACATCATTGCCAAGTATACCCGAACTTCTTTAATCTTGGTCATATTATCAAAATCTAGATTAACAAAAACACATAGCAACATCAAGATGAATGAAGTTGGAAATTTATGTACGATAATATTGTATTGACTTGCTAAGACTCAACAGATAAATTAATGTAAGTGTATATAAGTTTACTTCTCAACTTCCAACAATTTTTCAGAGACAACAGGCAAGTTAAGAGCATATATTAAATTTTCTGAAAAATGCACGTGACCTACTATTATTAGACCTAGTGTTCTTATTCTCCACTAAATCCATTGTTATTTGTTTTATACTGACAAACTATAGCATGATTGATAAGTTGTTGAAGTGAAGAAAGGAAATTAGAAGATAGTGAATTGTACTCATAAGCCTACAATCAGAAAAAAAATAATAATAAAGCACATAGAATATTGTCTATTTTGTTTAGAAAAAAATTGTTTTGAAGCTGATAGGCAACATCCAATTTAATCAGCTCATATAGAACCAGTCTTCAACAAAACAATATCATATTAACCAGTCTTCAATGGCTTACTTCAGTTAATGTTTATAGGTCCTGTTAACATTCATTTTTGTTTTGCATGCTGTAACAAATATCATATTAACCAGTCTTCAATGGCTTACTTCATATTATGTAACAAATATCAAATCTTCCATTTTTTGTTTTGCATGCTGTAGGTCATGTTAACATTCATCAAATTCTTATTTGTTCTGCTCTATTTTTTTCATGTGTGATTTCAGTTAATGTTTGTGGTTTATCCTTAAAGATTTTACTTTAGTTAATGATCTGCACCTGTTCTAAAATCAGTTCCAACCCAGGGTACAAGAACTACCTTCCCATTATCTATATTTATGTCCATGTGAGCCAATGCCAATGACTGTTGCAAGAAATATGCATAATCTCAGTAACAGTAAACAAGTTTTCCTCGGTACCAAATTCAAACTACAAGGCACTCAATTCACAGGATAAAATCCCAACAAACTTTTATCCTAAAGATGACTTTGTATATTGCTGCCCATGGATAACATAATTAAAAATAAATAAATTTTTGAACACCAATTCATCATCCATTATAACTAACGATTACAGTTCCAATATCCAAATACGGCAATTGAGAAAGCTAGAAATATGATAGAAAAGCTAGAAATATAGTTCCAGTCTCCATTATAACCAACTTATTGGATTGCAGACAAAGGAAAAAGGGAAACCCGATGCGCCGGTGCCGAAGATGGTGGGGAGTCAGAGGCAGGGAGGGCGCCGAGGATGGTGAAGGAAACTTGGTGCGCCGGTGCCGAAGAAGGCGATGGAAACCAAACGCGAGCGGAGAGGATGAGGGATTAGGGTTGCCGGTGCGCTATCGGGAAAAAGAAAAGAGAATCACGAGTTTTAAAGTTTAAGGGCAAAATAGGTATTTCCCATTCTGGGAATGAGTATTCCCCCCAATTTTGGGGGGAATGCCAAGCCCCCTATTTTAGCCTTCCCATTCCTTTGCATTACCCCTCCATGCCCATTCCTGCCAAACCAAACATGGGAATGACCCTGCATAAGGAGTCATTCCCATTCCCATAGTGCTGCACTCAAACGACCGTAATTTACTTTTACTTATTTAACCTCGGGTAATCTTTGTAAAGCCAACTTTTATATTATAATTATATATTGTTGGGGTGAGCTGTAAACATGCAACATCATAGAGCATTTGAATATGAATTCGAAGATCTTTCCATATTTCTCTTACCATATTTACAAATGTAATTATGCCTAGAATCTTGTATAACCAAACATAGGAGACAAACCCTTGTATATGTACTGCATCTTCTCTTTGCAAAGTAATAGAAAAATGAGATGATTCTCTCCCACTATTCTCTTCAATTCTATCATGGTACCAGAGCAGGTTATTATCATCTATACTCAGTGATTTATCATCTTGAGCTGTTTTACTTCTCTACCAATGACGGATGCCGACAGCGTGGTTCATTTCACGGACAATGATATCCTCATGGAACTGACCTCCCATATGATAGAAATTCTCCACTCAACTTCACACCTGACCTCGACTCATGAACTTGTTGCGGCTCCGATCGGCATCAAGTTGAATGGCACCAACTATGCTCTCTGGTCTCAAGTTGTCGAGATGTACATCTCCGGCAAATACAAGCTAGGCTATATCAATGTTGACTTGCCTCAACCACCACAGACAGATCCAATGTTCCGGAAGTGGCGCACGGGCAACGCCATTGTAAAAGGCTGGTTGATTAACTCCCTTGATCCCTCACTAATTGGCAACTTTATTCAGTTCCCGACGGCTAAACAAGTGTGGGACTACATTGTGACAACATTTTTTTGATGGTAGTGACACCTCACAGGTGTATGATCTTCGACGCCGGGTGACACCACTTAAGCAGGCTGGTGGGTCCTTGGAAAAATATTATAATACTTACGAGGCTTATGGAGAGAGATAGATTTCTGGCTCTCGAACCCAATGATTTGTGGTGCTGATATCCAACAGTACAATAACATGGTTCAAGAGGAGTGTGTCTATGTTTTTTGGATGGTCTTGATGATAAACTTGATAAGATTCGTGATGATGTTCTTTAGATGCAGCCATTCCCGACAGTTGAGCATACGTATGCTCATGTTCGTCGAGAAGTGGTGCGCCAAGCAGTCATGACAGGCAGTAGCGTGGAGGCTCCTCTAGGTGTAGTTCTAGCCTCGAAAGGGCTCATGCATGGTAAATTTGTCTCTTCCTCATCTGGTTTTCTCTCTCTTGATAATGGTGGCAAACCCAACTCGACCAAGCAAAGACAACAGGTTGATGTTCTCATTGTGGAGGGACAAAGCATACTCGAGATACATGTTTCAAACTACATGGGTATCTTGATTGGTGGAATGAACTCCAAGCCAAAAACGTTATGAGATTCCAAATGCCAATGGCGGGACTAGCAAGGCAGCAGTGGCAGTAGCTGAATCAAATCTCTCTCTCACACCTCTAGTTGAGACTCCACTAGAAGGGATGTTAGACCCCAATTCAGGTACTGAACTTCTTTGTCCTGATAAAGATGTTGATAGGCATGATTGGACTCAGGAGCCACCGACCACATGACATATATATAATGCCAAGGATTTTTCACAGTTCTCCATACCTCACCACTTTAGCATTACGAATGCTAATGGGGTGACTTCTCTGGTCACTGGGGCTGGCACTGTAACGTTATCACCTACTTTGCCATTATTTCATACTCTTCTTGTCCCATCTCTCTCACATAGATTATTATGTATCAGACAAGTTACTAAAGCCCTAAACCGTGGTTGTCTATTTTATCCTCATTTTTGTCTTCTTCGTGATATTCTCACCAATGAGATTATTGGGCGTGGTAATGCTTGAGAGAGGGGATTATACTATCTTGATGATTTCGTCAAGGGCCAAGCATATCACATGCATCACTCAAGTGATACCTTCGAACAAATGATTTGGCTTTGGCATCGTCGATTAGGGCATTCTTTATTTGGGTATATGAAGCATTTGTTTCCCTCTTTGTTTTCCAAAAGGTCAGCTTCGGACTTTAAATGTGATGCATGCATCTTAGCTAAGAGTCATCGTGTGTCTTATCCATTGAGTTTGAATAAAAGCAATATTCCTTTTGCTTTGATTCACACCATGTATGGGAACCTTCTCCAGTATCTACAATGTATGGGATTTATTGGTTTGTGATATTTGTTGATGACTGCACTCGTATGACGTGGCTTTTCTTACTAAAACACAAAGATGAGGTCTTTACTGCTTTGAAGTCCTTTCATTCCATGATACAGACTCAGTTCTCAGCTAAGATTCAGGTTCTCAAGTTTGACAATGGTGGTGAATTTGTGAATCAAAGATTTCAAGACTATTTCGGTATTCATGGACTTATTTAAAAAACTACATGTCCCCATAACCCTCAGCAAAATGGGGTAGCTGAGTCGAAGAATTGCCACATACTGGAGACCACTTGCGCTTTTCTAATTGGGGCCTATGTACCTAACCATCATTGGGGTTTTGCTGTCACGACTGCAGTACATCGACTCAATCGGATGCCCTCCAAGGTCTTGAATTTTCAGACTCCACTCCAGGCTCTCTCAACATATACTCACTACCATCTGTATTGATAATTTCCCCATGGATTTTTGGTTGTGTTGCCTTTGTTCACCTCCATAAGAATCAGAGGTCAAAACTTGATCCATGTGCCATTCGTTGTCTCTTCTTGGGTTATGCCTCGTACTAGAAAGGATATTTGTAACGCCCCGACCCGATCCTGGGACCTCGGGCACGTGTGCAGACCGGCCGTAGCTGAGTAGAGAAGGGCCCCACTCGGATACAAGGCCTAAGTGTGTAAGCAGATAATGCAAACAAACATCTTATTTTATTCAAAATAAACAGAGTCTCAGCGGAAAAATAAATAACAAGGGTTCAAATACCCTACAAATTCCAGGCCCTAAGGGGTCCTACAAAAATATAATATCTCACTCAAACAAGAAAGATAACCAAGGTCCTCGGACCTCTGCAAATCACCCGACCCACGATCGGCTCAGCTCCTGTGTACTAAAGTCCTACGCCTCAGGATCTGTCAACAGGAAAGAAAACAAGTGCATGAGCTTTCAAATGGAAAGCCCAGTAAGTACCCTTGCGGGGTTCAAGAAATATGACATCAACCAATCATAAATATCAAACAAGCTCGGGGCACGCCCCTCAAAGAAAAATAAGCCCTAGGAGTCTATCACAAAAAAAAAAAGAATTCGACTCCTAGCGATGAGTTCCAAAGAAGCTCCACAAACGTCTCCCCCGGTCAAGCACTCATCACCAACTGAGAAAAGCGACCATCCGGTCGCTACGCCCTCGGTCGTATGCCGGTAGCGCCACCTCTACGCGTATATTACCTGGCCATTGATCGACCCCACCTGACTAGCAAGGACAAATCCGTAACACTCTCCCTCCTCGGCTAGGAGGAACGCCGTCGGTGTCCTGGCCCCTAACGCCTCGCAAGAAAATCGAGCTCACCGCTCCAATCAATCCGGGACGAAGAATGTAACACACGGGGATTCCAACATCCCGAAATAATCAAACATGCTAAACAAAAGATTTCAACAAATCAAGAGGAAGCATGTATGAATACAACAAAGTAACATGCCGCAATAAAGACACGTCAATAAGATCTTGAAAAGAGGAACAAGGCATGCTCAAACATGCAAATCAAAGTCAAGAAACCAATCAATAAATGACTGGATACATAAGGCGTAAGCATTTCTTACTTAAAATCAGAAAGTCTTCCTCGCATCTCCACGGGACTTCTCGACGTATTCAAGTCAAAATCTAATAAAGATAAATCTTATTTCAATAAGGTACTTGTCTATGAATATTGCATCTGCTATGCATGCTTTAACGGCCCAAGTCTAACTGCGAGCCTTCCCTCGTGTTCCCGTGTCATTTTTTTTTTTTACCTTAAATGACTAATCTTATTTATTTCCGTAAATAAAATTTAGTGGTTTGGTGGTTAAGGCCCGCTACTCTTTTTAAGAGGTCCCGGTTTCCATTTCTTTATCACACATCTTATCCCCTTCTGTTACCTTTTATCTTATTTTGAAGTCTTACTAATTGTTTAGACTCAACATTTACTATTTAATTGGGCCCAAGCCCAGTTCTAGCTAAGCCCAATAACCAGTCCACTTGGTTGAACTCAATTCAAGTTTGTTCTTGGAACTAAATCCAATGGGCCATCATTTGGCACAACCCAAATGTTCCTTGACTAAACTTAGCCATGATTAAAACCAAGCCCAAACCGGTTGAACCCAACCTTAACTAGTCCATGATTAACTAAACTTTGATTTTAACTAATCTTTAATTAGTTTAACTAACCTTATCCACTCCTTTAAAACTGGTCCACACTGTTAACCTTATCCAACAATTTGATCTATCATAATTTAGTGAATTAAATTATGTTTAATAATCCAATCTTATCCGTTACCTTGGTTGATCTAATTAAATTGTTAATCCATTGATTAAAAACAAACCCATTCAACATTATTAGCGCCCTCCTCAATTACTTAATTTCTTAATTTCTCTTTTAATTCTAATCCAGTCCCCTACTTCTCCATTTGGCCCAAGCCCAATTAATTGGGTTCAACTCTTGATCCGAACCCAAGTCCAAACCCAAAGATTTTAATTTCTTTTAAACCCACCAAACTCCATCTTACTTGACTTGATCGAGTCAAGTTGTTTAATAAAAGCCATTGTTCAATATAGTTACTCCTAATTGATTAATTAAGTTTTTGTTTAATTCAATAGTTAACTAATTAACTAATTTCTTAATTGCTTTCTTCTTCTTCTTTTCGCTTTTCTTGGTGTCGTGAGTAGGGAGGCGCCTGACCACGCATAGAAAGCAAAGCCATCATCCAGGTCTTCACGCTTGGAGGTCGCTTGCGTCTGTGGGCCTCTCCGAGAAAGACCTGTCAAGCTCTTGTCCCCTCCCCGTCGGAGGGAGTTCCTTCCTCGGCCTCCCCCCTCGAGAATGCCCCCACTCTCTCTCTCGTTCGGGCTCTATCATATATGCATGAGTAGCATCGTAAAGACGAGGAGATGACGCATTTACCTTCGCGTCGGATGGTGGACTGTGCGCTCGTGTTAGCTCCGGCGAGGTATGAGGCAATCGGTCCGAGCTCCACAACGTCACGCTGCTCCACGTGCACTCCCGCGGTTCCTCTGCGATCCTCCGACAGCTGCAGCTTCGCTCCTGGCTGAAGCTTCACTTACCGACGCGCGGTTCCACCTCAAAATAAAGAGATGGAGGAGAGGAGAAGATAAGAGGTTATGCTCTCTCTCTCAGCTCCTCCCCCGGCTTTTATAGAGGGTCGTGGTTGCATGTAGACACGATGGCGATCTCTTGATTGAGACTTGCCATGCAAACCACCTTCATTCCTTCCTTTTCCGGTGACCTTCCTAAAACGGTGGCGAAATTAGGGTTTCTCCCGCGGTGGCTCGCTCGGCCGCCATGGAGGAGAAGATGGTGATCTGCCTCGGGATCGGTTCGCTGATCTGGTGGCTGGGATCTAATCGTTTGTCTCAAACTTAAAACATAACACAAGATCATTTAATCTTGACCGTCCAATGCTTACTTTGTATGGTTTCTTCGGAAAATTGTCAACTAGTCCCTGAACTTTTCCATTTTTACATGAAGGTCCACCACATGTGAGAGAGCACAATTTCCTTTAAGCCCTCAACATTCTTGATTTTACATCCAAGTCCCTGGCGGCCTCAATTAATTTAAATTAATAATTTAAATTTTCTCTCTTTCCTTAATTAAACTCTAATCACACCAACTTGGGACTTTCCCGATTAATTAAATAAATCTTAATTTGAATTTTATTCTCCCTCTTCCATTTTTAATCCAATCATGGACAATTTAAATGATTCCCATATTTAAATAAATTGATAACTACCAAATTTATTTAAATCAATCACCAAGTAATAATTTACTCATACCCAACTTTACTAAAACGCCCTTGGAGTTTATTTGAATTTCAAAGATACCCTTTGGCAATTTTAATTACTAATTAATTTAGGGAAATATTAATTCCTAATTCCATCTATCATATGATAGCTTATCTATTCATCCCTTGATTTCAAAACCAATCTCATCATTTATAAAACCATATCTATCACATCATCTTGTATATATTAAAACATAGAGGAAAGTAATGAAAAGTCCCCCAAAACTTCTGAAATCCATAAAAAATCCCTGTAAGTTTGAGTATTCCTATTTAGTCCCTCCTTTATCAAGGAACTTACTTTTTAGTCCAAACAGTACCAAACGGTGTTTAAAATGGGGCGAAAAGACGATGTTGCCCTTGGGAGTAAATGAGTTGTTCAGCATACGCCACACGCCCGTCTGATCCACATCCCTTGGTGAAATGACGCAAATGCCCCTCTGATTGACTTCTCCTCTTCCCTCCTTTGTGTCCCCGTCTGGCCTAAGGCTTTAGTATCTTGTCGTAAGTGTTTATTATCAGGACAAACCCTTTAAGATTTTGAGTGCTTGCTATTTTGACCAGGTGTTTACTATCATTCATGTGAACATTTTATAAATATATATGTCACATTTTGTATTGTCAAAAATGGTTAGAATCACAGATATTTACATTCAACACCCAACTATTCATCAATCACAGATATTTACATTCAACACCCAACTATTCATTAATCAGCTATTACTGCGTTGCAAGTCCTCCGGTTGTGGCTAGTGCTTTTGGTACTGGTACAAGCAACTCAAGATACCACCGCCATTTATGCGTCTTTGTTATTAAGCTCCTAACAAGATGCCACCGTGATTTCTCAAGCAAATGTGTTCTATCAATGAACAAAGGCCTCGCAAGAACCCAACCGGGTTTACAACACAAGCATGGAAACAAAAATAATTTTTATGTGCTCTCGCCAAAATATCCCGTTGAATGTCCACGCCCCAATACAAGGGGCGATCCTTGAGCTTACGGATCACACGATTGCAAAACCCATTTTTGGATGCTTTGGGTGAGAACTTCGCCCCGATATCGCCACCACACACATGTGTAGGCTGCAATATCTTTATTCCAAAGGTATGCATATTTCCCTCTCGAGAAGCGTGAACCCTCCAATTGCATGCGCCTTAACACATCGGCCGTCACCCTTTCCTGCCATTTTTATGAAAGTAAAATCAAACTTCCTTTTGATAGCAAGGTCACGGGCGCATTCACGAAGTGTTCCACGTTACTGAAATCGTTGGTCCATTAATCGAAAGCACCGCAATCTCGTGTGAGTTTGAGAAGAACTCTCAATGTTTAAGGGCATGCTCTCGGCTAGAGGATCCCTCGCTTGATTGATAAGAGACTCTAAGTGAGACAATACTAAGCGTAAGAGCGTGATACTAAGCGGATAAGTCGGATTTTAAACACTTACGGAAGATACTAAAGGGATAAGCATAATATTAAAGAGTTTGAGTCTATATTAAAGAGATAAGATCAATACTAAAGACTTTAAGAAAGTCGTAAAAAGTCCAACGTGTTTGTAATACAGTTACGGAAATAATAAACACATACTAACAAAGAAAGTAATTTCACGTTGGAAATGAAGACCTCGCAGTAGTCGCTCTTCATCAGCCACTTCATCTCTGTCACAATAAGGTTGACCATATTTTTGTTGAATGAGTGAAAAATGTTGCATAATGCTCAATTAAGTAGGTAGAATTGTCAATGGTACAAGTTGTTCTACGATCGTCTGGTACTATATAACTCACTCTCACGCCAGAGGGGTCAAGGTCCCACCGTTTACATATATCACCTATTACTGACTCCCAACAAGTAAGCACTGTGAGCTCCAAGGCTAGACCTTCTCCCCCATATTGCGCGACGGCGAAAATGGTTTCCATCAAAATCCTGCAACAAGAAGCCGCTGCCGAAGAAGCCGCCGCCGAAGAAGCCCCCGCCCAAGAAGCCCCCACTGAAGAAGCCCCCACTGAAGAAGGCCCCACTGAACAAGCCCCCGCTGAAGAAGCTCCCACTGAAGAAGGCCCCACTGAAGAAGCCCCCACTAAAGAAGGCCCCTCTGCAAGAATCGCGTGATTGATGGCAGGCGTCCATCTGACGCATGTAGAAAATGTAGAACCTGTGAGGACAAATTTCATTCCTAAGAACAAGCGTCCTACAGGGTTCGGGCAGCTGAACAAGGAGAAGCAAGCACTCCTCAGTTTCTTCACAGGCTGTCGATGGGCGGTGAGAACAATCTTCATAGTATTTCTCTTAAGCTTTTAGTATTGCACTTAACCGCTTAGTATTTCTCTTAACTGCTTAGTATTTGGCTTCACTGCTTAATATTTCGCTTAACTGTTTAGTATTCCTCTTAACCGCTTAGTATTTCTCTTCATTGCTTAGTATTTATCTGAACTGTTTATCTATCTTCTAGTACAATTGTTTGGAAGAATGAATGAGCATTTACAACTCGCGCCCAATTATACCCATTGGTCGAGGGAAAAGATCTTGCGGTCGTATAAATGTCATGGACGTCTTTGTCATGATCTTGCTGGACGATCTGAAGAAGACACCGTCGAAGTACAAGAGGCGTGGATCCATCACCAAGCCTTTTGTACTGCTACTGTCGAAGCAGCACCATACCACAGATGACTTCCTCAAACTAATGACCGATGCAGTAACATCTTTCCAAAATTTGGAAGTTGTTCTTATGCCCATCATTCTGAACAAACATTTCCACCTACTCGTTTTGGATAAAGAAACGAAACACTACACTCACTACTCATCTCTCAATAGCTGGACATATGACAGGGCTGCTGAGGAAATGGTAAGTCAATCACTTCCATATTTCGTATTCTCCCATTTGCACCAGCTTAACCATCTTTGTTCTAAATGCAGAGGGTTCTTTTCAAAACCGCACTTACCATCGAGCATGGGAACTGCTTTGAAACAGACAGTTATACATTCTCACATGACCTCGACTGCCCTCAGCGAGGCGAGGAGCGGTGTGAATTTATTCAGATGTTAAATAAATGCGGTTTATGGAGCGGATATTGGATAGTGAGAAGCTTCACCAATCGCTCAAGTTCCTCGCTCACGCTTTGGAGTATGTATGCGATACTTTCGGACGGATTGATCGAACAACTCCGTAGGAAATGGAAGGAACTCTAAAGACTTTACAATCATATTCTACGTGTTTAATATCAGTACTAATTGTTTACTAAGTGTTCAGTGCTTTGTATTTCTCTTAACTGCTTAGTATTTTTCCTAACCGGTTAGTATTTTTCTTAACTGCTTAGTATTTCTCTAAAGTCCTTAGTATTTCTATTAACTACTTAGTATTTCTCCAAGCCGCTTAATATTTCCCTTAACTGCTTAGTATTTCTCCTAACCGCTTAGTATTGCTATTAACTGCTTAGTATTTCTCCAAACCGCTTAGTATTGCTATTAACTGCTTAGTATTTCTCCAAACCGCTTAGTATTTCTCTACACTCTTTACTAGTTCAACCAAATTTTTACCATCTTTGACTACTCATGTAAACATGTTATAAACGTATATTGTCAAAACTTCATAAAATCGCATATATTTACATTAGGCAATCTATGCATCACAACAAGTAAACCTTATGGCCTAGACGGAGCAAGCTAATCAGCTATTACATCGTTGCAAGTCCTGCAGTTGCGGCCAGTGTTTTTGCAGCTGCTGCACCGCAACTCTCTCAAAATAAAGCCTGCGACTCAATTCTGCAACGGCGAAAATGGTTTCCATCAAAATCCTGCAACAAGAACGCCAAACAACAGAATTATACTATGCATGATATGAAACCACGTCTGGGAAATCTATTACCTTTGCAGTTTCTCGTTGAACGAGTCTCCCACCCAGCCTGTTGCCGCAGACGCTTCTCTACAACACTAAAAACCAACACAAGTTCTCTGCAAAAGAACAAAAGAACAAAAGAAAGGAGACCAAGAGAAGGAGAAGAAGAAGCTGAGTTGCCACATTTACAAGAATGAAAGTCTGGCGGCATTCTTTGAACCAAAAGTCTACACTGCTCCCACTGTCATGTCACCAAAATGTGGTTTTTGGGGAAAAGGGAGGGTATTTTGGGGTTTTTTCTTAAAATGCTTGAGGTGGGTCATGTGAGGACTAAAAAGTCGAGGAAATTTAAAAAGAAGGGATTTAATAGTATAGTTTTTGGTCGGAGGGACTAAAAAGTCGTGGAAAATGAAACGGTCGGGGATACTCTGATGAATTTTTCCCAAACATATACATAGCACCCATCTAATTTAAAATCACTTGGGCATGAATACAAGTTATCGTCCACTATCAATCATGTCCTGCACTTTAATGTGTCTCTTGAATGGCAACTTTGCAAATACGTCCCTGGGTTTCCGATTTGCACACAAATCCTCATGCATCTATCCATTTGCCTTGGTTTTCTTCTATATATTTTAAATTATAATATATATAATATAACATAGTTAATGCATTGCCTAGTTGTAAGAATTTCAAACCATCCCTATCTAATAATTTGGATAAATAGGTAAATAATTAATGTCATCTATCAAATCGATCTAATACATATATATTTGTATATATCAACTCCTTATCTCATCTAATTTACCCCCATAAAATATTTATTTAAATTTTGATTTATGTCTCAAATCAAGTAATCATGAACTAAATTTATCCAAACTTGTATATCCAAACTTATATCCCAATATATCCCAATATATCCAAACTTAGGGTTTTAAATTTACTCAATATATAATTCGAAAATAATCTTGATATCATTTCTAACTATCTCCATATATGACAACCTTATTTAATTAACAATTAAATTAAAGTGTAAATAGGAAAATTTAATTCCCAAACAAACTTCAATTACCCTTAAATCTTGAGGCCTTTTATTCCTTAACCTAATAACTAGAAAATTTTATTTTCCCAAAATTTCTGGGTTTTACAATATTGATGTTATGATACAGTCACAAAATGAACCTATGTTACTATGGATGTCACCTTTCTAGAATCTGTTATATTCTATTATCCACCAAATCCTAATATTACTCTTCAAGGGGAGATACGAGAAGAAGGGCCTAATTGGCTTAGATTGGATTGGGGAGAACCTACAGAGTTGGAACTTGTAAACTTGGATCTACATAATAGTCCAGGGGTACCTAAAGGGATAGAATCAAGTACGACTTTAGAGGTACCTTCGGAAGATGCTCTCGATGATGATTTTGCTCTTAATATTGATTCCCCCCACTATCTAGTACCCGATGGCCCATCTCTTGAGAATATTCCTGAGGTAAGCCCTCCTAATACACAAACTCTCAACAATATGGATATTTCTGTTGGTTATCACTTATCTTTCAGGCATAATCGTAGCAAGCCACCTAATAAGTATTCTCCAAGATTGAGAAACAAAGATCGAAGTATCCTATTGCTAACTATGTGTCCACTAAGAAGCTTCTAGAGCCTCTCAAAACCTTTGCAAATGAACTTTCCTATGTTCACATTCCTGTCAATACTGAGGAAGCACTCACCGACCCTAAGTGGGTCCATTCTATAAAGGAAGAGATGGAAGCCTTGCAAAAGAATGAGACGTGAAATCTTGTCCCGCTACCTGAAGGGAAGAAAACAGTGGATTGTAAATGGGTTTTTTCCATTAAGTACAAGGCAAATGGATCAGTCGATCGATATAAAGCAAGGCTAGTAGCAAAAGGTTACACGCAAACTTATAGAGTGGACTACCAAGAAACTTTTTCACCAGTGGCCAGATTAGACACAATGAGAGTACTCTTATCTCTCGCAGCAAATCTAGATTGGTCACTACATCAATTTGATGTGAAGAATGCCTTCCTCCATGGTGATCTTAAGGAGGAAGTCTACATGGATACCCCATCGAGCTATACGGTAACATCAGGAGATACGATAGTGTGCAAGTTACAATGGGCACTATATGGATTAAAACAATCATCTCGTGCATGGTTCGAGCGATTTCTTGGCAATGAAGAAATATGGATTCCAACAAAGTAATTCAGATCATACCCTATTCTTAAAACATCGGCATGGTAAGATAACAACCTTAGTAGTCTATGTAGATGACATGATTATTACAGGAGATGACTCAGAAGAAATTCGAGGCTTGAAGGACAATTGGCAAGGGAATTTGAGATGAAAAATCTAGGACGGCTAAAATATTTTCTGGGAATTGAAGTCTCACGTTCAAAGGAAGGCATATGTATACACTAGATTTACTATCGGATGTGGGGCTACTGGAGTGCAAGCGTGCAGACACACCAATTATTTAAAACCACAAACTTGGAGAATATCCCAACCATGTTCCAGCAAATAAGGAGAGGTACCAAAGACTAGTTGGAAAGCTTATTTATCTCTCACATACTCGTTTGGATATTGCCTATGATGTCGGTGTAGCTAGTAAGCCAATTTATGCATTGTCCAAGTGAAGACAACATGGATGCGGTAACTCAAATTCTCAGATATCTAAAATCCTCCCTGGAAAAGGATTTATGTTCACTAAAAATAATCACTTGAGGGTGGAAGGTTATACGGATGCAAACTGGGTAGGAAACATTTCAGACAGGAAGTCCACCTCAGGATACTTCACATTTGTTGGTGGAAATCTTGTTACTTAGAGAAGTAAGAAACAAAAAGTGGTAGTATATATTGTCAAGTGTTGAGGCTGTATTCCGTGGAATGGCAAAAAGTGTGTGCTAGCTTCTTTGGCTTAGAAGATTGTTAGCAGAAATTGGATTTGCTCCAAATGGCGAGATAAATCTATTTTATGACAACAAGGATGCTATTGATATTTCTCATAATCCTATTCAACATGATCGAAACAAGCACGTAGAGGTGGATCGACATTTCATCAAACAGAACCTTGATGCCAAAATAATTTGTTTTCCATTTGTTAAATCTGAAGATCAATTAGCAAACATTATTACAAAGGCGGTATGTAGCAAGAAATTCTACAGCTCACTTGACAAGTTGGGATTTAGGGATTTGTACTCACCAACTTGAGGGAGAGTGTTGACGAGAGCTGTAAACAAGCAACATCATAGGGCATTTGAATTTGAATTTGAAGATCTTTCCATATTTCTCTTACCTTTTTTACAAATGTAATTATGGCTAGAATCTTGTATAACCAAACATGGAAAAGACAAGCCCTTGAATATGTATTGCATCTTCTCTTTGCAAATAATAGAAAAATGAGAGGATTCTCTCCCGCTATTTTTCTTCAATTCTATCATTTATAATTTACTTTTACTTATTTAACCTGGTAATAATTTGAAATTAATGATTTTATCAAATAAATGAATTTCTTTTGAACAAAAATGTGAATATGTTGATATTATGGTGGAATTCCTAGGCTAATCGTTGATTCATTGCTTGAAAATACAACTGCTTTAAAAGAAAACCAAATGCTCAACCAATTCATACACAAGTTCTTTCTTCAATATTTTAGTTTTCTAATTGAAAGGTTTTTTGTTTTTTTGTTTTTTGGTTTTTTTTTTTGTTTTTTGATAGACTTGAACAAGCCACTAGAAATAATGTATTAGTCAATTTTTTTCATGAAAGTAATAAGATTGACGTGTTGTATTTTTATTTTTAAAAAAATACATGACATTGTGATCATAATGAACAACTTTCATTGATTTAGAAAATTTATTTGATAAGTTGATTAATTGACAATAATTTGAGACAAATGAGTTTACCATATGATAAAAATAGCTTTGGTGGTATATATATATATATATATATATATATATAAGTATGATAATGGGTTGCTATGCCTAATGTAGATTCATTTTTTGAAAATCCAATTATGTTTGAAGGTTTTTTTTTATTAGACATGATGTACACATTATAGTTTGTTACTTAGTTAGAACTAACTAATATTCTATATCTGATATACAACTCATAGATTGTTACTTAGACCTAGCTAGTATATTTTTGTAGTTCTTCATTGAATGTGTTTTCGATAAATTTAACAGGGAGATTCCTCTCTCAATATTTTTCTCCAAGACATTTTTCTATCCATCTTTTCAGCTCAACATGGTATCAGAGCAAGTTATCAACTCTGCTGCCCTCCGCCATTGCTAAGCTGCTCAAAGCTTGCTGGTGTTTTGTTCTTGTTTGTCAATCTTCGTCTGACCTTGTTCTTCACATTCGTCAGTCCCTATTTTGATTAATATGGCTGGATCATCCAGTGCAGATGCTTTGGTTCAGAATTCCAGAAATTCTTCCATTGATGATCCGTCGAGCCCCTACTTTCTTCATCACTCCGATGGTCATCGAGTTGTTTTGGTTTCTCAACTGCTTACAGGAGAGAAATTATGCTGCTTGGAGTCGAGCTATGTTGATCGGATTGTCCGTGATAAACAAGATCGGATTCATTGATGGATCGATTGTTAAGCCATCAGATACTGATCTTAATCTTCTTAATTCTTGGATCATGAATAACAATATAGTTATCTCTTGGATATTGAACTCTGTCTCCAAAGAGATTTTTACTAGGATAATATTTATTGAATCTGCTCGTGAGATTTGGATTGATCTCAAAGATAGATTTCAGCAAAAGAATGGACCTAGAATTTTTCAGCTCAGGAGAGAGTTGATGAATCTTGCTTAGGGACAAGATTCAGTGAGTTGCTATTTCACTAAGTTGAAAACAATGTGGGAAGAGTTGAGCAACTACAAGCTTGTTTATAATTGTGGCAAATGTACTTGTGGAGGAGTGAAACAGATGATAGATTACCATCAAATGGAGTACATAATGTATTTCCTTATGGGATTGAGTGATTTTTTTTTCACAAGTTCATGGTTAGTTGCTGCTGATGGATCCATTACCTACAATCAACTACATATTTTCTTTGATTTCTCAAGAAGAACATCAATGCACGTTTGGTAGGCCGATTAATGCTAGTCCAGATCCCACTGGTACGATACCCTTTGTTGTCAAGGAAAATTTTTCTGAGGAAAACAAGAAGTCTACTGAGAATTCAGGTTTTAAGAATCCAAAGAAGGATAGACCATACTGCAATCATTGTAAAATGCATGGTCATATTGTTGATCATTGCTTCAAGCTCCATGGTTACCCGCTTGGCTATAAGCCTCGGTCTCATGAATCCAATTCAAGCACTTACAATTCTGTGAATCAGGCAATCTTATCAGAGGAACAAGCTGATCATGCTTCTTCTAATGGTTTCTTCCAGAACCTTTCCCCTAGGAAATATTAGCAGCTTATGTCAATGTTGTCCACTCATCTCTCCACTGCCTCCAAAGTTACCACAGAGTCTCAGCCTACTGTTGCACGCTGCTTCCTTCACTTCAGGTACATGTTTCTATGTTACCTTGAGTGACGTGTTTTCCTCTTCTAAATATTGGGTAGTGGATTTTGGAGCAACCAAGCATATATGTTCCATTGCTTCTGCTTTTGTTTCATTACACCAGATTAGTTGCTCCCATATTACCCTGCCTAATCATGTACAAGATCCCTGTGACTCTTGCTATTTATGTTCGACTTAGCTGAGATTTGATCCTCAAGGATGTTTTCTTTGTGCCAACATTCAAGTTTAACTTGTTATCTGTTAGTGCACTAACTTCTGATGCTACGCTCACTGTTCGATTTCTTCATGATTATTTTGTCATTCAGGATTCCGACAACCGGAGGATGATTGGCAGGGGTGACAAGGTTGAAGGTCTTTATGTTTTTTATACATCCTTACTCAATTCAGTTTCTGCTCGAGTTTGGCGAAATAGACTTGGACATATCTCTTTCAAGAGATTAGATGGTCTTAAGTTTTTGTTTTCCTGTGATGTTTCTATTCTCAAAAAAACTCCACCTTGTTATGTTTGTTTATTAGCCAAGCATAGGAGGTTGTCTTTTTCTTCTAGCAATCATTTGTCTGTTTCTCCATTTGATTTGGTGCACTGTGACATTTGGGGTCCATATTCATTAGCTTCTTATAATGGACTTCAGTATTTTTTGACCTTGGTGGATGATGCTTCTCATTTCACTTGGGTTTATCTTCTGAAGCACAAGTCTGATGTGACTTCTATTATTCCCAAGTTCTTTTAGATGGTTGAAACATACTACTATCAAAGTATTTAAATCTGATCATGCACTGGAATTGGCTTTCACTGGTTTTTTTAGCTCTAAAGGGACATTACACCAATTTTCTTATGTTGAGACACCTCAACAGGAACTCAATTGCTAAGAGAAAACATCAACTTTTGCTCAATATGGCTTGTGTATTATATTTTCAGTCTCGGATTCCTATTACTTTTTGGTCTAAATGTATTCTTACTGGCATGTACATTCTTAATCAATCATACTCCAACTCCTCTTTTGCAACACAAGACACCCTTTAAGCTTCTCTATCACCAACCAATGGCTTACTCTATATTTAAGGCCTTTGGTTGCCTGGCTTTTGCTTCTACTCTTAGTACTCACAGAACCAACTTTGCTCCTCGTGCTCAAGGATGTGCCTTCCTTGGTTATCCTCTAGGTGTTAACGGTTACAAATTGTATGATATTGAGTCCAAACACATCTTTCTCTCACAAGATGTCGTGTTTCATGAGGATATTTAATTCCTTTTCATACAGTCATCTCCACCAATGATCTTATTGATCTTTTTTCTTGGTTTATTTCTTCCATCCCCTACTCATGAGGTGATCCCCTCTGATATTACTCCTTATCCGCCTACATCTGCAGCTGATCTGCCAGTCACTACTGCTCCTACACTTCCACTTCGATGGTCATCTCGACCACATCACCCTCCCTCGTATCTCAAGGATTTTCACTGTAACCTTGTCACTCAGCAGGCTACTCCTCATCCTCTTTGCTCCACTCCATATCCTCTCTCTTAGGTTCCCACTTATTACTCTTTGTCAACTGATTATAGAAATTTCATAGTTCAAGTTTCTACTTGTTAGGAGCCTCAGCCATGGACTCCAATCACACTTGGTCTGTTGTTCCTTTACCACCTAGTAAACATAACATTGGCTGCAAGTGGATCTTTTAAGATTAAATATCGTTCGAATGGCACTATTGAAAGGCACAAGGCTTATTTGGTTGCCAAGGGCTATACTCAACAAGCAGGCCTTGATTTCCTTGAGACATTTTCTACAGTTGCTAAGTTTGTTACTGTCAAGGTTCTTCTTGCCATTGTTGCCACCACACGTTGGTACTTAACTCAGCTTGATGCCAATAACACATTCCTTAATGGTGATCTGTTTGAAAAGGTGTATATGGACCTGCCCCTTGGTTACAATATTATTTCTCATTTAAAGCTTCAAGGGAGCAATTTGTTTGTCGTCTACACAAGTCCATTTATGGTCTTAAACAGGCTTCGAGGCAGTGGTACTCGAAGTTTTCTCATGCTCTTATACAGTATGGCTTTGTGCAATCTAAGTATGACTACTCTCTATTCACTATTGGCTCTGGTTGTTCTTTCATTGCTCTCCTCATCTATGTTGACGACATCATCATTGCCAGCCCAAGTGAATCTGCCACTTAGTCTCTCAAGACCTTCTTACACTCTCAGTTCAAGCTTAAGGATCTAGGTCCTTTGAGATATTTTCTTGGTCTTGAAATTGCTTACTCTTCTTCAGGAATTGTACTGTCCCAAAGACAATACACTCTTCAACTTCTTGAAGACACTGGTTATCTTGCTTGCAAGCCTAGTGCTGCTCCCATGGATCCAAAATCTAACCTCAGTGCTCTTGATGGCGACTTGTTGCTTGATCCTTCCATATATAGAAGGTTGATTGGTCGTTTAATAAACCTCACTCTTTCTAGGCCTTTCATTACCTTTGTTGTTCATAAGCTCAGCCAGTTCTTGGCTCACCCTCGAGATCTTCATCTCAGAGCAACCCATCACCTCCTGTGCTACCTTAAGGCCAAACCGAGACAAGGTCTTTTCTTCTCTGCTAGTGTTGTACCTATGTTGATAGTTGTCCTGTTTTGAAGCTCAAAGACTTTTCTGATTGGAACCTCACAGATGATCTTTCTCTAGGAAATTGGCTGGAGGACAGGAAGCTTGGTAACCAAAGAATTTCTGCTGATGAGACAGAAGCTATAGCCACTGGTTTATGGCCAATATGGAAGGAAAGATTCAAGAACTGCTGCCTGGAACCTAAAAGAATTGTACATCAATCTATTTCTCTGATCATGGAAAAACATATATGTACTAAAAGCATCAAAGATCTGGAGGATCAAAATGTGCACCAATGGAATACACAGAACTATAGTCACCACTTGTTCGTTGATGCTGCTTGGAAGAATGGAGAAGGTAAGTCTGGAATAGGCATTATAATTATTACTAATTCTGGCCAATTCTCATATGCAGGCGCCTTACTTGGTAATGCTGATTCTGCTTATGAAAGTGAAATTGAAGCGATCAAAGTTTGATTAGAGATGTTGCTGAAGCAGGGGGCAAAACAAGTGCGTATACTCACAGACTCCATGCTTGCCCAGAGGTGGATAAATTCAGAAAAAACAGACCCAAATGAAGCGTCAAGAGACAGGATCAAATAATGCAAAATATACTTTGTTTCATGGAGAGATGGTCTATCAAGTGGATTCCAAGATAAAGAAATAGAGGAGCAGACAAATTGGCAGCAATGGCAATGAGAGAGGCTGAAAATTATCAATTCAATAGTGAAGATGATCTACCTAACTGGCTAGTTACTGAAATTTCCTTTTTGCAGGAATATCTTAGGGGTTCCTGGAACCCTAATTTTGTAACCTGTTAGCTGTTTTTTAAGCTCTTATCTTACCCATGTTGAGTTATGTGGAGCCTGATCATACTGTACACCCAGCCACGCTTTTGGGGCGAATTTTTTCGCAGGGGTATTTTGGGTATTTCCACTGTATTAGGGTTTCTAATATATAGTTCATCCTTGTAATTTTTGTATTATCTGAGGAAATAGTGAAATTGCTGGCGTGGGACGTGAAATTTCATTCTCAAGGTGAACCACGTAAATCTCTCATGCCTCTTGATTGTCCTTTGTTTTCTTCGTTTTCTCTCTCACGATTGCAGGAATCACGTTTGATTCCTAACAACCCAAAAAAAAAAGACTTTTCTAATTCTAACTGAGCCTCTTGTCCTGATTCTCGCAGATCCATGATTGGTATTTATATCTTCATTGGAAACTCATTAGTATCATGGAAAGCCAAGAAATAGACCACTCTCTCTATCCTCTGCTGAAGCTGAATATTGTGCCTTAGCATTCACCGCATGCGAGTTGCTTCGGCCTCACCAACATCTTCATGATTTACAAGTGGCAGTTTCTTCTCACGCTCTTTGTTTTGTGACAACCAAGCTGCTGTCCACATTGCCTCCAATCCTGTTTTTTACGAACAGACTAAACACATCAAAATTTATGCCATTTCATTTGCGAAGAAAAATCTCTCAAGGCCTTCTCAAACTTCTTCCAATCCGTTCACAACATCAGCTCGCCGATATTTTCATCTGCTATTTTGTTTCCTCTTTCATCCAAGATTTCTTTAAAGGACATTTACTGTCCATCTTGAGGGGGAGTATTAGACATGATGTACAATTCATAGTTTGTTACTTAGTTAGAACTAACTAATCTATATCTGATATACAGCTCATAGTTTGTTACTTAGACCTAGCTAGTATATATCTATTGTAGTTCTTTATCCAAAGTGATTTTGATCAATTGAACAAGGAGATTCCTTTCTCGATATTTTTCTCCAAGACATTTTTCTGTCAATTTGTTCAGCTCAACATTTTTCATTAAAACAAATTGTCAACCAACTCATCAAATAGCTCATAACATCACCATCTTAATTTGGAGAATCAATTGACAAAGTATATTTGGTAACATAAGCTAGCAATCATTAGGATAATTGATTAACTATTTATCCCAAATAATATTTATCTTAATTAAGGTTGATTGAGGAGAAGAGCCTAAGAATAAAAGTATACAAGTGCTGGAGAAAATAGGATGGAATGATGGAGGATAAAAGAAGGTGAACCAAACAAGTTCAAGGCACAAAGGTAACAACACTTTCTTTTAGACGAATTTCTCCGTCTCTGATTGGAATCACGATTGCAATAGGAGTAAGTGTTGATTGTTGTTGATAGACGAACTTACACTATTCGTTTCAACCCGAAAACACTCTTGTATTTGCCTTTGATAATGTAGAGAAAACCAAAGAGAACTAAAGTGAGTGTGAGAGAATAGAGAATATGAACTTTGGTGTACTTTCGATCACATAAGACTAGGCTATATATAGAGTCTCAAAAGATTTCATCACAATGTTACATCCCTTGGTAACATCAAGGGGACATCCTTTAACAAAATGGTCACACGTGAAAGACGACATCATTTCATGTATAGTAATGTCCCTTCTATACCAATGAGGGAATCCTTTCATGTGCAAAGTACTTTTTGATTCATCCAATTCGATTAATGCCATACGCATTTTATTCTCTCAATTCAAAGAAAAAAACAGAGAAAAACATATAAGTATTAAAAGTATCCAACAAAAAGTCCATGTAACACCCTATCCCAATACATGTGACGAGAATGTCACACCAAATTTGGTAGGAGTGCACTCCAAACCCATAGGTCAGTATAATGTAGACTGATGACAATAATAATTTGACTAATTAACATACTTGAATAAAACTTATTTGAACTCTTGTACAAACTCTTTACAAATATTGCTGAAAGCTGTTCTAAAAATTCTCGCATACATTAAGTAAAGCCAAGCTATTCTCTTTTGCTAAGTCAGAGCCATCTACCGGAGAACTCAATCTGGACTACCTGCACATTTCACTTGAGTGAGAATCACTATACAAGGTACATCTATAATTTCAAATAAAATAGTATTTGAAATAATGTTAATTAATTCGTATGCATCATCTTTGTCAATAACATGCTAAAAACCCATGAAACTCGGAGAAATCCAAAACACGAGGTTCTCAATATCAATATATGGATGTTCTTACAATTATTTTAGCAATGTGATATGGAATCATAATTTCAATGTCAAGAAAATCTGGCCTCTACGGACTGTGCTCCCACAGAACCGTAGGTCTAATCTGTCGAATCGGTCTCCACCTAACTGGCTTCTACGTAACGTAGGTATGATCTCTCATAAACCTGTTCCACGAAGCCGCGGCTCCCTACGTAACGTAGGTCTAATTTAGTAAACCGCCCCACGAACCGCGTGCTCACGTAACGTAGGTCAGATCTCTAATAAACCGATCTCTGCGAACTGTGCTCCCACAGAACGTAGATCAGATCTCTCCAATCACAAGGCCCAGGTATGATACCAAACAAGTCCCGGGCGGAACGTATCTCTGTCCCCAACAACCCTCTGGTAAAAACCTGTTTTTCTTAATTACTGTGCATGTTTGTCATTAATTGAACTATCTTTTTGTTTTGATCATATTCTCATTCTTCATTTCCTTTATTCACATAATTTTCATTTACAATGCACGTGATAACAATGAAGATGCTAATATAATCATAATATCAATAGTAACATTGCACAAACTTCGATATAAAATAAAATTTATTTAACATCGTGTAAACAAAACCGTCGATCAAAAACCGATCATGAAACCGTTCCAAGTATAGTGAAATCACTCACTTCTGGTCCTTCGTTAATTAGACTTGACCGGATCCTCCATGTGATCCTCTGTTAGTCTCGTCCTATACAAGTATAAGAATTGTAATTAAGCTATTTGTATTTATTCTAAGGGCTTTCCCCCTATATTCTAGCAATCATAATATGGAAATTAAGAATACGGAAACCGTATTCCTTATTCTACATTCTAATTAACTTTGTTAGAATACGGAAAGTTCGTTAAGCTAAATAAACTTAATTTCTCTTAGCATGTATCTCGCGTGTCTTTAAAAGGGAATACGAGATTCGGAAATTATAAAGCTTTGCTTTTCTTCCCTCTATTATCAACCTAAGAGTTTCCAACATGCTTCTTGGGGTGTCAATTTGTTAAGTATGATTACGGAAGGTATATTTACACTATAAACACTTAGAATTTTCACAAAATTTCGGCAGCACCTCCTCTATTTGGAGGGCTTCGAAAAATTATACAAACATTCCTCAAACGATTTAAATCAATACATAAGACATACACAATAACAATGTAATCCTGTTTATCAATCAAATAGTCCTCGATCCACCGGGCAGCTCACAATTAATTAAAGTGTGCGATCCTCTTCAGAAACATTCGAAAGAGAACAAGGTTACTGCAATACTAATAAATACCTTATCAGAGTTTCTGCAGTAGTTGAGGTTGTTTCTCTCAATCTATAACAACTAAGTTATAGAAATTGCAACTAATAGAGAAGAAAGAGGCCCAGAATCACCTTTTAAATTTCAGTAATGTTCTGTCAGTCTCCAAGGTTACCAGAGTTGTCTCGCCTAAAGGAAAACAACAACAACAATACCAATCTTTAACAGCTAAGTATGACTTAGTGAGTTATAACACTCTACAATCTACTCTATAACATCAACACCATCAACTCAAACTTGTCAACTAAATTCAGGATGCACTTGATAGTAAACAGCCAAGGCATAGAGACCAAAAAAAAACTCCACTTTTAGATTTCCAATTTACTGACCTATTTCCGGTGAGGTGGTTGCAGCCGGTGAGGAGAAAGGAAGAGATAGAAAGGATGGGTGGCGCTGCGATGAGTCCGACTTGACAGGCTGCAGGCGCGTGGCTCTGGCGCGAGATAGTTGGTGGTCGCGGCTCGCCTCGAAGCCGGAGGCGGGGCACCAGCGCGCTGGCCGGGTTCGTGGCCCGAGGTCAAGGCCGGAGTGGGGGCTGCAGGCCTGTTAAGCACGGACAGGGACGGTGGCGCTCGTGGTGTCGCAGGGACACGCGTCTGACGGCGCGGCGGAGGAGACTGCAGGCGTGCGAGGAGAGAAGCGGGGCGGCGAGCTCGCCGGCCTGGCACGCCGGTCTGAGCGACCGCGGCTGATCGTGTCCGCGCTCTGGGAGAACCAGGCGGCAGAAGGGGGGTCTGGGGCTGTGAGGCCTATTGGAAGACAGAGCTCCCTCTTAAGAGCTGTGCACCCTCGGCTTGGCTTCCCTGTGGCTCCACGGGGTAACTGCTCATCCACGAGAGAGAAGGAGACCAGATCCACGTTTTGCGCTCGTCCCTCACACGCCCACAGTACTCTGTCATTCTCTCTCGTCAAAAGAACGAAGAAGAGGGGGAGAGAGTGTTGACTGCTCTTCACTCTAGTACTATTTGTGCCCTATTTATCTAATAGTCTCTAGTACTTAATTGTTTAGGGGTCCTTAGGTGATGGTGTGTAGGGATTTAGTGTAAATAGGGTTTTGAGTGGGTAGAATATAAAGATAAATAGTGCACAAATAGTACTAGAGACTATTAGATAATTTCCCCTTTATAATTTTCTATTTTTTATTATATTAAAATTTCTCCTCTATTGTCCTGGATTTACGTTAGATAAAAAGGAACTACTTTAAATCTTTGGTTCACCCTATACCTAATGTAACAATCAAAGAGGAATGCCTAAGCTGGTGTGAGCTAGACTAGATAGAAATAGAATAATTGTAAATGATATATGTCATAACGAAATGAGATCTTATTACATAAAACACTTACCAAGATGTCAGTTATATCATAATCCTATAGTGCTAACATGCATATCCAAAATACATAGAGGAATTAGGCCATTTAGGTTTTTTCCTTTTTTTATTTTTTGTACAAGGGAGAGTTGCTTTTTTTTTTAACGTAAGAGCCAACTAGCTAGGCCAGCAGCTATTAAGAACAAACGGACGTCTTGGCGCCAAGACATGGGTTCAATCCCGGCAAAGCAAAGATCGGGGATGACCGTCCGCAGACTGGGCCCCAACCAAGTGGTGCACAGGGATTTGCCTCATATGTGGCCCTCAGCGTGACTCGAACCCACGACGGGGTGGGAGTCACGCGACCGGTTTGACGCTCGGCTGAGATGCCTTTGTCAAGGGAGAGTTGCTTTAGTAGCTAACTTAGGCATCTAATCAACAGCCTCTCTGCCAATGTCCAATCCTCCTCTTGTAGATCTTTAAGGTTTCTGTATATGTACTTCAACCCTTCCAATCTTGATTTTCTTGCAAGATAATCAGTGAGCTCATTTTCATCCCATGGGATTTTATTGAGGTTCCAAATGACATATTTCTCCAAACTCTTGCTGCAATCATATAAGTATCTTTGCATCCTCTAGTCTTAGGAATATTTCCCCTTTGTCAGTGCTCTATAAATACTCTGAATATTGTCAAAATTCTACAGCAAAAAGCTGGAGAAAAAAGATCATAGGGAGCCTATTACATGCCACAAGTCACAACTTTCACAATTTAAGGAAAAAATTACTAGAGAACCGCAAACACATGACTCAGGGATTAGAACAAAAGATTAGGATAGTAGAAAAGGAAATAGAAACACTAGAGATCTCTCAATGTACTAAGACCAATTCAAATGAGGAAGATACATGGCCTAAGCTAAGAGAATTATATATTAAATAACAAGCATTATTATGACAAAGTACAAATTTTTGGGTGCAAAAATCTAGAGCCAACTGGTTATAAAATGGAGATAACAATTCTAGATACTTAACTATCAATTAACAATGAATCACAGGAGAATTAATAAGATCCGCCAAATTAAGAATGAGTATGGTATAACTACAACTGACCCAACACGTATAGAAACTTGTTTTATCAACTTCTATTCAAAGCTTTGGTAGGGTAACAATGGAGATAACATGGAGAGAATAATTGATGCTCTGTCTGATGATCTCCCAACAATTACAAAAGAACAAGGGGGAGATCTGATTCGGCTGGTCACCATGCATGAGATTTTCAGTGCATTAGCTTCAATGGCCCAAGGTAAAGCTCCTGGACCCCATGGCTTTTCAGTTGAATTCTTCAAAGCTTACCAGATTATAATAGGGGACTCAATTATAGAGGCTATAACTTAATTTTTTTGATCATGGACATATGCCAAGTAGCTGGAACCAAACAGTAGTTTAATTCCCCAAAAGGACAGTCCACAGATAGTTCAAGATTACTGACCAATATCATAAAATGTCAATTACAAAATAATGACTAGGATTATGTACAAAGGATTAGAGAGGTATTACCTGACCTTATAGGAAGAGAACATAATGCTTTTATTAAAATTAGAAACATTTCAGACAATATAATGACACAAGAAATAGCACACTCATTAGAAAAGGATACCAAGCTAAACCTAATGATAGTGATCAAAATGGACATGAAAAAGGCATATAATATTATGAGATGGGAAGCCATACTAGTTGAATGAAATTTTCTTTAGTATGGATCACTTGGGTCAAAGCATGCATATATAGAAACCCCAACTATGGCCTTCCTAATCAATGGTAGAATAGGTAGATGGATCAAGCCACATGCTGGTATTAGACAAGGAGTCCCCTTATCTATTTATCCTTGTGGCCCATGTCCTAACCAATATCCTCAATAGGGTTGAGTCTCTAAAAATGATTAAAGAAGTTCAAATTTCTCAATCCATATCAATCAATCACACACTATATGCAAATGATCTACTTATCTTCTGCAAAGCTACTAGGAAAGAGTCTAGAGCCATAAACATGTGTCTTCAACTCTACTCTTACCTCATACCTCTTTGGGAAGAGGGCTAACCAAAACAAATCTAAAGCCTTCTTCTGCTCCTACATCAATAGTAGAATTAGACGATCCATAATCAGAATACTTAATTTAAAATCAGGAAATTTTCCTTTTAAATACCTAGGCAGCTGGATCCCTCCAATTAGAGTTCACATGTCTTACTTTAACACTCTAGTAGTAAATCAGGTAGAGAGAAGATTGGCACATTGGAAGATCATGCATTTATCTATGGCTGGGAAAGTCACATAATTAGTTAACTCAGTCATCATGTCACTTCCTGTTTATAAGCTTAATACTTATACCATGTTAGATGCAATATTAGAGAAAATTTCTAAACTAGTAAGGAAGTTTATTTGCAGAACAAACAACAAAGAGAGTGGAATCCACCTCATAAATTGGAATATTCATCCAAGCCTAAACCTGAGGGGGGGCTTGGGTATTAAAGACTTAGAACTGATGAAGGTAGCAATAATGTCAAAACATGTGTTTGGTCTAATTAATAGGGTTAAGTCCAATGTTCATACACATCCTAAATTTCAAAAATTGTTGTCATACGATTCCCACTGTATTTTATGATTCTATCACATTTGGTCCCCGACGCCGATGCTATTACTCAATGGCATACGAATGAAATACATGCTATTTATTTGTTTTCTTATTTTACAGGTTACCATATTTTGATGATGTGGTCGGCCGGCTAGCTAGACTGGTGATGTGACGTGCCATGTGGCAAATTTTTTTAATTATTTTTTTAATTTTTAATTTTTAATTTTTAATTTTTAATTTATCTTTTATCTTTTTTTTTTTTTTTTTTGTATTATTTTTATCTTTTATTTTTATTTTTTAATTTAATTTTTATTTCTTCATAAAATAATAAAATTAAATATAAAAAATTAAAAAAAATTTTAAAATTAAAAAATTAAAAAATTTGCCACATTGCATGCCATGTCAGCAGTCCAGTTGGCTCGCCACGTCATCAAAATACGATCACCAGTAAAATAAAAATAAATAAATAAATATCATATATTTCATTCGTATGCCACGTCAGCGCCACATTAGCGTTAGGGACCAAATGTGACAGAATATGCAAAATACAGGGACTGTATTGAACAACTTTTGAAATTTATGATGGAAATGAACATTGGACTATTTCTAGGGACCAAAAATGGCTTTAACCCTAATTAATAATGCAAACAAATTCTGGGTTCATGTGATGATCAGAAAGTATGGACAACTTAGAATCTAGGAGGAGGATAAGAAAGTTAACAGTTCCTGGATCTTTAGATCATTAGGTGACACAACTAAGAGTATTAGAGAAAATATATTAGTTAAATATATTAATCCTAATGACTTTGTTCTTAATCACCCCTGACTTTTTCATGTTCCATTGCAACTTAAACCTACATTCTATAATATGGATTTTGAGTTGTCAAAACTATAAAACTATAAGTAGGTTAGCTAATTAAAGAAGAATGTACCATTGGACTGGGAAGTAGTGGAGGAGATCCCCCAGAGTGAAGATTTTCTTATAAAAATTTCTCCAATATTGTTGACTGCCAACTAGACAACACTGGAAGGGGCAGTTGTTTCATTCATTGACTTTATATGCTATCAGATTAGGACCAGATGAGGCTTTTGAATTTTGTAAACTTGAGAAAGAAACTATTAATTATTTGTTTCTTTAGTGTAGATAAGCTAAATTAATATGGGAGGAAGTTAAGAATATAGGCTTTCTAAAGAACAGGGTTATTGGCTCAAGGGACTCACAGGAGGGAAATTGGATCCTCAAAAGAAGGCTAGGCGCCCACAATAGAAGATGCGACTCAATATTTAGAAAGGCTAAGGTGGAGCCAAAGAAAATTGCCAACAAGGGTATAGCTTTGGCACTGGAGTACCATCACCACAAAACTACAATAGAAGAAGTATGAAGCTTGAATCAGAAGAGGCAGCAATAAGGAGTAGGATATATAATCATTGAGAACCTAGTGAATCAGTACTGGCAGGAGTATAATGCCTCATGGGAACCTAGTGAATCAGTGGTAGGAGTAAGCTATATAATCATCACTAAGTATGGCAAACTATGTATTGCAGAAAGTCGACATTTGAAGGAGAGATTGTGACAATGCTAGAAGGAATTGGGTGTTTATATAAAAAATATATAATGTTCCAATAGAATCTAAATCCTAATTTAAATAGAATTGAAATATATCCTAATCTTAGAATTTTTATGAGATAAATAAATACAATTTAAATATGTCCTAATCTTAATTGATATAGGATTTTTTAGATAAATAGATAAATTATTTGATTGTGTCTCAGACCAAAGCACAAATCCTGAGGCAATCTTAAATCCAAAATAGACCGAAAACACATATCTCGAGGCAATCTCAAATTACAAGATATATCTTGAGACGATCTCAAATTTCAAGATAGCCTAAAAACGCATATCTCGAGGCGATCTCAAATTTCAAGATAGCCCGAGAATACATATCTCGAGGCGATCTCAAATTTCAAAATGCCTAAAAACACATATCCCGAGGCAAATTCAAAAAAAAAAATTGCAAATCCCAAGGTGTTATACGGATACCAATCCTGAGGCAAGATTTATCTCAAAGTTTAATCATAATTTAATTAAATTTTAAAATTGAATTTGATCATATCATTTCCATTAAAGAGGTTATGGGAGTTTGGGATTTCATGGAAACAGATTAAGGATAAGGAATTTCTTTTTAAAGGGGAGGCCAGACAAGAGAGAGGAGAGATTTGTTTTTTTTTCATTGAGACTTTTTGTCTTAAACAAAATAAAATTTTGGTTTGAGGAGAACTTTTTTGTCTTTTCGGAGAAAACTCGCCCTTATCCATGAGAGTAAGATTGCTCAAAGGTGATGCTTCTTTTTATTTATTATATCTTATTATATAGATAAAGCCTTAGAACTCCCACCCCTTGTTCATCTTGGAGGTTCAAGGACATAAGTAACCTTAGTTTTGAGGGAGAGAGGATGGGGAGTTATAAGCAGGAAAAAAAAGAGAGAGAAAAAAAAAATTAATAATGTATATATGTTATATATTATATAATGAATTATAAAAAAAAGGCAAAAAAAAGAAGGTTTTCGCTCGTTCCCCTTCTTTCCTCCCGCCACCGCTGTGGCCTTACGCTCCCCGCCGTCAAGCGCCACGGAGGGAAGCTCATCACCTCCTACCGCCGTGCCCCCGGAGAAGAAAAGAAAACCCATGGCCGAGCCCCCATAGTGACCACCACTCTAGGCTGGCAGTGCCATGGGCATTGCCCCTCGCCAAGTCGCCTCGGATCTCAGGGGAGCATTCACAACCTCCTCGCTGCCGCCGGAGAAAGAAGAAAAGGAGAGGAAGACCCTGTTCGAGAGGATGAATCCGGTGATGGATTCATGGTTGTGGACCTCAAGTTCCAGATCACTGCCGGCTCGGGTGTGTATCGAGCCGCCAAAGCCCTTCTCTGATTCCTGTCGCCGAGCCCACGAAGATCTCTGTACCCCTGCGCTGCCATCCGCTGCTTCCTGCCGCTGGGCCACTGAAAGTTCTGGCTGATCACCGCCAAGCTACGAGGCCTGATCGCTGTTGACGAGACGCCCAAGATTAGCTCATTGCCCAGGAGGCGCTCAAGATGTCATCACCGACGAGTGTCAATTCCCCGCCGAGACCAGGGGCGGAACCAAGAGGGAGCAATAGAGTGGGCTTCAGCCTCTACCCAAGACCTGCGTAGTCCCGAGTGTCCCAAAGCTGTTCCCCAAGAGGGAAGACCCTTTTCCATCAAAGTCCTCTGCCCCCCTCCCCCTCCCTCAAGCCCTGGTGATTCATGAAGAAGAAAGACCCCATCCGAGTCTGGACTGCCATGGCGACGAGGGAAACTGGTGGGCAAGACAAGGTGGAGATTAGCTTCACTTCACTTCACGCTTCATTGTTTTTATAAAAATTTTTTTTATGGTGAAGAAGAAGGACATCGTACCATTCATTTATGCATGGAGATCTACAACATCATAAGCTGGAGCAATCTAATGGCTCTGAGCCTTTTGGGGGTTGGTGCTATTTGACCAGAGATTGCCACGTTTCAAGCTTGTGTGGGTCCAACAAGAATTACTTTTTCATTGATTTTCAAGATGTATATTATCTATATATTTAAAATTTTAAGAAATCTAGTTTTTAAGAAAAGGGCTATTTAAAATTACTTAAAAAGGCATTTACATTTTTTTACTAAAAATAATTTCAAAAATAGCCATGGTTTGAGGACATAGGTTTTAAGATTTTTTTTTAAAAATTTCAAATTATATATTTAAAATAAAATTGGGTGAAGAGTGTGTTTCAAATATTTTAGAGTTAGTTTTTAAAAAAAAACTAAAATAATGACTTATAATTTTAGTAAGCCCCCATCTTACTAACTTATGCAATGGAGGTTGTAGTGAAGGAACTTGCATCACTGACAGATGAAACTACCATTAATCTTAGTAACAACTAATAAAATGGGTTTCAATAAAACAGATTTCATATAACTATGAATCGAACATGGGTAAACATGAAAATTACTTAATTTCCACTGTTATTTTGTTTGTCAATTTTTATAGTCCATAATTAAAAATAATTATTTTTTTATTTATTTGCTCCTAAAGTACCATTGGACTCTCAATATATATTTTAATTTGGATGACATTATTTGTGAACCGGGATTATGAAAATCAATTGAAGATTTCAATATTGGATTAGAGATCAAGTTAGAAGAGAATATTTGACTAGAGCCCATATCAATCAATTTGTCTCAATCTGTTTGGCCCCCCCCCCCTTTTACGAATGAGTCCTGGTTCCGTCCCTGGCCGAGACTGATCATGACTTGGTTGCATTGAAGCGAAGCTTGCTGGGCTGGAAGATTGATGATAGATTTGGATAATCGATCAAAGGGAAATTGCAAGCAATCCCTTGCTCGAAAACATGGATTTCAAGAATACCTACACCTGTTCAACTAAATTCCCCACTGCTGCGGCGCTCGACGAGCTGCTGTGGGTTTGAAACTAAGAACTATGATGCGGCATGTTCATTCAAGGCCTAGCCGTGCGAGTAGAAGTGCGAATAGAGAGGAGGAGGGATATGGATTGGCATCGATCGCGTCACTGTTTACTCCATGAGATTGATGGATGCAAGTTATTTCTCCCAGCAGTGAAGTAGGAGGCTTTGGATCCCTTTAATTCACTCAAAAGCTGAAGCTAAGGGTTCAATGAAGAAGAGCTGCTATTTTATTCTATCAAATAGTTGGTTGCTGTTATGAAGATGAAGCAATAGAACCTGAGGATCTCATGATGCCTTGAAGTTTTATGTTGTGAGCCTCATAGCTGCGATGACTCACGTGAAAGATGCCTTTCTTGTTTTCCTGTCGCTGCCTTGCTGGTTCTTCAGAGGATGCTGAGAAAGTTATAGCCTTTTATTACTGAAATCAATGAATGTCTGTTGCTCGATCAAATGTGGATGTTGAAGGGAAACCACTTCCAAAGGTGTTTGTGTTTTGATCATTTGTTGTTGCAGTTCTTGATGAAAGCATCTCAAGAAAAGAGGTTGGGCAAGCTCCATGTCCTGTCTGCCAAAACTGTTGTTTCTGTCTCCAAATGTATGTATGTCATCGAGACAATGAAGGAATTCGGACTTGCAGTGTTGCCCGTGATATCATCAATTCGGTTTACATTGCAATAAAATGTAAGGCTTTGCATGTGGCGGAGTAGAAGGAAAAAGGTGTTCATGTAAATTGAGACAAATTGTTTATTAGCAAAGATCTCATCTTCTGTTGCAAAATTAACTGCACACGACTTGCTTGATGAAATGCCTCACAGGACAGCTTCCCTTTAACAAAAAAAAAAAAAAAAAATTCTGCCAATATAGCAGCTAGTATTTCCAATATGTTTTAAAACTCTAAATCCTTCACATGACTTATCAGTCAGCACCCTCTTTTCCATTATTTGTTGAAGTGAATATGTACAAGATCTCCAATCATATTTTACTGCTGGGCTTATGTAAAAGCAAGACCAAAGAAATCGGTACTAGCTCATTTTGTTGTACATTATTCAGAAATAATGAAATAGATTTGGAGTCTGAAATTCATGTGAAATGACTGATAAATGCAACATGGAAATAGTTTGGGCTTTTAGCTTTTGCAACAAATTGATCGAATTCAAATAACAAGCTCAATGAGATCCTTAATTGTATTGGATTGGATAAGAAACAAAAGAATGGTTTAACAAAATTATGGTATAATGTTTCACCTCAGGTGGATTAATCACAAAGGAAGGGGAGCTAGATACAGCTCCTTCAAACCTTAATGATGCAAAACAAGGAGACAATGGTGAGCTGTCATAACGTTTTATCATCAATCAATGCCTATGGCCTCCCTCAAGTCAAGAAATCATAATACAGCTCAAGCTTTGGATAGCAAACAATTTATATCACATCAATCTTATAATATTTGAATAGATAGTTGCTGAATCCAAGAGGCACATTTGGCGATGCTCCAAGCTTCTCTTCTGGGAATGCTCCAGGCCTCCTTTGCCTTCCAAAAGCTTGCTGAGATATGAATGGGCATATGCATTGTGTATGAGAAGTCCAAGGTAGTTCTAGATAGAATTCAAGGGTTCATTAACCACAAGTACTCAATGAGGTTTATGGTACCTTGTAGGTTGTATGGCTCGGGCTGATGAGACAAGTGTTGCTGCACACTGCCTGTTGGATAAATTTGAGGTTTTATGATGTGTCTTTGTATATTTGATGCAATCTAGGAGTTATGCAAACACTTAGCTGAAACTTACTATCCATAGGAGGCTGTGAGAAACCTTTCAATAATGTAGATATGGGAGATATGATAAGTCATCCCCAATAAAAAGGCAATGCAAAGGATGTCACCAAGAAGCGCCCAATGGAACTCCACCACAAAACATGGGCTCTAGATTGCTATAATAGCTTATGAAGATGCATCAAAATTGTTTGCCAGGATAGTCACATTATTTTTTTTTTATTATTATTTTTTTTTTGGACAAGCCATACAAATTTGACTACTTGGGGGATGAACATTAAAAAGCCAATTTGTTTTCCCAATAGAATGAGATAGCTTCCAGTAGAATATCTGCTCGCTTGATTCCAAACAATTAGGAGAAGGCGAAATTAATGCTGAAAAATCCATAGCTTGAAACTTGACAATCCATGAAAAAGGAGGTGCTAAACATGTAGCCAATGGAAGACATGCCAAACATGTTGCTGCAGAAGTTATGAGAGCAAAGATATTTTGCTGCAGCTATGAGGCATGTATCTGCCCAGATTTTGGTAACAAAAAAAATGCAAAGTTCCCAGCTTGTTGTTTGAAGTTTGAAGAAAAGATGCAACGGCATAGCAAGAAATCAATTCATTGATGAACCAGGAAAAGAAAGGCTATTGCAGAAATCAAGGGAAGAGAGAGCTAAGCCAATTTGAAAGGAAAATTGGTGATAAAATAATAATAAAAAAAAGAAGTCATCAAGAGTAAATAGAGCTGGGCCTATTTGAAAGAAAGTTGGTGATAAAATAATAAAAGATAAAAAAAAAAGAGAAGTCATGGAGAATCAAGAGGGTTGGCCCAGTTTCTAAAAAAAAATAGAGAGAGATAATAATAATAAAAAAGGGCTGATTTCATCATTAAAAAGGGATTTAAATTGTTATCATGGGCAATTTATGGAAGAATTAGAATGCACACATCTCGAGATGACATCGAAGGATATATATTGAGATGATTCAAAAGATTCAAATCCCAAAGCAACATGTATCTCGATGCGACAATGATGGAGTATGTATCCTGAACGGGTGATGAAATATAAATTTCAAAGCGGTAATCACTTTGAGGCCGCCAATAAAACTTAAACCTTGAGGTGGCACAAACCTTGAAACAACAATGACCATGCATCTTGAGGCATCTAATAAATACAAATTTCAAGGTGGCGCATATCTCGGAACGACGATGAAACACTCATTTCAAGGCGGTCATTAAAATTATAAAATGGTGTAAAATCTTAAGGCGGCGACATAGCGGCACAAATCTCGGAGACGGAGGCGAGGCATACAAAGCGGTGTCATTTCCTCAAACAAGAAACCAGTAAGAAGGAGGAACAGCACACCCAGTCAGAACCTCCTAGGAAGAAGATAGATCTCACTGTCATAGCCGGCGGGCCAGGATGTGGAGGAGAAACTTCATCCTCCAGAAGGAGTTATGCCCGCATGGTGGGTACGATGCAGGAGCTTGCACCACAGAAGAAGAGCCGAACTACTCTCCCAATTGAATTTTCTGAAGAAGATTTGAAGGGAATCTGTCAACCGCAAGATGACGCTCTTGTCGTGGTCCTTGATATTGGGATCTGAGGATGCAGGGGTGCTAGTTGTGGCTTTGGGAGCTTTCGGTGACATAATTTTCTGGGGCGTGTTTGTGATGTAATGAAAATTGGGTGAGAATCTTAAACCATGCAAGACTCCTTTGGTACGGATTCTTGGAGACCTGTTTACGGAAGGTATCATTACTCTTCCCATGCTCTTGGTACTCCTCCACCTAACATTACGTACTCCAATCAACTTTCTCGTGGTGCGCCATCCCTCAAGTTATAATGCAATTATGGGAAGACCTTCTCTCAACAAGCTTGGAGCTGTCCCTTCGACATATCATCTGAAGTTGAAATCTCATACTGATCACGGCTGCGGAGAGGTGAAGGGAGATCAGCCATCTTCTAGGCAGTGTTACCTCGCCACTTTAAAGAGATAACTTGGGGATTCTAGCAAAACCTCTGAATCTCTTGCTATAGAAGACTTTCAGCAGGAAGAAGAGAAGAGAGAAGCATGAGCCTACCGTCGTCGAGAGGAGCTCCGCCGCTTTACCTCTCGGCAAAGCGCCGAGTTTAACGCGCAACCTCCTTCGGAGTTGGACTAGGCGCGGATCAGCAGAAGCAACTCCTCGAGTTGATCAAGACCAACTCAGACGTTTTCGCATGGACAGCCGAAGATATGCCGGGAGTACCAAGAGAAGTGATGGAGCATCATTTAAATGTTGATCCAGCTGTGAAGCCGGTGATTCAGAAAAGAAGAAATTTTGCTGCTGACAGGCTTGAGGCTGCTGAAGAGGAGGTCAGCAAATTGCTTAAGGCTGAGTTCATTCGAGAGGTTCAATACCCCGAATGGCTTTCTAACGTTGTCCTTGTAAAGAAAGCCAACGGGAAATGGCGCATGTGTGTTGATTTCACAGACCTCAATAAAGCTTGCCCTAAGGATTGCTACCCCCTGCCTATGATAGATAATTTGGTAGATTCCACCTCAGGGTATGAGATGCTCAGTTTCCTAGATGCATACTCTGGTTATAACCAAATCAAAATGGCAAGAAAGGATGAGGAAAAAACTGCCTTCATTACTTCTTGTGGAACTTATTGTTATAAGGTGATGCCATTTGGCTTGAAGAATACAGGGGCTACTTTCCAAAGGCTAGTGAATAAGGTCTTCAGGAAGCAAATGGGGAGAAATGTAGAGGCATACGACGTTGATGACATCCTTGTCAAGAGCACAAGTGCTGAGCGTCATGCTGCCGACCTCAAAGAGACATTTTATACACTCAAAACTCATGGAATGAGTCTCAACCCAACCAAATGTGCGTTTGGTGTTCGCTCTGGAAAGTTCTTGGGATTTATGCTCACAGAAAGGGGGATAGAGGCCAACCCAGAACAAATCCGAGCTATATTGGAGATGAGGTCTCCCAGGACTATTAAAGAAATACAAAGCCTCAATGGGAAGTGAGCAGCAATTGGGAGATTCATTTCACGGTCAGGGGAAAAGAATCTTCCATTCTTCAGAGCACTTCGGAAAGCTCCAAAGGTAGAGTGGACAGAAGAGTGTGAAAAGGCCCTCACACAGTTGAAGGAGTACTTGCAGTCACCTACCTTACTTTCCAAACCGAAGCCAGGAGAAGAACTCAGTATTTACTTGGCAGTTTCTGATATGGTGGTGAGCTCGGTTCTCACTAAGGAGGAAGACGGAATCCAGAAACCGATCTATTATACTAGCAAGGTTCTCAATGATCACGAGAATCAAAGTATCATCCTCTCGAGAAGTTGGCCTATGCACTAGTCACAAAGCTGGAAACTTCGTCCTTACTTCCAGTCACATAAAATTAAGGTGCTGACAGATCAGCCCTTAAAGCAAGTCCTCCATCGCCCAGATGCCTCTGGACGATTGACGAAGTGGGTTATTGAACTTGGTGAGTATGACATCACTTACGAGCCCCGCACAGCCATCAAAGGTCAGGTCCTGGCTGACTTCATCGTTGAGCTCACAATCACTGATTCTGGAGAAGCTATTCTTATGGATTCCTCTGAACCGAGTTCCTCTTCTATGGCGCAATGGGTGTTACATACCGATGGCTCAGCGAATGCCGAGAATTCTGGAGCTGGCATTGTGCTGCAATCCCCTTCAGGATGGAGCACCTCGGCAATCTTAAAGTTTGGGTTCAAGGCGACCAACAACGAAGCTGAATATGAGGCCATGATTGCAGGCTTGCAGTTGGCCAGAGGCCTTGGAGTCCAGAATTTGTTGGCAAACACAGACTCCCAACTAGTTGTTGGTCACATGAGCAAGGAATTTGGGGCGAAAGAAGAAAACATGGTGAGATACAAAGCTTTGGTGCAAAAATTAGCTACTAGCTTCCAGAAGTTATCCATTGCAAAGATTCCGAGAGCAGAGAATCAAGAGGCCGACCTCCTCTCGAAAATTGCTTCCTCCAAAGTCGAAGTAACATGCCCCATCAATATTCAGTACCTGCCGGCGAAGACAATTGATTGCCGACCTGAAGATGAATTGTTTGAAGTGACGAATGAGCCATGCTGGATTGATCCAATCTTAAATTACCTCCAAGATGGATCTCTACCTTCAGACCCAAAGCTGGCACGCCGAATCAAGGTTAGGGCCAACCGCTTCACTATTCTGGATGGACACCTTTATAAGAGGTCATTTACTCTCCCACTCTTAAGATGTTTGCGTCCAAGTGAAGCGAATTATGTCCTTCAAGAGATCCATGGAGGTATTGCAGGAGATCATGCAGAGGGAAAAGCACTTTGTCATAAGATTCTAAGGCAAGGTTATTATTGGCCCACTTTGCTGAAGGATGCAAAAGCATTTGTCCAGAGATGCGATGCGTGTCAGAGATACTCAAATATCCAACGGCGCCCAGCTTCCCAACTCACCCCCATAGTGAGTACCAGGCCATTTGCACTTTGGGGAGTAGATCTCCTTGGCCCTTTTCCGAAAGCAGCTCGGCAGATGAAGTTCTTGATTGTTGCCATAGATTATTTCACCAAATGGGTAGAAGCAGAGCCCCTCTCCTCCATCACCGAAAAGGTGTGTCGGAAATTTCTATGAAAGTCAGTGATTTGTCGATTTGGGCTCGGTAGGCATATCATCACGCATAAATGGGAGACAGTTTGCGAATGCTACATTCAAAAATTTCTGTGAGGAGCTCGGAATTGAGCACAGGCTTACTTCGGTCACTCACCCTCAAGCAAATGGGCAGGTGGAAGTAACGAATAAAACCTTGCTTCACACCCTCAAGACTAGAGTGCTTCGGAATCAATCTAATTGGGTGGATGAGGTGCCAGGGGCACTTTGGGCCTACAGAACTACTTGCCGGACTCCTACTGGAGAGACTCTGTTTGCGCTTACATTTGGAGTAGAAGCAGTCCTCCCTGCTGAAATTGAGGTCCCAACTCCACGAATCCAGGCCTTTAATCCGACAAGCAATGAAGAATTACTTCGAGCCGAGCTCGATTTGCTGGAAGAGAGAAGGGAAGAAGCTGCCCTCCGAGCTGCTGCATATCGCCAGAAGGTCAAACGTCACTACGACGTCAAGGCGAAAGAGGTAACATTCCAAGTAGGAGATTTGGTCTTGAGGGAGAACATTTTTGAAGGCAACAAAAGTAGAACAGGGAAGCTTAATCCTAATTGGGAAGGCCCTTATGTTGTAACCAAGATTGTAAAGCCTGGCACCTATTGGCTCTCCAAGATGGACGGAAAAAGGCTCAAACGCCCTTACAATTCTGAACATCTTAGGAGGTATTATCAATAAAGCTTCCTGTTCTACAATGTGCCTAAGAATTTCTCAACAAAGCCTCAAGAAGTAGAAGCAAATAGCTCGAATCTTCCAAATTCAACTTAAAGCTAGACAGCGGGTCAAGGCTCGAGTCATAGCATAACACAAAGGGGTTCTTACTAACTCACACAGCAGCGGGTCAAGGCTCGAGCTGTGATGAAAATAGCAAGCAACCTGGAAAATCCCCACAAAGTGTTTGGTTGCTACACACAGCAGCGGGTCTAGGCTCGAGCTGTGACATAATAGCAACTAGCCAGTGAGGACAGTTCCATTAACGAGTTAATTTATCAAAGAGCCCCTCGGCGACCAGTTCAAGCAATCCGAACTCCTTTCGGAGGAGTTCGGAAACCAAAGTCGAAGAATTCTTACGCGATTCTCCAAATAAGATGGTAGCGGGTCTAGGCTCGAACCATCTTAAGTGAGAATGCACACTAAGGAACTCAAATGACAAACACATTTCTCCAAACAAGGTGATAGCGGGTCTAGGCTCGAATCACCTTGAGTGAGAACGCACAACAAAGAACTCGATCGTTGGCAACTAAGGAACGGAAGAGTTAGAAGCGCGGAATAGAGGCGTCACAAAGAACTCAAAATCTTTTCCATGAATAGGTAAAAGTGAATTTCATTTATCAAAATAATATTAACATCAGTGACAGGAAAAGCAATTGAGGCTACATATAGTCAAGAAAAGGAAGATACAAGACAAGGTAAACGCCCCCGAAGCCGAACTACTCCTCGTCGCCCGGAGGAGCCGGGGTGATATTTTCATTTTTACCAAGCTCCTCACCGACGCCTAGCTGCTCTGCTTGCACGCGCTCCCGTCCCAAAGACTAACTTCACTGCCAAGACCGCGTGAGAGTTTCCAAGGCTTCAATATAAATCAAGTTAGAGAAATATGCGTTTGGGAATTTCAAAACAAACTCCTTCAGGACGGGAAAACTTTCTTCCCTCCCTTCATCTCGAGCTTCTTCAAGAGCTGATTCTGTCACCTGAGAAGCTTCAACATAAACTTTCTCCAACTCCTTCATCTTCTTTTCAGTTTCAGAAAGTGAATTCCGGCAACTCTTCAACTCGTCGGAGATTTTCTCATGATCTTTGTTTATAGCATCCCTTTCCGAAGTGACAGCCATCAATGAAGAACTCTTCTCCTTTAACTGCACGAGGAGCTCGCCATTTTCTTTCTCAAGGATCTCAGCAATGGCATGCACGGAAGATATTTCTGAAGAAAGAGCCTCAGCTTCTTCCTTGGCCTTTGAGAACTTCTTCTCAACGAAAGAACAATTAGTTTCAGCAGCCTCCTTCCCCTTGAGCAGTTCGGAGTTGGCTGTCTTCAACTCAGCAACCTCCTTCTCTAGAGATGTGATCTTCCCCTTGGCCTTGAGCTCCTTATTTAAGTGCCTCTCAGCCTTCTCATTGGCTTATTGGAGCACGGTCTCCACTTTGCCTTTTTCGGCAAGAAGAAGAACTTTCTCTTCGGAACTTTTCTTCAGTTCCTCACTCAGTCGAGCCACCTCCGTCTCCAAGTCCCTATTCTTCCGGATGTATTCACTAAGCAGGGACATCCAAGTCTCCTCCTCTTCCTCTAAGATACTTGCAGCTCGGTGACTGAGGAACAAGTTCTGCAAATAAACCATAACAAGTTCGTAATTGGCTCAAACCAAAGACAAAATCCAAAGAAAGAGATGCTTACCGAAAGCCCTTGGAGACGGAGGAGCTCGGCGAGATCAAGTCGTGATAAACGTCCAAGCCTAGATTTGATCTCTTCTGGCAAAACAGACTTGATCACAGAAGCAGCAACTTTGGGATCGTTAACCAATATCCCTTCCCTTGGATCCACATGAGGTGATCCCTTAGAACCTTCAGAAAAACTGGGGCCACAAGCTCGGAAACTGGAAGAAGGACGGGTTGGTCGAGTGACTCGAATCCGGACTGGGTCATAGTTGATAGTGGGGTTGATATTCCCTTTCGAAACCCCAATGATCTCAACCTCGTCCTCCACAAAATCTCTGAGAATCTCTGGAAGATCCGGAATGTGCCCAAAAATATCTTCTTCAGTGGGAACAGAAGGGAAAGGTTCACCCGAATTCCTCTGTCCATATGAGTCTCCTCCTTCACTATCGCGATGAGATTCAGATAGCACCGCCCTTGAGGTGTCCTTTTCAAAGAGGAACACGGCCGGATAAGGGAGAGATGGCCAAGCGGCCTCTCGGTGTTAAGTGGATGAGATGGCTCAGCCGTCTCTTCTTTCCTTTGAGACCACCTTTTCTTCACGCTTTCGCCATCTTCGAAATGGGTTCATCTTCGACAACCTCTTCAGAATCCCGAGCTCTCTTTCTTGAAACAGTTTCAGAATGTGTAGGCGGTCCAACCTCAACCTCTTGTGGGGGATGAAGTTCATCATCTCCTTGTGGTGTGGGTGATTCTTCAACGGCCACAGACTCATTAGCACTCTCAATTCCGAGCTCCTCTGCAGCCGCTTTCTTCCGGAGCTCAACCTTCTTTTGCTTCTCCAGACGTGCAGTGTTGAGCTTCTCGGCACGAGCTCGAGCTTTGTCCAGCAGAGACTTAGCACATTGAGAAGGGTCCATACCTTCACCTGGGATACAAAAAGAAGAGCTCGATCAGCAATGACAGAAAGTAACTCGGAAAAGAGTAACAAAAATATAGCAATTCCTACCCTTCACTAAGAACAGTCCACTTCTCCGTAAAATTTTGTTAGTCAAGAAGAGGTCAGGAGGAATCTGGGAGCAACTTCGCAATTTCTAGAGATGATTTGCTTCTCTTTTGGAGAGCTTCTCCCTACTTAGTACTTGAGTCCGAGGTGTTCCCCATTCAGTTCGGACTCCAAATCCCCCTTCTTTAGAAATGAAGAAATACCTCTCCGTCCATCTCTTAATGGAGGTCGGCACAGAACCTAAAAAGCGTCTATCAGGCCTAGCTCCAAAGAAATACCAATCTGTGTTGGATTCTCTATTGAGGCAAAATAGCGCCTCGAACAGGGACAATGTAGGAGTAACTCGGCGATCTAGACATACAACTACGAATTCACAAAGACATCTCCAAGAATTGGGGGTTAATTGAGATGGGCAAACATTGAAAGACTGGAAAATTTCGAGGAAAAGAGGAGGAAAAGGAAGTCGAAGTCCTCCCAACAAAGCATCCACATACACCGCGATTTCGTCATCTCTACCAGAACATGCTCTATCAGATGATTCAGGAAATCTAATTTCAGGCTGGAAATCCCTGTATTTGATTCTATAGTACTTAACTACAAAGATCTACTTCTTCTGACGAAGGATACCGGGCGTAGAAATCCGAACAAGGAAATTGTCGTTTACTACGCTTGGTCCCTATATTGCTAGTGGAAGGAACAGCGTGAGAAGGAGGTCCCATACCTTAAGACTTTTCTCAGGAAACAGAGGATGTGCAAGGAAGAAAAGTGCAGCTTCAGACGCCGTCAGGGCTTGAAGATGAAGAAGAAGAAGATGAACAGATGCGTTGAAAAATCCAACGCAATATTTGATAATACTTGAAGGGCACGCAAGAATCCAACGGCCAAAGAAGATCCGTTCAAAATCAGTACAATATCCAAGGGACACCTGTCCACTTCATCTAACGGACAGAGATCGCTACTTGCGGAGCCACCGTGGATGGATGCCACGTAGACCATGAAGAACGAGCCCATCATTACGCATTGTTGCATACCATACCGTCACTAGAGAAAAAGGTTATTGAAAACCGTGCAGGCGGCTAGCAATAAATGCAGTTGCTGTTCATCGAAGATAACACTTGCTACTGTTTCGCTTGGAGCACCTCGGAAAACATCGTGAGAAAAGAATAGATCCTCCAAGCAATTGGTATGCTTAGCTAACCTAGCGAAAGATTACGCCAAAGCTATTCGCTCATCTTCCGAGCTCATCGTAAGCATACTTGAGGGGGGACTGATGATAGGGTGGTTATAAACGAGGACACGTGGCACACAGGTATCCAGGCGTGTGCATGTCACGTGACAGTCCTTGTGAGGCGAGACTCATTTCCTCTCTATGGCCGAGCTCCACCTAGGAAATTATGATGAATTCCGAGGTCCTCATGGAGGAGCTCAGAAATTTGCATGAAGGCGTGCCACCTTCCACTCCTCTTCCAGCAGTTCTCGATGTGCGGTGACTCGAGACCTTCTAGAGGCCCGGTCGATTCTGAGAGCGGTTGGGCCGGTTGGGAAAGCGGTTAAGCGGTTGAGGAGCCATCCCGAGTCTAGAAGCTTCTAGAAGCATGTTGAAATTTGGATTCGGCCGAGCTGGCATCTTTGAGTTGGCGCACGTGCTTGAATTAGAAAGCTTGCTCTCCAAGCAACACCTCGGCTTCGGACCCTATAAATACCCCCTTCCTTGATTCAACAATGAATGAATGGAGATCCGTGAAGCCACTCGCTTCTGGCGGCGGAGCTCCATCTCCTCCTTCTTCTCCTCTTGAATTTTCTCTCTTTCAAGCTCATCAATGGAGCTAGATTACAGAATCGTGTTGAATGATTTAGTGAATTCCATCTCCATGGGGATGATGCGTAGTTTTTCCCTTTCCGGGGTTTTCCACGTTACTTTCTGAGTCTCCTTTGATCTTGAGTTTTTTCTCTTTGATTTCTGAATCTTATTCCCACTCAAATACAAATTCTAAAGTGTTTGCTCGAAATTGGGGCTTGATCCAATTTTGGAGCTAACATATATATATATATATATATATATATATATATATATATATATATATATATATATATATAATAAAGTCATAATTTGCAAATAAATGAATTGTTAAATTGTATTGATTTCTCTTGCCTTTATTTGTACTTTTGCCCTTAATCGGAGGTTCCCAAGACTCTGTCTGGGGTAATTAATAATAGAGGCTTGCCTCTATTAAGAATAGAAGAACCCACAAAATCAAAACAAATATGACATTTGTGATTCGATGTATTACAGTGTTTCTTCACCGACACGATGTTGGGCGGGTATTTTCGATCCCACATTGGGGCCTTGATAAACATGAAGAGCAAATTAAGAAGTTGCATTGTATTCAGACAACCTGCACCTGACCAGATTGCTACAACAATAGAGGGAGGATCCAAACTGGAGGACAAGAGCCGTGATTGGAGAATATAGAAGGAAATATTTGAGGGTTCTCTCATTGGGAGCTAGGCATCCTACATACCTATGGAGGACAACATGGGGGCGGATTGTCTGGCAAGAATGGCAAAAGGTCGGAAAGAGACATACATGATCATAAGCAATCAAAGAATGCCGGATTGGCTTGCTAGAGAGCTAAGGAAACTAACTTTGTTTTGTAGTTAAACAACAATTGTAATGCTCTCATTTTTTTTATTTAAAAAAAAATAAAGAACTACTTTAAATCTTGTGTCCTCTACCATTAATGCACTACAACTCATGTACTTCTAATTTCTTATTTATATTTCACGATTTAATCTGGTTATATAGCACTCGTTCTCAAGATGAAATACAAAATTACATAAAAACACATTAACAATCAAAATACATTAATTTACAAGTAAAAAAGAAGACAAGAATCATAAATTAACAGTTTAAAAGTGGTGTTTTTCTTTCCTTAATTCACTGCGGATTGGGAGGCCTGCTATTTGCTGAGGAAACCCTGGAACCCCATTCAAGCAACTCTTTGCTGGTATCATCCTTATGAACTATGACCTCTATGAAGCACAAACAATCTTTCTTGGATCCCATTGCCATTTGAATAGCCTCCATCAGCTCCTCCTCACAATGAACCTTACAAGTCCAGCATTTCCCTTCCCCATTATGAATAGCATCAACAAGAGCAGTGTAGTTCCAGTTCTTTATCACATTGTAAGGCCCATCATGGATCTCCACTTCAATTGTGTACCCTCCGTTGTTTATGAGAAAGATGATGCTCTTCTGCCCACACCTTAGCATTGTAGACACATCTTGCGCGGTCACCTACATCCAGATATAATTTATATTCATTTTAATCTTTTAAAAGGAAAAGAAAAATCACCTTTTAATCTTTGAATTATACTATATATAATTATTTTTATCTTTTAAAAACAAGAAATGGTTGGTTTTGGGTGAATAAAAAACCAAAATTAAATATATAGTTTTTTCATTTGTTTATAAGAGAATGTTCTAGCGAAGGTACGTTTATCTGTAGCTCACAGATCAAATCGAATATTATATAAATGTTATAATAAGATTAAATTTTGGAGCAGCGGTTTATTTAAGGTTGTCTCTTATTTGGTCACTTGCACCTATATATAATATGAGTATCCAAGAAATTGAAAAAAAATAAAAAAGAGTAAATTCTATATACTCTAATGGCATGCACCTGAAAGCTCCCATCACCGATGCAGGCGATCACACGCTTATCTTTAGCTGCCTGAGCATACCCAAGAGTTGCTCCCACGGACCATCCTATCGATCCATATTGCATTTGGAACTCATACCTGTAACAATTAAACTCATTGTATTTCATTTCATTTATACATATTTGTTTGTATGAATACAAAATCTTGACTCTTTTGATCCACAAGTAGTTTTAAGGTTTTAGATTAATGCGTCAAATGCAGCAGAAATAATATTAGAATAAATGTCCCTTGACTCAAGTCTAAGACTAGGAATTAATAATAATGCTAATAGCCTCACATGTATTAATTAAATATAACATAAATTAAAATGACTAGTTAGAAGCCTAATATATAATAATGCTAATATTAATATATGAGCTTTAGATTATTTTAGAAATTAAGGATAGAGAGTATAATAATATATATTTAAATAATATGAATTTGATGCATGCATGTTATGTGCTCACCCACAGCCAGGAGGAAGCTTGAGCTTCTGGCAGTTGAACCAGGAGTCACCAGTCTCAGCAATCACAGCAGTTGAACCAGAAAGCATCCTCTGTATGTGCATGAACAACACGTTCACCCTCAAGGCCTCTTTCGGGGTGCGCTTCAGAGGTACACCTCCTGGGACGAAGATCCTTTCGTAGTTCTCATACGCGGTGGTATTTCTCTTGATCCGCTTCGCCAGTTCATGGAGGAAGTCCTTCATGAGAACGCAGCCGAAGGCGGGGCCGTTGGGGACGACCACGCGTTCCGGCTGCACGATCACGGCCTTCTCCGACTTCAGGAGGAGGGAGTACCCACGGATGTGTAGTCGTTGAAGATGGGCCCGGCGAAGAGGTACGCGTCCGAGGACTCCACGATCTCCGAGCAGAACGGGGTGCTCACGGCGCCCCAGTACGTGCCGATGAACTTCGGGTGGTGCTCCGGTACCAGCCCTTTGGCCGACGGCATCACGGCGATGGGGTAGCCGCATGCGTCCGCGAGTTCTATGAATGATTCAGTCGCTTTCGCCACACGGAGCTTCGGCCCGGCGACAAGCACCGGCTTCACCGCTTTGTCTAAGAACGTCGCCGTCGCTTCCACCGCCGCCTCTAAACACATCTGGTTGCTTATTCTATTCAAAAGAATTAAACACATACGTTAATTCATTGAATTTTTTTTTTTCTTTAGAAATTAAATTAAAAAAAAATCATAAATAAATGGGATTAATTGATCTATAGTACTGACTTGGGAGACAAGAAAAATGGCACCGGATCGGTAGAAAACGTTGGATGTGGAATCCCAGCAAGATTACAACTGATGCTAATGTAAACCGGTTTGCTCTCCTTCAAAGACGTCGAGATCGCGGTGTCTATCAACTCATGGGCGTCCTCCAAGTGATTCACCACCGCCTGCAAAGCACACCGCCGGTGAGACCACCATTAATTACCACTAAAACATTAATAAAAGGGATCGATCCATCCATACCTGGAAGCAAGTCACCGTCTGGAAACATTGGAGCTCCTGAGAAAAATCCGATAACCCGATAGTGTGGTGGAGGATCCGATTAGTCCCGTAGTCGTTGGAGTTGGGCCCGCCGACGATGAAGACGACGGGGAGATTCTCAGAGTAGGCTCCTGCGACGGCGTTGATAACGCTGAGCCCGCCGACGGTGAAGGTTACGGCGCAGGCGCCGACGCCGCGCCGCCGGGCGTAGCCGTCGGCGGCGTAGCCGGCGTTGAGCTCGTTGCAGCAGCCGATGAGCTTGAGCCCTGGCTCGGCGATGAGGTGGTCCAGTAGGGTCAGGTTGAAGTCGCCGGGTACGGCGAAGACGTCTCCGACGCCGGCTTGGACGAGACGCCGCGCAAGGTGACGCCCCAGCGTCGCCTCAGGCGACGCAATGCTGACTGGCGGTGAGGGGCTGATGGCGTGGCTTGAAGGGGTCGGTGAGCCTCCGACTCCGTTGGGAACTGGCTTCACTTGGGCGTCCAATGCTCCCATTTTGGTCTCCATTGGAAACGAGTGAGAGAGAGAAGAGTTTAGGAGAAGGTGCGAGGGAAGGGAGAGGAATGAGAAGAGTATTTATAGGATCGGAGGGCTAAACTGGGAGTCATTGTTTTGTTTTGTTTTATATTAAGGGTATTTTGGGAATGTCTTGCGGAGAAGGAAATGGGATTTGACGACATCTCTCCACTCTGGGATTCACAAACCTCGGATCTTTTTCATAATATTAATACTCCCTTCAAAACCGGAACTTGATTACTTACTATCTTCTCAAGAATGTTGTGTATAATTTACTAAAATTTAAACGGCAAGAATGTAATTTTCTGGGTCTTTCTAAAAGGAAAGTAAGAATTTTACTAATAATTATTTTTTTTAAATTTAAAATTAAGGAAATACTAATGTTCAAAAAACCATTTTTTACTTCTTCATATTTTGTTAAAAAAATTTATTTTTGTTTTTTTTCTTTAACTCCTTAGAAAATTATAAAGTGGAGTGCCAAGAATTCGAAAAAGGGGAAAAAAATCTGGGAGCCCAAACTGGGGCGCACCCAATGTTTTAAAGATTATGTGAAGATGAACCAACTCAGTTGTTCTTGTGTTAAATATTAAGCTCGTGATGTGCGTTTGGGTGCAATGTTGTCAAGTAGTCAATACCGTTGAACCCACCTGAAACACAAACCAATGGGCTCTTTTTCTCTCTATCAAGTCTAGTAATTTCGTTGTGTTCCTAGCTTCGTTGAATCTAATGAGAAATGAAAAGTTCTATGTTCTGACTTCCATGTTCAATGATTACTGTTTAAATTCATTACTACACTGATTTTACTTCACAATTGATTTTAATAGGTTAGTCTTTTGTAGGGCATGAGAACTATTTTTCGCTCAATTTATTGAGAATTTATATTCATTAAAATTCTGATTATTCACGATAATGCTTTTGAGAAGTTGGAGCCAGGATGAACTCCTTTTTTTTTATTATTATTTTTTATTAAGAAAGATGGATAAACTACAATAATTAAAATAAAGTGAGAATTATGGTATAGATAGGTCCCGTTACAAGCAGTGGCGGAACCAGAAGCAAAATTAAAGAGATGCTAACTTTAACTTTAAAAAAATTATAAATATTAAAATAATTTATATTAATTCAAATATAAGATTATTTGTTTATACTAATTTCTCTGGTCAAAAAATAATAAGTTTTATTTTTTTTTTAATCTTTTGGTAAAAGTCTAATTCCATCCAAATTTTATTAGTAGAATGTATGTAAAAAAAACATAGAAATCACAATAAAAAATTATGATTTTAAAATTAAATTCAAATAATAAAAAAAATCATTGAGACACGAGGTGAAAAGAAAAAAAAATTGTTGGGAATATATAAGCAAAATTTTAATTTTATAAATAATATCATTATTAATTTTTTTTAAAAAATTGTGACCACTAACCGAAGTCTCCATAGAACAACAAAAATTTCTAACTACTAAACTACACTCAAATTTGGTTGTAAAATTGGAAATTTAATAATGATATTACAAACTTATAACTTCAACTTCATAGAGGTAGGGAGCCTCTGGAGCCAAGGGGGTGTTGAGCACCCCCTTGCTCCCCCCTCCCTCCGCCCATGCTTGTAGGAGAGAATGGAGAATACTAGAGTAAGTGTCTCGAGATATTAGGAGGTGGTAGGTGCCTAATCATGAGGGGTGTTTTCGTAGTCATCATGTGGTTCAAGTTGTTTACATGTCTGTGTCGCTCGTGGGTTGGCATAGTCTGATAGTAACGAATCATATCCAGGCACGATGAGGCCATGCTCATACTAGGCTAGCACATGTACGCAAGGCTCGTGGGCCAACACAACACGCAACCAATGTGGGCTATGTCGTCCCAGACATGTGGGCCCGCACGGACACACGTGTGACATGTCTGGCGGGTTAATTACATAGATGGTCCCTCAACTTTGGGCCAATCCCACTTTCGTCCCTCAACTTAATTTTGTAACAAAATCGTCCCCCAACTTTCAAAACATAACAAAATCGTCCCTTCAGCCGGTTGCCGGTTATAAACCTCTGACGTGGCGGTCACCATGCCCAGTCACGTTGTTGAGTCACCCAAGTCACTTTGCTGAGTCATTTAACATTGAATAATATAATAATGAGTATATAAGGGGTTTAGGGTTTCCAATCGAAAACCTAATTGATTTCACAGCCGCCACCTTCACACTCTCTCCCGTGCTCGCCACGGCTGGCTTCGCCAGCTTGGTAGTGGCAGCGTTCCCCTGTCGCCACTGCACGACATGTACGCCACATGAGCCATCCCGCCCCTGAAGCTTCAGTAGCGCCTCGCCGAGCCGCACTGACCGACCCCAGCGACCCAATCCAACTACACTTTGGCCGCCAGCGTCCTCTCCCCCAACCTCTTATCTTCATCCCCGACCCCTCTTCTTTGAACCTTCCCCTTTTGTTGTATGATCCGATTCTAATCCACCTTTCCCTTTTTTTGTTTCTGTTGTTTTATTGGGTTGAGGCGAGGGTTTTCGTGATTTGATAGGTTTTGGGTGGATTCTGGGGAAAGATGTGATTTTTACAGGGTTTGATTGGTTTTTTCTTTTCAATGGTTTTCCATAAAAAGGAGATTTTTTAGACTGATATGTTTATGTATAGCGTGAAATTGACGAAAGATTTGATCTTTGGGGATCCTGTGTTGGAAATTGACTAATTACGTTCGTAATTAGGATGTGAATTAGGGATGTATGGGTTTAGATTTATCCGATGATTGGGGGAGAAAAAGGTGGGCATATGTGATTTTGGAGAAGTTGGATTCATGTTTGGTTTTTGTTTTGTCTTTTCTTCCTCCTGTTAAATAACTACAAACAGTTGCTTGATTGGTGGTTTCATGAGTTTCTTGTTTGCTTATTTATGGCTACGCAGAGTGTGATAGAGAGCATCAAGGTGGTTTCAGAAGAAGATGGATAAATCAAAAGAATTTGCAATGTTATGGGAACCTGTGTTCTCAGGAGTCCCCAAGGTTCAGTTTGCCCAATTTATGTGAGATGTGAATTTGAATTGGTGTAATGTGAATTTTCAGGTTGTTGTAAATGTGTAATGCCAAATGTGATAAGAAGAATGTGAATTTGAATTGGTGTAATGTGAATATGAATTGGTGTAATGTGTTAAGATCCGAGCGACAAATCAAAGCAACAGAAATAAAAGAAGAAGAAGAACACACAAAAACACATGATTTTTGTTTCTTTTTTCTCCTCTCAAAAACAAAAAATTAGGGTTTTACAAATAAAATGAGGCGCTCGCGCCCTCGGACTCCCGCAAGCGACGTAGTCAAGGTCGTCAAGGCATCCATCAGACTGCACATACTCAACATAATGTGAATTTTTAAAGTTGTTGTAAATATTTTGGCAAAATCATGATAAGAAGAATTTGTATGTGTTTAAAATTAGGTAAATGTGTTAATTGCTTCATTATTTTGAGTGGAATGTATTAACTGCACATTTTTTAAACTTATATAAAGATAAGGGACATTTCATGCAACATACCAAAGTTTCGGGACCATCCGTGAAACGACGTAAAAGTTGAGTGGCCATTATATGAAATTTATACTATTTTCTTCCACGGCGTCGGTGGCATGATGACTTGGCATGGTGGCCATAGGCGTCGGTTTTGGAAAACCGGCAAGAACCATTTGAAGGGACGATTTTGTTACGTTTTGAAAGTTGGGGGACGATTTTGTTACAAAATTAAGTTGAGGGACGAAAGTGGGATTGGCCCAAAGTTTAGGGACCATCTATGTAATTAACCCGGCACCCCATGTCTGGCACAGCATGAAATGAGCCTTTGCAACGCTTACCTTGGGCCAAGTTGGCTCGCTAGGATTTTTTTTTTATTAAACAGTTTTAACTTTTTAAAGGCTTTTAAAGCACAAAAAAGACAAAAATATCCTTTTTAACAGCTATAAAATGACTTCTGTTTTTTAAGGATTTTGTGCCTTTTGGGTAAAATGATATGTTTACTCTCGGCTTTTTTTTTAGAATATTATAAAAAAAAAATTATTTACCAAAATACATTTTTTATAAATTAATTACCAATATGCGCAAATCCTACAGAACCCATGCACTTTTTCAACTCCTTTCATTGTTTGCGGGTCCCATGAATTTTAAATTAATAAAAAATTAATAAAATATTAACAACTATCTCTTGTTGAAGATCAACGGGCTAATGTTTTTTAATTTGATGGGTTCCACCATTTAAATATTATAAAAAATAAGAAAAATAATAATAGGATTTTAGGTTTTAATTAATTAATGGGCCCCACTTTTTAATATTAGAAATATTAATAAAAAAGTTGGGGAAATTGCATATATACCCCTCAAAAATATCATAATTGCATATTTACCCCCGAAAAAATCATAATTGCTTGTATACCCCTGAAAAACAGTTTCAATTGCGGATATACCCCTATTGTTAGGGTCCTATGATAGAAGTTAACTAGATAATCTTAACCATGGTTACAACTTAGGTTATTAAGGATTGAAAAATATCCAAAATGCCCCTCTTTAAATATTTTAACTATTTTAAATTTCAGATTTTTAAAGGAATATTTGTAAATTCTGATCAAACAAATTTTTAGGGATATATATATATGCAAAGGGTATAATGGTTATTTAAACATTGTCTACCGTTTGTTAACTAACGATTTTTCATCTAAATAAATTAGATAATAGGGTGATTAGTTTTAAATCAGTAGATTAAATTAGATAAGTAAACCTTCATTCAATTATTGGTAGACTCCAAGACAAAAATCCGAAAGTACGAGATGCTTAAAGTTGGTCGGGTTAAAGGACCTAAAATGACGGATCTGGTTTGAAAAAGGAAAAGCAACCCGTGATTCATTCAATTATTGGTAGACTCCAAGACAAAATCCCGAGTACTGAGATGCTTAAAGTTGGTCGGGTTAAAGGACCTAAAATGACGGATCTGGTTTGAAAAAGGAAAAGCAACTCGTGAAACCACAGTAATAGCTCTTGATTGTTTTAGTTTTAGTGAATTATTAAAGGGGAAGGGAATTATTAAAGGGGAAGGGGTATGATTGAAAAGATTAATTATTTTAATAAGTTAGAGGGTTATAAGAGAGAGAGAGAGAGAGAGAGAGAGAGAGAGAGAGAGAGAGATAAGCTTCTCTGCCACTTTCCCCTTTTCCCACACTCAACGAACCCATCACCACCCTTCTTCTCTACTCCGGCGAGCCTTGCCCACGCCCCTTCTCCCCACGCGCCGGACGGCGCAGCCCACCGGCGAGCAAGCTACTGTGAAGGTCTGAAAGAAATTGGAGGGAGAAGGAGGTGTAGGTCCTCAAGGGGAAATCTTGACTTGCTAGTGGTTGAAGCAGCCATGGAACCTACTTTCACCTCCCGGAGGTGCATTTCAAAGGACATACTTGGTAAGCTAGAGCCCTATCCCTGCTATTTGAGCATTCATCCATGTTCATAACCTCACTATTTCAAATTCTTTATTTTCAGTGATGGCAGAAAGATCACTTGTTTTGGTTTACTATAATGGTTCAATCACTACAAGTGAGGATACTGTCATATTTTTCTCCGACGATCAAACTTGTTTTTATGTAGAAAATGATATCTCCTTAGAAAATTTAAAGAGAATCATTGAAGAAAATATAGGAATGGTAGACGGTCAAAAAGTTTCACATATCAAATACCGTCTACCCATTTCTTCAGGCCATGACAAGATTTGCTATCGGGTTTTCAAATTACGTAATGATCGAAATGTTTAGATGATGTTCGAGTGCCACCAAACATTTCCCGATATTCAAGTTATAGAATTATATGTCGAGCTTGGTATTGCAACTTCCACTGGTATTTCTTCTCAACATGAAATCAATAGAGATGGCAAGATTCCACATAATATGAGATGGGAGAACACTTCATCTTCACAACCAGGCAATGAATTTGGTGAATATGGGAGCTCGAGTGGGGATGACCACGACGATGATAACTACACAGAGACTAGTGAAGCAAGTGCTGAAGATCTTGACTTAGAAAATTGCAATGTGGAAGATGTTGCCAGACAAAGCGTAGAAATGCCAATGTCGCCATTTGAGCCTCCAGCACATATGAGGCACTTAATTTGGAAGCAATATGCGCACTGAGAATTCCCTAAATACACTTCATTATATGTTCACACATTCAGAGGGGTAATGGCAGATGGAGAATTGCATGTATGCATGCAATTTCGAAACAAAGATGATGCTGTAACAGCGATTAAGCATTACTGCTTATAAAAGTCAGTGGAATATAAGGTAATCGAGTCTAATCCTACTCGGTATTCAGGAAGATGTAAGTCATATGGGGATAGATGCAGTTGGAGGGTTCGTGCATCCTACAATAAGAGGAAGCAGATTTGGGAGATTACAAAATACAACAGTCCTCACACTTGCGCATCAGTAATGATCTCCCAAGATTATTCTAAGCTGGATTCAAACATGGTTTATCGACACATAGAGGCCCTGGTCAAAGAGAAACCATCCATCAATGTATATGTTTTGATAGCAGAGATCAGGAATCAATATGGATACACACCTACATATAGAAAAGTATGGATTGCGAAGCAGAAAGCAATTGAAGCAGCATTCGGCAATTGGGAGCAGTCATATAATGAGTTACCAAAATGGTTATCCGGCATTACAATGATTTCTTCGGGACAATAATTGATCTCCAGACTCAACCGGCATATGATGGAAATCACCTGGTACCTGATACTCATGTTTTCCATAGGCTTTTTTGGAGCTTCCCTTCATGCGTGGAGGCTTTCAAATATTGCAAGCCAGTAGTGCAGATAGACGGCACCCATCTTTATGGAAAATATAAAGGGACTTTGTTGATGGCAATTGCACAAGATGGTAATAAGAATATCCTTCCAATTGCGTTTGCTATTGTAGAAAGCGAGACGTTAAATGCATGGCGTTTCTTTCTAGAGCATTTACGAGCGAACGTGACACCACAGGAAGGAATATGTTTTATATCTGATCGTCATGAGTCTATCAAAGGAGCATTTAGAGCAATTGGTCGCCGGATGAATCCTCCTCATGCCTACCATGTTTATTGCATTAGACATATCTCTGCAAACTTCATGCGTCGGTTCAAAAATAAAGAAATGCAACGAATAGTTGTTAACATTGGTAAGTTGTAAATTTAAATTTTAGTAATTTAAGCGTATATTGTTATTATGTTTTAAAGTTGTTTGACATTTCTTATGGTTATTAATGTAGGTTATTCGAAAACTACTTCTGATTTTAACTATTGGTACGGCTTACTTGAAGTACAATATAGAGGCAACGAGGTGGTTAGATAATATACCACGGGAGAAGTGGGCTCAAGCCTTTGACAACGAAGGTCGAAGGTATGGTCATATGACTACCAACCTCGCCGAATGTGTTAATTCAGTGCTAAAGGGGACAAGGAACCTTCCTATAATATCTTTGGTTAAGTCAACTTACTTTCGACTAGCTGAGTTGTTTGTAAGGAAATGTGTACAGGTGCAAGCTCAGATCGCGTCAGGTCAAATATTCTCTGAAGCACTAATGAAGATAATTCAAGAAAACCAACAAGTAACATGCAGCATTCATGTTCGTCAATTTGATCATGACGAAAATTCTTTCATGGTAGATGAAATGGCACCACCACAATGCGGTGGTATAGTGGTACTTATCGCATAGATCTGAGATCACGATGGTGTGATTGTGGTGGATTTCAAACACTTCATTTTCCTTGCCGCCATGTTCTTGCAGTGTGCGCATACATTCATCTACATTGGCAGGAATACGTGGACAATGTTTATAGGCTTGAGACAATTTTTAATGTATATTATAAAGAATTTCAGCCAATGTCAAACGAAAGCTACTGGAACCCCTATAATGGTCCACGTCTATGTCCTGATCTTACAATGAGAAGGCCATCCACAGGGCGCCCAAAATCTAAGAGGATTCGTAATGAAATGGACATAAGGGAAGGTGGTCAGCCAAAGCGTTGTGGTTTATGTCGAAATGAAGGTCATAGTCGTCTAAATTGTCCAAATGTGGCTGGTCCAAGTAGTCGATCATAATGTAGCCTAAACATTATAATTGTTGTAAACTTTTTATAATATATGTAATTACTACCTTTTGAAATTGTCCGCCCCTTGAATCCCTCGTTGTTGTGTGGCTTGTCGGCTAATTTTTTTAAAAAAATTAATTAATTAAACTCTTTTTATTAATTTTTCTAATATTAAAAAGTGGGGCCCATTAATTAATTAAAACCTAAAATCCTATTATTATTTTTCTTATTTTTTATAATATTTAAATGGTGGGACCCATCAAATTAAAAAACATTAGCCCGTTGATCTTCAGCGCAAGAGAGAGTTGTTAATATTTTATTAATTTTTTTATTAATTTAAAATTCGTGGGACCCGCAAACAATGAAAGGAGTTGAAAAGTGCATGGGTTCTGTAGGAACTGCGCATATCGGTAATTAATTAAGTGTATTTTGGTAAATAATTTTTTTTTTATAATATTCTAAAAAAAAAGCCGTTTACTCTCCCCAATAAATATAAACTACTATTTTGGGGGAACAAAGAATACAGAAGGTAAAAGTCATTTAAAAGTCTCGAGATACTTGGGGATAGTAGGCGACTAATCCTGAGGGGTGTCTTCGTAGTTATCATGTAGTTCAAAGTGTCAACTGAGTCATGGCGCTCTTGGGCTGGCATAGCCCGGGGTAGTACTCGTGCTAGGCAAGCACCCGTGAGACCCGCAGGCCGCCACGGCACGCGGCCCCTGCATGGGTCGCGTCTGGCACAATATAAAATGAGTCGTTACAATGGTCACCTGGACAGCCATGCTGGTCCACTAGGATTGTTTTTGTTTGTAACTATTTTAAAGGCTTTTAAAACCTTAAAAAGGTGAAAATATCCCTTTTAACAACTATAAAGTAGCTATTTTTTTAAGGTTTTTTTGGTTTTTTTTTTGGGTAAAATGATATTTTTACACTCCAAACAAATATAAATGACTAGTTTATGAGAGTATTTTGAGTATTAAAAATTTAAGAAAAAAATCTATAAATATCCCCCTAATTTTTCTCATTATCCTCACACCAATAATTTAATTTCTTCTCAATTCTTATCTTAATTTCCCAAGAATTCAAGCAATCAAGGCTTCAAGATCAATTTATTAAATTCTTCTAAGTTCAAGTGATTAAGTCATCAACTCCATTTCAAGGAGACGAATCGGGTATCCAATTGTCCAACTTTCTTCTTACAAGCAATTAAGGTAATTCTTAACTATTATTATCAATTGTATAATGGTCGGTTCTTGGAATTTCCCTAATGATAATTCTACTTTTTATCTTTTTGTAACACTCCCTCGAGTATTGATGAATTCAATGCTGGTAGCAATGTTGGACCATCTACTGGTGCCAATGCTAGTGCCGACAATTGGAAGAGAACCTCATGGGTTTGTGAATTTTATGACATTATTTATATTGCAAATAAAGGCCCACGGGGCTATTTGTGAAAAATGTAAATAAAAAAAAATTCATGTCAAACTACAGGTGGCACGGGCCACCTTAAAAAAAATGCCGACCGACATGCTATGGCCTAACATGATCTTACCCAAACTCAAATAACAAATCTTTCTACTTCTCCACTAGGAAAATTTTCATTTTTCCAACAAAAATGCAAGAAAAATTGTAGCTAAATTTATTGTTCCTGGTGAATAACTTTTTTTTTTTTTTTGATAAAGTGGACAAACCACATTCTTTTATTGAAGAGAAAAAGTAACAAAGGGTACAAACCGGGTTTGGTGTTACAACAGGTCCCTTGATGGGTCGTGTGTGTGTGTGTGTGTGTGTGTGTGTGTGTGTGTGTGTGTGTGTGTGTGTGTGTGTGTGTGGGGAGGGAGGGGGGAAGGGGGGGGACTCCTCCAATGAAGATTCGTTTGGGTTCTCCACCTCGAAATCCGCCTCAGGGGGTTGTGGCTCGCGGGCATCCCTAGTAATGGTGAGGCTTTGGGTGACAATGTCCTTAAGTGTTTGTAGTTGCAGCTGTTTGGATGTGTGGGCTCCTTCGAACCATGATAGGATAAGGAAGTCCACCTGGCGAATGAGTCTCTTATAAATGCGTCGTTTATCAGTAAAGCAGCGTCGATTCCTTTCCAACCAGAGGTTCCAGGTAATTGCCATCATGAGTAGTTGCCAACCCTTTCGTAGTTATCTCCTAAGATTCTTACCGATCAATGAAGCTCACCACAGTTCTTGAATCTTGTTAGGAGAGGCAGCCATTCCCAGGAGTTTTGCATAATGTGACCATATTCCAAGTGCATAGTTGCATTGGATGAATAGATGATCGGCAGTTTCCTCCTGATCATTGCATAGGTAACAGCTTGTTCTGTTTTCTTGCCAGTTTCTCTTTGCGAGGTTTTGTAGTGTGGGAAGTTTGAATTCCATCGTTAGCCAGGCAAAGAGCTTTACCTTCAAGGGGGAAGCCTGTTTCCAGAAGGAACTCGGTAGATGGCTTATCATACAGCCATTGTAAGAGATACAACGGTTTTATTGTGAAGTCTTGGTTGGGGGTGAGTCTCCATCTCCTTTCGTCCTCGAGTTGTGTTCCCCCGATTGTAAGGTGCACTTGTATCTCATGCAGCATATCCATTACTCCGTACGATAGTGGGCCCGGTTTAAGTATTGGTGTCCCTCTTTCAGTAACCCCCGCGCTTCGCGAATTATGTAGTCCACTCTGATCCATAGTGTTTGAAATTTTGGGAAACGTCTGTGAGGGTCGTGGCAGTAAAGCCAATTGTCATACCATATCCGGACCAATTCTCTTGTCCCTGGCGTGAGTACTATGCTCGACAAGGTGAGGTCTCTTTGTGTCGCTATCCCCTTCCAGAAGAAGGAGGCCCGCTTGGATGTGGGTCTATATGGGTGCACTTGTGATCCCTTGAAGTAAGCGCACACAATGATCCTGCCGTAAATATCGGTTTGTCCGTGCAATAGTCGCCACCACGTACCATTTGCCAAGTAGAGCCTCATTGAACGCTTTCAGGTTTAGTATACCCCATCCACCAATATCTTTTGGTTTGGTTAGGGTCTCCCATTTCGCCAGTCGGTATGCTTCGATGAATAACCTTTTAAACTTTCAGAAAATCCAAAATTTGAAAAAAGAAAAGGATTCATGATGTTTTTTTTTGATCCCCAATATAAAAAAGTTTCTAGAAATATTATGAGAAAAATAATATTTTTAATTTATAACAAATATAAAGGAAAATTATTTATGATTTATCTAATAATTTTGGATGTTTATGCACTTTAGTTAGAGAATGTAATTCATAGGAATACAGCTTGAACAAGCAGCCTCATGAAGTAAATACGAATGATTATATATCAGAAAAGAATCATATGTTTAATATTTGCCCATCTGTTAATTGAGTTTATGTATATACAATTATTTAAATAATTATTGGAGTTCCATTACATTTGCAAGTGAAGTTTCATTTTCACAGTATATATATATATATATATATATACCATTTTGTTTTCTGAAAATATATTATGTAGTGTTCTTTTTAGGGCCATTCGCCAAAATAGCCCTGGTCTATTTATTTTATTATTTTTTTGGCCCTAGGTTGGAAATATTTGTCAAAATAGCCACAAAAGCCTTGATCGACAATAAGCTGTTGGTAGGATGATGTATATGTAGCTAATAGGCCTTTCAAATGCCGATTAGCTCCAGAAGATGATGTACGTAGCTAATCAGCCTTTCAAATGCCGATTGGCTCCACACCGCCCATGAAAAGGACCTCTCTGAAGCTAATCGGCCTTTCAAATGCCGATTAGCTCCATAAAGCTCGAGTTTGGAGTAAATCGGCCTTTCAAATGCCGATTAACTCTGGACAACCTTTTTGGAGCTAATCGGTCTTTCAAAGGCCGTTTTTAATCCTAATCAGCAGGGTGACTGCTGACTAAGCACGTGCAGGGCTATTTTGATAAATATTTTCGACATAGGGTCAAAAAATAATAATAAAATAAATGGACCAAGGCTATATTGGCAAATTGCCCTTCTTTTTAACAATTTTAGAATAAGTTAAGACCGAATTTAAAAAAAAAAGACTATTCAAACATAAGAAAGAAAATCGGTGGTAAAATGTATAAAAAACCATAAATCGGAAAGGACGAAATTTCTATCATCCCCCATATCTAATTTATATATTAAAATATATATATTAAATTTTTTATATACTATATATATATATTACATATATCTATTTTTTAAATTATCTTATCCTGAAAATTCAGTTATGTATCTACACATATCTATAATAATTATAAACAAAACAAAAATATACATAAATATAGTATATATAAAATCTAATATATATATATATATATATTAATATATAAATTAGATATAGGGGATGATAGGATCAGCCGGCCGCACTTGTGGCCGGCCTGATTCTATCATCCCCCTATATTTAGTGTTCTTTTTAACAACTTTAGAATCAGTTAAGATGGAATTAAAAAAAAAGACTATTAGAACATAAGAAATAAAATCGGTGGTAAAATGTATAAAAAACCATAGATCGGACAAGGACGAAATTTCTCTTTAACATTTAATAAATCAACTTAATTAACTAGTTTGTCTTTTAAACAAATAATGGCTATTATTATTGATCAAGATTACAAAATAAACTATTCATGCATGTTGAAGGATCACTTTGCATGAGCCCTCTGCATCAATAGATCCAAAAAATGCCACCATTTCTCAACCAGAGAGTGCATAAATTTGATTAAACTAAAATGCACATTATTTCTGTGATAAACAATAATTGCAAATCATAGAATTGATAAATTTGTTTAATAGTTAAATATCAGTTTCAGTTGAATCCTCGAACTCAAATGTCCAAGAAGTATCCAATGCAATAAACCCTACAAATTCAAGCCACTGTTTTTTTTTTGTTTTTTTTTTGTTTTTATTTTTTTTTGTGGTAAAAGTGGATAAATCATATTATTTTATTTAATTATAATTTCATGGTAAGATACATGGTAATGGATTCTCATCGGGTTTGTTACATTAATTCAAAGTTGCCCTATCATCACTTTCGTCCCTTTACTCCATGTGCTCCCTTTGCTCCCTTTAATCTTGATTGTCGTCAAAGTTTGCCCCAGGGGGTTGCTGGGAAGGCTCCTCGCATGTGAATTTCGGACTTCTTTTGACAATGGATTCCATCGCCAGAAGTTTAGGCTTTTTGGACGCTTGTGCTACATCAAACCAAGAAAGGGTTAGAAAGTCGTTTTCACGAATAGTTTTCATAAAAACGCATTGTTTATCATGGAAACATCTTCTATTTCGCTCTAGACATACACTCCAGGCAATGGCCATAAAGAGTTGGTTCCACCCTATACGAGTTTCCTTTGCCCATTGGGGGTTGATTCCCCGAGCCCCCCCCCCCCCCATAGTTCTTGTAACGTATGGGGAACATGACTAAGTTGAAAGAGCTACGAGAAATGTTGCCATACTCTTGTAGTATAGCTACATGTTAACAGAAGGTGTTCCGCCATCTCTACGACCTCCTCGCATAAGTAGCATGTGGTACGAGTTCGTTCCCATCCTAGTCTATGCAAGTTATCTAGTGTAAGAATTCTGTTCTCCAGTGCTAGCTAGAAGAATAACTTAATCTTGGTGGGGCACTGTTGTTTCCAGAACCCTACATCCAACACCGGTCTGACACTACCATCCATCATGAACATGTACATTGATTTGACTAAGTATGACCCTGTTGGCGTAAGTTTCCATTGCCTTCGATCCTCTCTATCGCGGGCTACCAAGGAGTTAAGTTCTCTCATCCCTTCTTCTGACAAAGTCCCAGCAATCAGTAGGGGTTCTCCTTGTAGTAGCTTCTGTCTGGCCTCCCATAATGTGTGTCCTGGGTTCTGTATTAATTTTTATCCATGAAGCATGGGATAGAGTGTGTTAAGGGCCTTTCCATCAACCTAATTGTCATACCAGAATATTATGGATTTCCCTTGCCCCTGGCATACTGTCATATCGTGTATTAGGGCACCTGAGTGATGGGAGATGTCCTTCCAAAAGTGGGATGCCGTCGAAGGCGCCTTCATCCATGGATTGGGCACCTGGTTTCTAAAGTATGAATGTTGAAGCACTTTGGAGCATATATCAGCTTCTCCTACCATCAACCTCCACCACCATTTCTCCATCATGGCTAGGTTAAAGTTTCTAAGGTTGATAATTCCCTATCCTCCGTATTCTTTTGGCCGACAGATCTTGTCTTATCGCGCTAGGTTTTATGCTTTATTCTCTATGTCTGGCCCCTCCACAAAAAGTTTCGCCTTAATGCATCAATCTGACTGATTACCCATATCGGTAGTTGATATATGGATAGCCAATGATTGTGGATGGTAGAAATCACGGAGTTGAGTAGAGTGATACCCCCTCCCAGTGAAAGGAACCTCCCCTTCCGTGATGTGATGCGACCGTTTCGGTCCACCAACCCCCTCCAGTCCTCTTTCTTTGGCTTAGCTCCGGTCCACCAATGTTTCCCTCCTCCCCACTCAACCATCCATCCATCTTTCCTGTTAGTGCGAATGCACATATGTTGGCATTACTTGACACCATGGTGATGGGGCACAAGCTGATGTAGCATGAGATTGACAAGTCAAAGACATGATGTCAAGACATGGTTGACAAAGACACAAGGTCCAAGCATTGAAGAGGTTCATATGTATGTGAGCACATTTATGTCTTTTGTCTATGAGCACATTTATGTTATGTCTTGAGTCATAATCGGGCCAGGGAGTTGTAACGGGTTTTATACCCAAGTCAGTTTTGTTGGTCCAGTCATGATCAGTCTTGTGTTGTAAGGTTGTTGTAACTAGGAGATGCAACCAAAGGTCAGTCTGGCAAATTTGAAGTATGACGTGGCCAAGACATGGAGTAACACGATCAAGTCAATATAGTCATGCTGGTGGCAAGTCAAGTATTCGAGACTTCAAGGGAAGCTGATTAGGTGCAACCCAAGTTTGAAATAGATGCTGAAGAGTTTCAAGTTGGCTTGGAGAGTTCATTCTTGGAAGGAAGCATCTTCAAAGGCTGACATGAATCAAAGATTGAAGACTCCATGCAAGAAGATGATCATGTGGTTAGAGATTACATGCAGGCCATATATGGAGAAGATTGATGCGGAAAGAGGTTGATTGATTGAAGATCGCATGCACATTGGAGATTCCATGCAAGATTGCATGCATGCGGATTATGATGTTTCATGCAAATGGCTACATGATTGAGATTCAACATGTATAGAGAGTTGGCTGATTTGGAGCTAATTGAGAACTGATTGAGAACTTGATTTGGCAAGCTATATTGGTGATTGATGAGGTGCTGAATTGAAGCCAAATCAAGAAGTGATTGAAGACCATATTTGGTGTTGATTGAAAAACAAATATGGTAGAGACAAATGGAGTATGATGGGCCAAGTTGTGACCAAACTTGGAAAGAGATTGGTGGAGCCAATCAACAACTCAACCTTGCATGAAGATGGAGGTTGATTGATGGGTGCGCGCTATGGTGGAGTGCGACCGTGATAGGCTGAGTACGCGACAGAGAGGTGGATCGGCTAGTTGCGTGTCGGGATCAGGAGGATCTGACGTAGTAGACTCGGGACTCAACCAGGAGGGTTGGAGGTGCGTCGAAGTCGAAGAGGTGCAATGGATGCTGTAGCCTTGGTCAAGTTCGTCAGCCGGGCCATGTTGCAACTCTTGTTACAACTAGGTTGCAACAGCCAGAATTGGAAGGAGTCCAATTTGGAAAGTCGCGGAGAAACTAAAGGGTGGAGGCGGGTGCTGTGATGGCGTGAAGACAGGAAGACGTCTATATAAGACCAGGACTCAGAGGATTGAGGTGAGCCGACTAGAGTAGTCCCTCGGAGAAGGGTGATAGTGGTCATTGTCAATCAAGGAGTGGAGGTGCATATGATAGATTGAGTGAGGAACTCTTGTACTCCTGTTTTTCCTACACCTTTAGTGGATTATCTTCTCCGGGCTTGGCCCCCCAGATGTAGGCTTGGTTAGCCGAACTGGGTTACCAACTTGCTTGTCTTCTTTGTGTGTGGTTTGCTTTACTTGTGTCTCTCCTCTTGATGTGTTGAATGTTTCTTTGCTTGTGAGAGAGTGTGAGATTACTTGTGTGTTCAATTCATTGAGAGGTTATAATTCTTAAAGCCACATAATCACTCTTGTTGGAATTAACAAGAGTGCAACACCACAAGATACAGCCAGACAACAAGTTGCAATAGAAGTTACAACATAAGATACAACACGCTGACAACCGAACCCGACGAAACTTACACTTCCATAATCCATTCTTTCATTCATGGTTTTCTCCTTCATGACTAACTTTTTATGTTTATTTCTTGGGGAAATTTCACTAAACTACCTTATGATTTGTCTTTATATCAATTTGGGGCTTATGATTTGATTTCTGACACTTTAGTACCCAGTAGTCTAATCCGTAAGCAAAAAATGTCAAAACACTTTACGCCGCTAATATTTATTGACGTAGCATAAAAATACAAAAATAAATATATAAATAAATAAACTTATAAAAACTTTTGAAAATAGCTTAAATTTCAAAATAAATAAATAAAATAAAATCTTTAAAACCCGCAAAAAATAGAAAAACTTCTAAAAAAAATCTGTAATCCATGAAATTCAAATAATAATAATAATAATAATAATAATAATAATAATAATAATAATAATAATAATAAAATTAGAAATTTCACAAAAAAAACACAAAACTCTTTTATAAAATAGAAAAATCTGAAAAATCTGTAAAAAAAATGCAGAAAATCCAAAAAAAGTCCACAGAATACAATTAAAACTAAAAAAGCCTAGAAAAATTTGTAAAATATCCAGAAAATGCATAAAAAAATCCAAAATAAAAATAAAAAATTAACCAAAAATTCTAGAAATTTTCATAAATTTCCCAAAAATCCCAAAATATCAGAAAAAAATAAATTATAACCCAAAATCAGTATGTAAACTTCAGATCATTTTCATTTATCTAATTTATTTATCTATTTATTGATATTTTATGATTTTGTTTGTATATTTGGGAAGTTTACGAAATTTTCTGAAATTTTTGGCAAAATCTGAGATTTTTTTGGATTTTTTTTTGTGATTTTTCTGGATATTTTTAAAAAAATTTATTTATATTTTTAAAATTTAGGGTATTTTGTGTTTTTTTTTGTGCTTTTCTGCATTTTTAGAGAGTTTTCAGATTTTTCAATTATTTTAAAGAGTTTTGTGTGGTTTTTTTAGACTGTTTTGGAAATTTTCTAAGTTTATTTTATTTTTTTTTGAATTTTATGGTTTACATATATTTTTTAGAAGTTTTTCTAATTTTTTTGGCGGTTTTAAAGATTTTTATTTTTAGTGATTTATTTATTTATTTTGGTATTTAACTAATTTATGAGGGTTTATAAGTTTTTGCTCATTTTTTTGGATTTTTAAAGATTGTGTTTTTTTGGTAATTTCCTGAATTTGTTTATGATGTTTTTAATATATGGGATTTTCTGTTTTTCAGAAGTTTTTCGAATTTTTCATCATTTTTTTTTCTATTTTTAGTGGTTTTTTATTTTTTAATTGTTTTTTGAATTTTTTATGCCACGTCAGCAAATATTAACGGGTTAAGCGTATTGGCATCTTTTTGCTCACGGATCAGATTATAGGGTAGTAAAGTGTCACAAATCAAACCACAAGCCTCGAATTAATATAGGGGCAAACCATATGGTAGTTTAGTGAAATTTCCCTTATTTCTTTCTCTCTTCTTCACAGCATCATATACCAATATTTATGGTGAGCTCTTGCCTATAATTGATGATGACAGTGGTGATGAGACACTTCTCTCCAGAGCTACATTGTTCATGTCAACCCACCAGGTGGCATGCAGCTCCTCGGAGATGAAGAGCTCGTCAACTGGTACACATTGTTCTTGCCAAGACTTTTGTGAGCCAAGGTTAGTACAATCTTACTGTGTTGTTATCAGTGGTTTCGCCACAAAACTCAACAAGGCAGAGCTCCGGGATATGGAGGCATTGGATGGCTTCGTGTTTGCGCAGTTGGACGAGCATTGTAAACTTGGAACTACTTATGCACTAGAGTTCTTAAGCTTGACTCAGTTCAATGGCCTATGGACCAAGTCTAATGATGGAGAGGGTGTTATCATCGGCATTGCAGATAGCGGCATTCTCCACACCCATGAGTCCTTCAAAGATGATGGCTTGATGCCAGATCCGCCGCTGAAATGGCGAGGGTGTTGCCAATACAACACAAAGACTTGTGATCCACGGCTTCCATCCAAATGCAACAACAAGCTCATTGGTGGGAGAGCAATGGGAGGAATAAGCTCACCAGATGATGAAATAGGACACGAAACTCATGTGGCCAGCATTGCAGCAGGGAGCGGTGTTTATAACGCTAGTGTGCTTATCCAGGGTGGAGGCACCACTGTTGGTATTGCTCCTAAAGCTCACTAGGCCATATACAAGGTGTGCAAAGCGAAGGGGTTGCATGAGCATGAATACACTAATTCAACTATCCTCTCTGTCATCGAATGGGCGATCAAGGATGGAGTTGACGTACTATCACTATCAATCGATGCACATGATGACTTTCACCAGAGTAGTGTGGCCAAAGATGAAGGAAGTAAAATCAAGATCTCTTAGCATGACAATCATAGGTTAATATAATTCACTTCTATATCATGCAAAAAGTATCTATCCCAAGATCAATTGCAGAAGAAATTAGAGAAGATGATTAAGTGCATACTTGAATCCATTGCAGAAAAGACCAGAAAGAGAGATGAGTTATTTCACGGGTCTGGGTCATCAAAACCAAAAGAGATCGTTATGAATCTGTTTCTCAGATGGGGAAGAAAACAGAACGGTATCTCTCTGGTTTTGAGACCACAACCCTATTTATTAATTATAGTGGATATTTTAGTAATTAACCATTAGGCATCATAAACTGTTAACTACTGATAAGGGTTTCTACACGTTTTTTAAACCCATACTTTATCTAAAATGATACTTCTTTAAGCCCTTTTAAAATATTCCTCAATGGATCACGATTAAATAGGGCACTTTAAACAAGGCTTGGTTTTCTATATCCATCAGAATGGAATTGAACATCGTAATGGTTTCTTCGTCATCTATCGTGAGACTCTCAAATTTTTGAACTCAACATTTGAAGTTTAGACATTCGTACCTGATTTGTACCTGATTTGTACCTTCATGTATTCTCTGAAGAATATCCTATGTTTCCTTGGCAGACTTGCAGGTTGCAACATGCTTGAATTGATTTTCATCCATTCCTCCAAAAATAGCATTGAGTGCCTTCCCGTTTGCATTGGCTTTGTTTAGTTAGACTTGGGTCCAGGTACTCTCCTTCTTCTATACTTCATTCTTATCAGCATCAAGATATGTTGGAGGTGTCCATCCATCTTCGATAGCAATCCATGCACATTCATCTATAGATTTGATGTATGCCCTCATGCGCGCCTTCCAATATGAATAGTTTGCTTCATTTAAAAGTGGAGGACGGTTTCTGGAGACTACTTCCTTTCCGGCCATGGACAGAACTTTTTCCAGGACTTCACCGACCTTGAAACCAAGGTAAATACTGGTGACTGGTTTTGATACCACTTGTAAGTTCCGTCGGGTTGTTTGCCTATTGTATAATGTGTTGCACCACTGATTGTAACTCTCTGCTTACAGAATATCTCGAAAGAGAATACACACACACACACACAAGCAAGGCAAACCACAAGAAAGGACACAATAGAGTTGGTAACCCAGTTCGGCTAATCAAGCCTACGTATGGGGGGCCAAGCCCGGAGAAGACAATCCATTAAAGGAATAGAGAAGACAGGAGTACAAGAGCCTCACTTACTCTCTCACTTTATCATAAGCACTCACTCTTGGTTGACAATGACCACTATCACCCTCCTCTCTTAGGGACTACTCTAGTCAGCTCACCTCAATCCACAGAGTTTTGGCCTTATATAGACGCCTCCTTGCCTTCATAACATAACTATTTCCTTTAGGATCTTCGAAATCTCTGCGACTGCAAAATTGGACGCCTTCCCCATTTAGCCGTTGCAACTACGATTGCAACGCCGCCCGGCTGATGAACTGACCAACGCTACAACATCCATTGCTCTACAACCTTAAGATACCTCCAACCCTCCTAGTTGAGTTCTGAGTCGGCTACGTCGGATCCACTTGATCTCGACCAACAAAACTAGCCGATCCACCTCTCTATCACGTTCTCAGCCCATCAAGGTCGCACATCTCCAAGGCGAGATCTTCATTCATCATCCAAAACTTGATCTCCTCGATCACAATTTTGGCTATCCAATCTTCCAGATTTGCTTCCCAGCAAGCTTTCCAAACTTGGTATTGATTCACAACAGTTTGGCTTCCAATTAGAGCTTCAATCAACACTATAATCCAACCCCTTATCAATCACACATCAGTTGCCAAATCTAGCCTCCAATCTTATCATTAATCATATCTCAATCACTGTAGCCACTTGTATGGAGTCTCCTAATCAGCATACATGTATTTGCATGCAATCTTCAATCAGTCAACCTTTGATGGAGTCTTCAAGTTTTGATTCAGTCAACCTTTGATCATACTTCCATTTGATTTGCTTGCATGAAATTTCCAAGCCAGCTTGAAACTGTTCAGCATCTTCTTCCAAGTTTGGGTTGCACCTGGATTGATTGAAGCTTGGACTTGTGTCAAATATTTGCCAATCCTAGTGCATTCACACTAACAATCTCTTATTCCTCTATACTCATATGTTATAGGTGATGGTCATCACTATTAGATTCCACTCTGTGCGGACATCTTTCTCCAATTATTTGGAGAGGATTACCTCACCCCACAGATCTAGCATTGGGGTTGTCTTGTACACCGAATAGGGAATAGAAGTGTTTCTAGAGGGCACTCGTGTAAGGGAAAGTGAGAAGTGTACGTGGTGGTTTCCACAGCTTAGTTGTATAGGTAGCATAAGGTTCTATCCCTCCTCCAATTCCTTTTAGTAAGGTTTTCGAGGATGATAATCTTGTTGTCACAAGCCAACCAAGCGAAGTATTTGACCTTGAGAGGGTAAGCTTGCTTCTAGAAAGTTGCCCTGATCTTGCTTTGGATGCCCCCATCAGTGTTGAAGCGGTGCAAGGATTTGACTATGAAGAGGTTGTTAAGGGTTAACTTTCAAGCTCAACTATCTTGCTTAGTCGGGTCTCCTTGCTCCAAGAGCTAGTAAAGGTTGCTCAATTGTTTTTTAGCTTCATATGTTAAGGGGCATGGCCTAAGTAAAGGGATATGTTGCTAGACCAAGCATTTGACATCCCCCATTATGAGCTCTAGCATGATTTCATGGTGTCAAACTGGGTCGTGCTGCCCGTGGGCGGCAAGGCCTGGTACGAAAGGGTCATGCTAAAGTATGACCTGATGCCGTAGACCTCGAGTTGTGCCCATGTGCCTGGTCAATGCCCATGTGTCCTGCGGGGCGGCACAACACGCTAACTTGAGGGCTTTGTGCCAACCAGCCCAGAACACTTGTGGCGTGCCATGCCTGGCATGACACGAAATGAGTCGTTGTAGGTCTTATTGGCATGACTCGCAACGGTTACCTAGCGGGCAAGGCTGGCCCGCCAGGATTCGTTTTAAAAACAAAAACTGTTTTAAAGCCTTTTAAAGCCCAAAAAAAAAGATGAAAATACCCCTTTAAACACCTATAAAATTGTTATTTTTAAAGGTTTTTGTGTCTTATAGGAAAAATAACATTTTTACCCTCCCAACAACTATAAATGACTAGTTTATGAGGGTATTTTTTGGTATTAAAAATTTAAGAAAAAAAACCAATAAATACCCTCTAATTCTTCTAATTTTTCTCACACCAACAATTCAATTTCTTCTCAATTCTCATTCTAATTTCCCAAAAATTCAAGTAATCAACTTCAAGCAATCAAGGCTTCAAGATCAATTTATTCAATTCTTCTAAGTTCAAGTGACCAAGTCCTCAACTGTGTTTCAAGGAAACCAATCAGGTATCCCATTGTCCGGCTTTCTTCGAATCTCTTAAAAGCACTTGAGGTTATTTTTAACTTTTATTTTCAATTGCATAAGGGTTAGTTCTTCGAATTTCCCCAACGGTAATTCTTCTATTTATCTTTTTTGAAAACACTCCCCTGAGTATTGATGAATCTGATGCCGGTAATAATATTGGACCATCTACTGGTGCCAGTGCTAGTGTCGGCAATAGTAATAGAACCTCGGGGTTTTGGGAATTTTATGACATTATTAATATTACAAATAAAGGTCCTCAGGCTATTTCTCAATTGCATGTCAAACTACATGTGGCATATATTGGCCGCCTTAAAAGACATACCAACATGAGCATACCCAAACTCAAATAACAAACCTTTCTACTTTTCCAACAAAAATGCAAGAAAAAATATAGGTAAATTTATTGTTTATGATGAACAATTTTTTAATCTTTATGAAAATCCTAAATTTGAAAAAATGATTCATGATACTTTTTGTCCCAAATATAAAAAAGTTTCTAGAAATACTATGAGAAAAATAACATTTTCAATTTATAATGAAATAAGGAAAAATTAATTTGTGATTCAACTAATATTGCCTCAAAAATTTGTATTAATTTGAATATGTGGACTTCCAAATATCATGGAAGTATATATTTGTGTCACCGGACACTATATTGATAATAATTGAAATTTACAAAAACATATTTTGAGTTTGACTGAATTAGAATGTTCTCACACTAGTATTGCTATTGTCGAGTGTATTATAACACAATTTATAATTATTCTTTTTTTATTCTATTACTTTTGATAATGCTTTTAATAATGATATTGCAATTTAAATTTTAAAACAACATTTAAAACTTATATTGTTTGGAAAATTATTTCATATTAGATATGTATGCCATATTTTAAATTTATGTGTGTAAAATGGTTTACAAATAATTGAACCTCAAATACAAAATTAGAAATTCTATTTTATTCATTTAAAAACTCATCAAATAAAAAATAAGAATTTAAAAGATTGTATTAAATATGATAAAAAACTATAAAAAAAAATTATTATTGATGCTGAGCATAGATGGAATTCCACCTATACATGTTAAATTGTGCTTATGAATATAAATTTTTTTTACCATTTTTTGTAATGAATATTTTAGAGAAATTCAAATCACCAAATTTGATTGGGAAGTAGAAAACACGATTAAAGATTTTTTAGAATTTTTTTATAATTTAAAAACATTTTTTTCTAGTATTTAATATTCTACTTTCTTTTTTAATTACTCTAAATCAATTGTATTTTATTAGTGAAGTTTTTGCTAAATATAGATATCGTGAAAGTTTTTGTACTATTTTTGCTTTTATGGAATTTTTTTTTAAATATTATGGAATAATTGAACCAATTTATATTTTATCCTACATGATAGATCATACATTTAAATTTGATGGTTTTTTTTTCTTTTTGACTTATATGATAAAAATTTGTGTGTAGATCATAGTTCTTTAAAAGGGGAATATAAATCCAGGTTTTATGAAATGTATAATTTTAATAATCAAATTTATAGTAATAGTAGATCAACCCAAATAATTGATGATACACCCCAAGTCACGCCGTCTACGTGTCGGCACCCCCACACCCCTATTAATGTGGCACAAACCCCGAGGGGAGCCATTATACTTCTCCTTAGGAGAGTAAAGTCCTTGCCTAAAGGGGGGCAAGGGCAACTTGCACGCCACCTCTCATGATGACCAACAAAACGACAAAAGAGGTAGCGTGATGGGGCCAAGATCCCCAGACACGGGGGAGACAACAAAAGGAAGTGGAACAACGAGAAAAGGAGGTAAGCTCATTCTGATTAAATACACACTACTCCTCTTCTACCTCGGCTCTCGGCTTTTCTCCGATGACCCCCTTGCTAACTTAACTATCGGAGAAGGCTTTGGCATCTAGGCCCTACCCTCACTACAAGAAAAAAGGCCTATAAGGACAGGAAATCTCGTCCTTAATACTCTGAATCTGGTCCTTAAAACATCAATAAGGACGAGTCAAATCCGGTCCTCACTCGTTCTTACAGGCTCCGTCCATAAAGGTTTTTAAGGACAAGAAAAATGACCGGTCCCAAAAACTGTTTAAGGACGGGGTTGTTACTGGTCCCTAAAATCTATTTAAGGACCAGATTTCTGGTCCCTAAATAAGAGAAAATCTCATCCCAACAACCAAAATTCCGGTCCTTCAAAATCTTTTGGGACCGGATTCTTCATGTCGCTAAAACTCTTTGAGGACGAGGTTTGTTGGTTTATAAAGACCTTTAGGGACTACTTTACATCCGGTCCATAGATGTTTTTGTGGATTAGTTTTTTCGTCCTTAAATTCCAAAACAACATAATGAACCTCTCAATTAGATCCTGTTAAGAGAAAGGTTATAAAGAGAATCATATCATCATATCATATATTATTGAATATACAGCAGAGGCCTATATATAGGCTAGTAACATAGACACCAAAGATAAATAACCAATGTGGGACTAAACAAGATATATATAATCTAAACTATATCTAACAACCATATATATCTATATCTCATATATGAGATAAATATATATCCATAACACCCCCCCTCAAACTCAAGGCGGATCAAGAGTCTTGAGTTTGGATAACAGAATCAGCTGTGCGGGCAGGGCCGCGCGGTGGCCGCCTGGGAGAAGAAATCAGCAAGGGTCAGGTCTGAGTCTTGGTGAAGAAATCAGCAATCTGGACCTCAGATGGAAGATAGCGAAGGGAGACCGTCTAATCACGAACAGAACACCGGATAAAGTGAGAAGCCACCAACAGAGAGCCCAACAAAACATCCCGTCAAAAGGGTCACGAGGTGGTCGCCAAGAGAGAAGAAAGAGCCTCAGACGGGAGGCCGTGTGGTGGTCGTCGGTGTAGAAGTAGCCAGTCGTGGATCGCCGGGAGAAGAAGAAGATCCGGGATGATCCGGAGAAGATCCGGGAAGATCAGAGAAGATCCGATTTCAAAAGATCCGGAGAAGAGCCGAGAAGAAAAGCTGAGAATATCCGGAAAAGCCGGGAAGATCCCGGAAGAAAAGCCGGGAAGGAAGATTCGGGAAGAAAAGCTGAAAAAAATCCGATGAAGAGCCAAAGATCAGAGAAGAAAAGCCGAGAAGATCCGGGAGGAAAACCCGAGAAGATCCGGGAAGAAAAGCCGGGAATATTCGGGAAGAAAAGCCGGGAATATCCGGGAAGAAAAAAAAACGCGAAGATCCATAGAAAAGCCGGGAAGATTTGAGAAAAGTCAGAGAAAATCGGAGCGGCATCCTTGAGCAACATGAGCAGCAGCGGGCATAGAAGCAACAACGGACAACTGGGGTTGGGGCCGGGTTAAGAGGGACCCGGCCCCAAAGAAAAAAATTTATTTTAAGAGGATTCAAAACCTATGCTTTGATACCATGTTAAGAGAAAGGTTATAAAGAGAATCATATCATCATATCATATATTATTGAATATACAGCAGAGGCCTATATATAGGCTAGTAACATAGACACCAAAGATAAATAACCAATGTGGGACTAAACAAGATATATATAATCTAAACTATATCTAACAACCATATATATCTATATCTCATATATGAGATAAATATATATCCATAACATCCTTATAGCCTGCCATTTTTTCAATAAACTTCAAAAATTATAATAACCAAAATAAAAGTATATACACACCTATTTAGCAAAACAATAACCTGACATTTTTCATTGTCATAGTCATTCAATAAACTGTCATTTAACATCACATGAATAGCACTATATTGTTTGCATAACGCTTATATATACAAAACATATCATTAGTAAAACAATTTGATCACAAGTTCCAACATTTTCTAACTTTCCAACTTCTAATCATCCTAGCAAATGAGGGTACCCAATTCTTTATCAAGTCTTGAAAATGACATTGTTGAAATCCATAACAAAATCAAAACCTGCAAAATGTAAAAAAATAAGGTGATTAGTTCCTTCTCCAAAGCCAAAATCAGAAAACAACAAACAAAACTATAAATAAGCTATATCACTAACCCGGTATGTGCTTCAAATTCATGGTGATTCTCTTGAACTATGTGAAAATGGAAGTTGGGCATGAGATTGTTGAGATAAAAACATTTCTTTGAGTTTTTTAATTTCTTTCACCTCACTTTCTATTGCAGCCAAACGTTCCTTCAAAGAATTGTTTTCCTCTCAAGTTGAACGTAACTCAGATATTAATGCAGTCTTTGAAGAACCAACACCTTTGAAGTCTTTGGCCTTAACACCACCTCCAAAGACAACCACGTGACTTCGATTTTGAGGTCCAAAACATCTTTCCACCATCTCTATGCTATCAAGAGAAGGTTGAGATTGCACCAATTCTTGAATTTGAGCCTACAAAATTGGAGAAACACATATATCAGCTCACTACCCAACAACATCATATAATATGCATGTTAAATTACTTTGTTTTACTTTGTTTTCTCTTGTGTTAATATTTTCCTTAAACTTTATTTCTCTTTCATGCTTATTACTTCTCTCCCTATTACTCATTTAAAATCTTTTAATCCACAAGAAAATAGAAAACTGAAAAAAAAGGACACAGACAAGTTCAGTTGAACTTTGTGGTTTTTTCTATATATTTTAAATTTTTAAACTGATTTCTATCATACAAACATTGAAAAAAAAATATATATAAATGGTTCTCTTTCATTCTTCTGCTCATGAATTATTTTAAGTTGAAACTCCTCTGAAAAGGATAAGTTAATAGAATACTGAAATTTCTTAAATGATATAAACCTTGAATAGAAAAATATGTTACATAAAAATTTAAAAACCAAAGAAAAGAAGAAGCACCTCCTGATCATAAAATACAACATGAAGGAATAATACAAATTAAGAAACTAATAAACAACAAGAAATTATAATTAGATAGATAGTCTCAAACCCAAGATATATTATGAACAATTAATGTTTGTGGTTCTTCTTCTGGCACTTGTCTTTGATCCAATGGTACCCTAGAGTTGGGCTTGCTATATCTGGAAGGGAAGCAATGTGTGTCACTGTGCTGTAGAGAGAACATAGGAAATCACAAGCTTGCAACCTACCTAGCTATAGCTCTAACAACAAGCTTGCGTCATAGATATCTAGATTCATGAAAAGATACAAACATTACAAGCTAGATGAATATCTAAGATTGCTCTTCTTTAGTTGAACAAACAATTAATTATTCAAGGTGCACACATGCATGCTAGCACCAAATCCCATTAATATTTTATTTATTTATTTATTTTTTTGACAAATCCCATTGATATCTTTCAAATTAGGTTGAAGATAAAAAAAGGAGGACAAAATGCCATTTTTCCAGCAAAAGTGGTCCTTGATGTTAGGGAAGACACTCATGTAAAGACAATATGCATGTATCTACCATTAATTTGAAAACATAAACTAGCAAACACAATGATTTTTGTTGTGAAAAAGGTGTTGTTCGCATCATGTATGCCATCATATTCCAATCCATGAAATATGATGAATCTTAATTAATGGCAGTAAGACAAATAGAGATGCATGCATTGAAAATTTTAATTTTTAGCAGGCACTGCCAATCTATTTGATTTCCTGAAGCTTAATTAATGGCATTAAGACAAATATCAAAACATACATCTTCCTTTATTATAAACAGAAAAGCTCCAACTTAGAGCTCAAAAAGTTCATACCAATTCAACCTCTTAATTGATTTCCTGCATGAATGCATTAGCACAAACACAATATAATTCAAACAAGTCTACAAAGAACCAATCTAATTAAAAAATTGCTTCACAGTTGAAAGAAATCCACAGAAACAACCACACAACCCAATTAAAGAAGAACAAGAAAAATCTATATTGAAATTGGATCAAAAGAATCCATGAAACCAAATAAAAGAAGATCAAATAAATCTATATTGAAATTGGATCAAATCATCAATGCAGTAAACATAGAAACACACATGATGGAAAGCTTCAATTTCGAGATTCTCATCAATACTTGATAAAAACCAATAGATTTCACAAAGACCTCAAAGAAAATCTATGAAGGATAGCTAAACCTATCAAAATTGGAGAAAATTAGGCGAAACATTAAGGTTCTGAAACCCTAGAAACGACAACACTCACCTCTTGTGCTCGAAGGTGGTGATAGTGTAACGCCCTGGAATTTCTTTATATAAAACATCGTTCTATTATCGAAATCTATTTCAGGCCATTAATAGTTAATGGTGAAGTTAATTATTTGAAGGTCATGTTTAAAAAATATATTGAGAATGGGCTTTAGTTGAGTCCAAATATAATTAAATTGGGAGAAGGCCTTGGTGGGTCGGGCCCCTTTTCTCTTATCCTTAGCATAAGTAATATAAAGGAAAATATTGTTAATCAATTTAGATGAGAATAATTTAGTTTAATTGGGGTGATTTAATTCCAAACTCAAGGTTTTATGGACCAGCAATGTTGAGAGGATGAAGGCATAGTTAGTTATAAATTAAGTTAAAGATTATGACATTGGTTTAATTTAATGAATGATGATTAATTGATAAAGACCAAGTTTACTTGGGCCACCAAAGTAGAGAGGCAATGGGCTGGGCCCAAACTTAACATCTCATAACAACTCATTAACTTAACAAAAAAAGGGGATTAAGTTAATTAATTCAATTAAGACCAGCCCCTCTACTATTGAATTCCAATAGAGACCTGGGGTTTCCTGTGCGCATGCGGTAGAGGCCGCGCAAAATGGGATCTGGTTCCCTTCATCTCCCTCTCGAGAAAGCACAGGCGTCTTGTGAAACCACGGTGGGTTCTTCCGTGATCTTCTCCTTGTTATATAGGGCATCAAGAGCTAGAGAGCATCACCTTCTCTTTGGCGCACCATCTCCCTCTCCTGTTTCTCTCTTTCTTGCACGCGCGCGGCTGCAAGGTACCGGCTTCCTGTTTTCCTCTCTTCCCGGCCAGTGAGCGCCGGCCATCGTTTTCCCTCTCTTTCCGACGAGATCCGAGCACCAGCGAGCTGTTGTTTCCCTTGGTGTTTTCAGGTTGGTCTGGAGATTGGAGCAAGCAATTTCTAAGATGTTAATTGATGAATTAGAAGGTTGTCTTTGTGTAGAGGGTTGCATGATTTGTAAAGTAATATGAGGATTAGTTTACGGCTGCTATGCATGAGTGTAGGAGATCTTGGACTGGATAAAAAGCATGCTGAAATGGTTGTATGTATGTAATAATTCAGAAGTTATAAGATAAGGGATGCTATACTCCTGCTGAAAACTAGTATGTCTATAAGATGTTTGTATAAATGCCTCTATGAACTAGGTTGTTTTTGAAACTAGTGTTTTATGGCTGCCTTGGCATGATACTTGTGTGTGATTATCTCTTGATCATGGAGATGTAATTTCAAGGAGTATATGGCTGTCCTAAGGTAGATCTTTGAAATGCATGAGGTTGCTCACCAAATGTTCGATAGTATGCTTCTATGAAATCTATGAATCTCTAGAGCTTTGAAGGGTAGTTTTCATGCTTTGTAACCATTCATGAGTAGTTGGATTGTGTACTAGAGGCAATCTGCATGATTAAGCTAAGTATGGGGGCTGCCTAAGTTTATATCTATTCATTTGTGTTGATGTCTCATACTTAGATGTATGTATACTCAGGCTTGCAAACTGCTGTCCCCTTTGAGGGACAGCTAGGTACTGTACACTACTATGTTCGAGTCGTGTAATACACCAATGGAAAGGTCTCGAAAGCATCTTTCTAATGAGCATTAGATGAGAGAAATCTGATTTACAGTTTAGACGTTATGGCCAATTCTTTCCAAATGTGTAGGACAGGCAGATTTCTGCATTTTCGTATTTGGGGTTGTAATATCTTCCTATGTTCTAGTTAATGTTCAAGGGTTATAGTATACAACTTAGTAGCTTCTAAGTTCTTTTACAATTCTAGGAAAAGGGAAGAACACTACGGGGACTTTGGGAGGACCGAGTCAAGCCTGATTTGCAAGGACCTCATGTGATGGACAATGCTAATTATGGAAATCAAAAGGAGTTGTAGTGTTATTGTATTTCCCTTATGCCTAGCATTTGTTTGCTAAATGTCTAAGAGGAGTTAAGGGCCATCTTAGTAGTCTTGTTCAGTTCATTAAGAATACATGCCAAGTGAGATGTGGACATTTAGACAAGTTAAACTAGAAATTGAACAAGCTTGAGCATGATTTCCCCTATTGGTCAATCAATATCTACAACAACAACAACAACAACTAAGCCTTAATCCCATACTAGATGGGGTCAGCTTTATGGATACTCTGTCTTCATGTTGCTCTCAAATATGAAATAAAAATAAAAAATAAAATGAAATGAAATGAAATAAACCGAAATAAAATGAAATAAAATTAAAAATAAAAATACATAAATAAATAATAATAACAACAAATAATTCTATGAGAGATTAGGATGTTAGAAGCAGAACAGTATCCCAACAAACAAAGCTAAGCTAATGAAGGAAAACCTTTTAGCCGACTTATCGGTAATACTTGTTTACCCTAAAAAAATAATAAAATAAAAAAAGGGGAATATATAAATATATATATGAGCCTTGAAAATACAAAATGTCTCAAGGGCCAATATGAAATATTTCATATAAATTATGATGAAATATATATTTTGAAATATCCTGAAATTAAGATATTTTAATTAAACATATATATATATCTGGTCATATCTTAAGGCGGGCCAAGGATACAAATCTCGAGGCGCGTCGAGGATACAAATTACAAGACTGCCTGAGAATACATATCTCGAGGCAAACTAAAAATCTCAAATCCAAAAATAGCCCGAGAACACAGATCTCGAGGTGATCTCAAATTTCAAGATAACCCGAGAACACATATCTCGAGGCGATCTCAAATTTCAAGATAGCCCGAGAACACATATCTCGAGGCAATCTAAAAAAATGCAAATCCCAAGACCATCAAAGGGAACAAATCCCGAGGCAAATCCCATGAAAATCTAAGGGAACAAATCCCGAGGCAAATTCAAAATAAAATAAATAAATAAATCAAAGTTTAAATTTTTTTAAAAATGGATTTGATCCCATCCTGTTGACCCGGTTTATCTCCTTGATAATTTAAATTTTAAAACAAAAAAAATATATATATTTGATATTATCCAGCTTGAGATAAAATCAAATCATAATGTTAAATTAAAAATTAAAAAAAAAGAAACATATCTGATATGGATCCTGGTCTATAAAAAGGGATATTAAGGGGAAAAACGAGGAAAAGGGCTCTCTCCCCTCCCATATTCCATCAACGTCATCGACCGGCTCCCTTGTGGAGGCCACCCGCTGTCGTCGCCGCCCAAAGCCAAACTCCGGCTCCCTTGTGGAGTCCGTCATCACCAACCGTTGCTGCCGAAGAACAACACCACCCCATGCGTGGTGGTGCTGGTTATCGTCCTCGTTGCTGCTGAAAAAATAGCACCACCCCATGCGTGGTGGTGCTGGTTATTGTCCCCATTGCTGCTGAAGATTAGTGCCACCCCATGAGTGGTGGTGCTGATTATCATCCCCCAATGCTGCCAAAGAACAGCACCGCCCCATGCGTGGTAGTGCTGGTGATCATCCTCACCGTAACTGAGGAGAAAACCATGTCCAAAGCCTCCCTTTAGAAGACCACGCCGTCGCCAGAGAGAAAGGATTTCAAAAAAAAAAAAAAAAAAAATTTTTTTTAAAAAAGGAAAAAAAAAGAGAGAGAAAAATAAAACGAAGAGAAAACCGGCGAAAGATGAAAAAATAAAAATAAAATAAAAAAAGAAGAAAAATAAAAGAAGGGAGGAAACAAAGAAAAGATAAAAAAAGAAGCCGGATGAAATTAAAAAAAAAGAAAAATAAAAGAAAAAGGAGATGAATCAGAGAAAGGGCGTCAAAACCTGGAAAAAAAAACAGAAAGAGGTAAAAAGGGAGAGAGGAGAAATCTGAGAATAAAAAGAAGAATAAAATAAAATAGAGAAGCTTTTGAAAAGTTGCAGCCTTAAAAAAAATAAAATATAAAAAAATTATTGAAAAAAAAGGGAATTGTCAGAACTCAGCTCTTTCTATCTCTCTCTCTCTATATATATATGCAAACGTATATCCATATACTTATATATATAAATATTTATATCAAGCAGTGGACCTTGCAAACAAGAAGTTGAAGTCCTGGTTCCTCTCCACGGGCATCTTGCTGCACAAGCATGTTGGTTGAGGCAGATAATGACATACGAATCTAAAAGTGGCACGCATCTTGATGCAATGATTGAATGCGCATCTTGAAGCGGGTGATGAAATACAAATCTCAAAATGGCACGCATCTTGATGGGAAAATAGTATGCTCATCTCGATGCAACCGATGAAGTACAAATCCTGAACACGCACAAATCTCATGGCGGGGACAAAGCATGCATTGAGGCAGCCGATGAAACACAAATTCCAAAGTGGCGAAGCATAAATCCCAAAGCGGAAGCAGAGTCATTTATATAAATAAATAAATAAATAATATGTATAAATATCCTATGATATGATGATATTCATATGTAATGAAAATTATGATTTTCAAATAAATAAAATTATTTATTTTATTTTATTATTCATTGCCTTTACTTGTACTCCTTTGCCCTTAATCGGAGATTCCCAAGACTTTATCTGGGGTAATTAATAATAGAGGCTTGCCTCTATTAGGAATGGAAGAACCCGCAAAATCAAGTAAAAATATGACATTTGTGATTCGATATGTCGCCTGGTGTCTCTTCACAGACACGATGCCGGGCAGGTATTTTCGATCCCACAAATTCTAGCACGCCCGGTGGGGACCATATTCCTCCTCCCATCTTTGTGGCAGAAAGTACAAGTAGAGGCATACAAATTTTATAAAGGGATCTTCGTTGCAGTTGGAAGCTCACTATCCATAGAGGTCCTAATAGTCCCACGACTTCTATCCATGGGACATTGACTTAACATGATTCTCTTGGTCTGATATGAAGATCCACTGAATCAAAGACTTTCATTTTGTAGAGGTTACCCCGGCCCAGCCTGAGAGGTTACTTTCTACAAAAGAAGACAATGAGCGTTTGAGAGAAGGGAATCTTCAAACTTGCTAAAGAATTGCAAAAGAAAAAAAAAAATCAGAAAAAAAAATCAAAAGGAAGGAAAGAAAAGAAAAAAGAAAAAAGAAAAAGAAAAAACAAAGAGTCCATCTACCAAGAGATGAAGTTTCCAAATCAGGAGTTGAAATTTGTCTACTTTGAGGACTGTAAAAATATTCAAATGAGTTCATCAAGAAATACATATAATCTGGATGGTCATTGAGGCCCAAGGAGGTTCATCACACGTACCATTCACAAGATGTCATATAAAATGCAATAAAAGAAGAAGGATCAAACCACGTGCCACACAGGGGGTAAGGAACGGGAGTTGACCTTCAACAACAAAGTGTCCCTAAAAGGATGGAGAGGAGGATGAATCCATTTTCTTCCCAACCCAAAATCCTCCTTAAAGCATTCTCATAAAAAAAAAATGGATGCATAAGTTCATATCATCTGGATGGCCATTGAGGCCCGAGGAGGCCCATCACACGCACCATTCACAAGATCAAAGAGTCCTTAAAGGCCATAATAGAGGAAGGATCAAGATACATGTCACACAGGGGGCAACGAATGGGGGTTGACCTTCACCAACAAAATGTTTCTCACGAGAATGATGGTGAGAATGAACCTATTTTCCTTCCAAACCAAAATTCTCTTTTAAAGCAATTTCAACAAATGAAAATATGCAGTACCGCAAATGCAACAACAGTTGGTTGGCCTAGTGGCATATCGACTTGAAGGCATGCAAAAGTTGAATAGTATTATCCCTCAGCATAAAGAAAAGTTCAAGCTAGCGGAACAAAGAGGAAACTCAGGCCCATGTCCTTGAGCAGCCCACAACAATGATCTGACAAGTGACACAACAGATAGTCATTGTCGAATTAAAATAAAAAGAAATTGACTAAAAAAAAAGTCATACTCGTCTCAAGGAAGTATAATGCGGATTGGTGCTTGGCTCACCTTATGACAACTTCTGGGTATACAAATGTAAGACCTCACTTCTTTGGTAGTTCATCTGCAACTCAAGTTCTTGCAGATATAGTAGCAGATAAAAGATGCATTCCTGATACAATTTGGGGGCATGAATACCAAAATCATAATATCTGATATCACAGTCATAAAAAATATATATATGAAAATGCAGTAAATTATGTTATGAAATAGAGAAATTTGTTCAAGCCGGGGGGCAAGAAGCTCGCCATCCAGCGCAAGGGAAATAAAATCCTCCATCAGCCCCCATAGAAGAAAAGACATCTCATCCAACATTAACTACGGGAATAAAGAAAGCCGTGAAAGGACTGTGGATCCGAAGCAACGACGTCCTCAATTCCCAAAGCGATGATGTGTGTATCCTGATACAGTGAAGTACACATCTCGAAGAAGCGCATATCTCAGAGTTATGAAGGAACACACGTTTCGAGATGGCTAATGAAAAATAAATCCCAAAGTAATGAAGTGTGCATCTCGATGCAGTGAAGCACACATCTCGAAGCAGCACAAATCTCGAGGTATTGATGAAACATTCATCTCGAGATAGCTGATGAAATACAAATCTCAAAATGATGAAGTGTGCATCATGAGACAGTGAAGCACACATTTTAAAGCAACACAACTCTCGAGGTGATAATGAAACGCCCATCTCAAGATAGCCGATGAAAATATAAACCCCAAAATAGCGCAAATCTTGAGGCATGGCGATGCACACATCTCAAGATAGCCGATAAAAATATAAGTCCCAAAATGACGCAAATCTTGAGGCATGGCGATGCACACATCTCAAGATAGCCGATAAAAATATAAGTCCCAAAATGGCGCAAATCTTGACGCATGGCGATGCACACATCTCAAGATAGCCGATGAAAAATATAAATCCCAAATTGGCGCAAATCTTGAGGCATAGTGAAACACACATCTCAAGATGGCCGATGAAAATATAAATCCTGAAATGACGCAAGTCTTGAGGCAGGGATAGAACACACCTCTCAAGACAGTCGATGAAAATATAAATTTCAAAACGGCCACAAATCTCGAGGCGGTGATGAAACTCGCATCTCGAGGTGACTAATGAAATACAAATCATACAAATTCAGTGATGAAGAGTGTATCCCAAGGCAACAGAGCACGCATCTTGGAGCATCACAACTCTCGAGAGGGCAATCAAGCACGTATCTCGAGACAACTGATGAAATACACATATCAAAGCAACCAGAAATCTCGAGGCGACGATGAAAGACACATCTCGAGGTGGCAACAATCCCAAAGCGATGAAGTGTGCATGCCAAGGAAGTGAAGCACACATCTCGAAGTAGTTCCAATCTCAAGACCTTGATGGAATACACATATCAAGAAAGATAAAAAAATATAAATCCCAAATTGGCGCAAATCTTGAGGCATAGTGAAACATACATCTCAAGGTGGCCGATGAAAATATAAATCCTGAAACGACGCAAGTCTTGAGGCAGGGATGGAACACACCACTCAAGACGGTCAATGAAAATATAAATCTCAAAGCAGCCACAAATCTCAAGACACTGATGTAGTACGCAACTTGAGGTGGTGATAAATCCCAAAGTAAAAAAATATGTATCCCCCAAAACAATTACAAATCTCAAAATGATGAAGTGTGCGTCCCGAAGCAGTGAAGCACACATCTCGAAGCATCACAAATCTCGAATCAATGATGAAGCATGGATCTCGAGACAACTGATGGAAATACAAATCTTAAAGAAGTACATGTGCATCCTGAGGGAGAGAAGCACATATCTCAAAGCAACACAACTTCTGATGTTGCCCGAGAATACAATTCCCGAGGTGACTGAAGAATAATACAAATCTTGAGGCGGCTTTCCTCGGCATATATCACTTTAAGAGCTAATCTCATATATGAAGAGTTTGGACAAAACTAGTCTACAGGTGTTACCTGACTTTCAAATCATAAAAGCTGAAATAGAAAGTCAAAAATGATAGAAGACATCAAGGTTTATCATGAAGCTCCATAAACCTTTTAGAAGGATGGGGGCAAGCTACGACGCATATGTCACCTGAAATCAAATGAAAAAAAGGGATATGGCATAAATATTTTGACACACCCATTCGGCTATGTCAAATAAAGAAAATGGAAATTCTTCACTTGGGTTCTCAATCACTCATGTGATGAGATCACCAAGGAAATTTGAAATCTTAAACCTATATCCTCTATGAATGAGGTAAGGTATAATATGACTCTTGAAATTTCACATGCTTCCGATACGGAACCGAGATTTCAAAGGGGAAATATGGAGTGTCAAACCTGTATCCTCCATTAATGAGGTCAGGTAAAATATGACGCTTCTAAAAAATGATGAAATCTTCATTTGGGTTCTCAAACATATAATGAGATCATCAGATATATGAAATGTCAAACTTGGGTTCTCAAACATATGATGAGATCACCAAGGTATATGAAATGTCAAACTTGGGTTCTCAAACATATAATGAGATCACCAGATAAATGAAATGTCAAACTTGGGCTCTCAAACATATAATGAGATCACCAAGATATATGAAATGTCAAACTTAGGTTCTCAAACATATAATGAGATCATCAAGGAAATATGAAACGTCAAACTTGGATTCTCACACTCATATAATGAGATTACCAAGGAAATATGAAACGTCAAACTTGTATCCTCTAGCAATAAGGTCAGGTAACATATGACGCTTCTAAAAATGATGAAATACAAATTCTTCACTTGGGTTCTCATACACTCATATGATGAGATTACTAAGGAAATATGAAATATCAAAACTTGTACCCTCCATCAATGAGGTCAAGTGAAAATATAACACTGGAAGTTTCACATATTCCAAGAATGGAATTGAGATTTCTAAAAATGATGAAATGAAAAGTGTTCCCTTGGTTTCTCAAATTCTCATATGATGAAATAACCAAGAAACATGAAATTTCAAACTTGTATCCTCCGTTGATGAAGTCAAGGATAAACACATATTTGAAGACTCGCAGCTAGCGAGTCCAGACTATGAAGAAATTCAAATCAATAGAAGACCCATAAGTACGATCCTCGATGATGTTGAAGAAGAAAGTGCTGGGGGCAAAATGGAAGTCTTCACTCTCGAAATGCCAAAGGAAGATTGGAGACAACCTTCAGAGAATATTTAAAATATGGGAAACTTTCATGGGACAAATCAGAAGGCCTTCAGGTAAAGCGAGGCGCCCTAAGATTCACCCCCATATATGCGATATCTTTCATATGAAGAAGTGAACGAAGCCATGCGCGATGTACACTCCATGATATATGTATAGTATACATCAATTCAAACCCAAGCTGCGACTTAAAATTAAAGTGCATGGGATATTATGAACCAAACATGGTCAAATTGAATTTGCTAAAAGATGTCATCTATGCCAAATAGATGAAGATGCTACCCATTGTCATCCAACTCCAAAGAAAGTTGTCTTAAAAAATAAAAGAGACTAATATGATAAACTCCTTGAGTTGTTGTGCGCTTATCGCACCACCTTTAGGACTCCAACACAATCCACACCACACACTTTGGTATTTGGAATTGAAGCAGTCCTTTCCCCCTCCAAATTCAAATGGCATTATGAAATAAAATATCAAATAAAAACAATATTCCACTTCACCTATATGAATTGGACTCACTTGACGATGTTAGCAAGGATATCACAAGCTTGCAACAAGTGGCTCGATTTCGGACGTTTACAAAAGGAGAGATAGTTCTAGTCCTGGGAGACATGTCAATGAAAAAAAAAAAAAATCAAACTGGGAAGATCCATATGTCATGGAGATGGTCTGTGAAAGGGGCGCATGTTAGCTTAGCAACGCTAATGGAGAAAGACCAATGTCACCCATTAATGGTCAATTTCTAAAAATACTGTGTAATAAAAAATGTTTGCCTACAACGGAACGCCTGATCCATAATGAGAAAAAGGTAGACCAGTCATGTACAATCAAATGTACTCTTGAGGAAAACACATTGAACCCTATGTTATCCAAAAAAAAAATGGATGAATGAAAATAAAAAGAGCGGAAAAAAAATGAAAAATGATGAAAAATGGAAAACAAAAAAAAGAGAAAAAATGACATATGAAATTAAAAAAAATGATAACCACATGTCTCCCAGAAAGATTCAGTTGCAAAGATGAAATAAGTTTGTATGTTCATACTTCTCTCTCTCAAACAAATTTCGTGAGAGAAGTATGAAGAGGGCATTTGTTTACCCTAAAAAAATAATTAAAAAAGGGAATATATAAATATATATATATGAGCCTTGAAAATACAAAATGTCTCAAGGGCTAATATGAAATATTTCATATAAATTATGATGAAATATATATTTTGAAATATCCTGAAATTAAGATATTTTAATTAAACATATATATATATATACAGCAGTGATATCCTGCGGCCGGCCGGAAATTTGTAATTTCCGGTCGCCTTTTCATTCTGGGTCCTGTAGGATGTTTGAACAATTTCTAACCGTACGGATGGAAAGATCATCGAAAAATAAGTTAGCCTATTAATTTTCATACAATTTGGAAACTTGTAGGGTCTTCATCTTAAGGGATCAAAACTTATAGGAATCTGAACGGTCCAGAATTTCAACCGTTAAGTGGGAGGACCAAACGGTTACCAAATTATATGAAAATTGACATACTAGCTTATTTTGAGCATATCTTTCCATCCATGATTTCAAAAATCCTCCAAGGGTCCAAATGAGCGGCCGACCAGAAATGAACAATATTCCGGCCGACCGCACAGTATACTACTCTCTCTCTCTCTCTCTCTCTCTCTCTCTCTCTATATATATATATATATATATATATATATATATATATATATATATATATATTTGGTCATATCTCAAGGCGGGCCAAGGATACAAATCTCAAGGCGCGTCGAGGATACAAATTACAAGACTGCCTGAGAATACATATCTCGAGGCAAACTAAAAATCTCAAATCCCAAAATAGCCCGAGAACATAGATCTCGAGGCGATCTCAAATTTCAAGATAACCCGAGAACACATATCTCAAGGCGATCTCAAATTTCAAGATAGCCCGAGAACACATATCTCGAGGCAATCTAAAAAAATGCAAATCCCATGAAAATCTAAGGGAACAAATCCCGAGGAAAATTCAAAATAAAATAAATAAATAATTCAAAGTTTAAATTTTTTTAAAAATGGATTTGATTCCATCCTGTTGACCCGGTTTATCTCCTTGATAATTTAAATTTTAAAACAAAAAAATATATTTGATATTATCCAGCTTGCGATAAAATCAAATCATAATGTTAAATTAAAAATTTTTTAAAAAAAGAAACATATATGATATGGATCATGGTCTATAAAAAGGGATATTAAGGGGAAAAACGGGGAAGAGGGCTCTCTCCTCTCCCATATTCCATCAACGTCATCGACCGGCTCCCTTGTGGAGGCCGCCCGCTGTCGTCGCCGCCCAAAGCCAAACTCCGGCTCCCTTGTGGAGTCCGTCGTCACCAACCGTTGCTGCCGAAGAACAGCACCACCCCATGCGTGGTGGTGCTGGTTATCGTCCCCGTTGTTGCTGAAAAAACAGCACCACCCCATGCGTGGTGGTGCTGGTTATTGTCCACATTGCTGTTGAAGAACAGCGCCACCCCATGCGTGGTGGTGCTGATTATCATCCCCCAATGCTGCCAAAGAACAGCACCGCCCCATGCGTGGTAGTGCTGGTGATCATCCTCACAGCAATTGAGGAGAAAACCATGTCCAAATCCTCCCTTGTGGAGACCACGCCGTCGCCAGAGAGAAAGGATTTCAAAAAAAAAATTTTTTTTAAAAAAAAAGGAAAAAAAGAGAGAAAAATAAAACAAAGAGAAAACCGGCGAAAGATGAAAAAATAAAAATAAAATAAAAAAAGAAGAAAAATAAAAGAAGGGAGGAAACGGAGAAAAGATAAAAAAAAGAAGCCGGATAAAATTAAAAAAAAATAAATAAAAGAAAAAGGAGATCAATCAGCGAAAGAGCGTCAAAACCTGGAAAAAAAAGAAAAAAGGAAAGAGGTAAAAAGGGAGAGAGGACAAATCTGAGAATAAAAAGAAGAATAAAAAAAAAATAGAGAAGCTTTTGAAAAGTTGCAGCCTTAAAAAAAATAAAATATAAAAAAATTATTGAAAAAAAAAGGAATTGTCAGAACTCAGCTCTTTCTATCTCTCTCTCTATATATATGCAAATGTATATCCATATACTTATATATATAAATATTTATATCAAGCAGTGGACCTTGCAAACAAGAAGTTGAAGTCCTGGCTCCTCTCCACGTTCATCTTGCTGCACAAGCATGTTGGTTGAGGCAGATAATGACATACGAATCTAAAAGTGGCACGCATCTTGATGCAATGATTGAATGCGCATCTTGAAGCGGGTGATGAAATACAAATCTCAAAATGGCACGCATCTTGATGGGAAAATAGTATGCGCATCTTGATGCAACCGATGAAGTACAAATCCTGAACACGCACAAATCTCATGGCTGCGACAAAGCATGCATTGAGGCAGCCGATGAAACACAAATTCCAAAGTGGCGAAGCATAAATCCCAAAGCGGAAGCAGAGTCATTTATATAAATAAATAAATAAATAATATGTATAAATATCCTATGATATGATGATATTCATATGTAATGAAAATTATGATTTTCAAATAAATAAAATCATTTATTTTATTTTATTATTCATTGCCTTTACTTGTACTCCTTTGCCCTTAATCGGAGGTTCCCAAGACTTTATCTGGGGTAATTAATAATAGAGGCTGGCCTCTATTAGGAATGGAAGAACCCGCAAAATCAAGTAAAAATATGACATTTGTGATTCGATATGTCGCCTGGTGTCTCTTCACAAACACGATGCCGGGCGGGTATTTTCGATCGCACAATCCTATACTAGGTGGGGTCGGCTATATGAATTTTTTGTCTCCATGTCGCTCTGTCAAAAGCAAGATCCGGCTCAATATCTAACATACGTAGGTCCTTAGACACCACCTCTGTCCACGTAATCTTAGGCCTACCTCTACCCCTCTTCTTACCTTCTACAACTAAACTATCACATTTTCGCACTGGAGCACCTGGTGGTCTCCTGCGTACGTGTCCAAACCATCTTAAACGCCCTTCTCGTATTTTATCTTCAATTGGTGCAACATGCACCTTCTGTCAGATGTGTTCATTTCTAATCTTGTCCAATCTTGTATGACCACTCATCTATCTTAACATCCTCATTTCAGCCACATTCATTTTATGCATATGTTGAACTTTAGTTGCCCAACACTCGCTCCCGTATATCATGGGCGGTCTAATTGCCGTCCTAAAAAATTTTCCCTTTATTTTGTTAGGCATCTTTTTATCACATAACACCCCCGTGGCACTTCTCCATTTCAACCATCCAGCTTTGATTCTATGGGTTACATCTTCATCTATCATCCCATCATCCTGGAAAATGGAACCTAAATACCAAAATGGTTAACCTAAAATGGTCAATCAATATATGATTTTGTAAAAAGGACATCCAAGATTGTTCTATTAAAGAATAGCAACTAACTATTGATGAGTTTAGTTAATAATGCTAACAACAATTCCATTGTTCTTGGTAAGATCTCATTTCAAGCAATGTGCTAAAGAAATACTATGTTAACTTAATTAGACTTACAGTCTTGCTGTCCCTTTCGAGGGACAGCTGCGCTTTCTATGTACGTCCGCTTGAAGTGTGTAATATGTCAATGGAAAGGTCTTGAAATTATATTTCTAACAAGCTCTATAATGGAGAAATCCGATGTCTAGAATGGGAGTTATGGACAGAACTGTCAGACTGCGCATAATTGTAGAAAATTCCTGCATTCTTAGTTTAGGACTTACATTGCTTAGATTATCATTGAAGTATGCATGTATTATAAGCTGATTAAGGAATCTTAGGGATTCATATTAAGTTGTTATTATTATTACTAGGAAGAGGAAAAGGCCCCGCGGAAGCGAAGCAAGGACATAGTTATACTTAAGTTTGCGAAGGACCTCAAGTGAGTGGACCTACTGAACATTCTTGTGTTTGATCGAGTTTTATCGTGTTTTGATGTTATTTTCCGTATATGGATTTCATTCCGGTTTGTGAATGATTTTGATAATTATTGCCATTGTAGAATAATGAAGTTTCATATGATAAGATGATGAGAATTGGAAGAGATGATAATGACATTGAGCATCGATATTGCATCCTATGAGATTATCTTTGCTATGCAGATGCGGCTCTGTGCCGATGACTTGCGCGATACCGAGTAGGGGAAGGATTTTCGTGCTTTCAACTAAATTTCTTTTACTTTGTTGAAAACTTTGCTTTCAAAATGTATTCATTATTAAAACCCTTCCCGTCTCTTTGGGGTGCTTGGTATCGCGAGTGAAGACCCAAATTGGGGGAAACCTCACGGCTTCACAAATAAGCCCAGATTGGGAGGAACCTCACGGCTAGATCAATAAGCCCAGATTGGGGGAAACCTCACGGCTAGACTATTGAGCCAAGATTGGGGGGAACCTTACGGCTGAATTTTTTGATGACCTTAGTAAGTAATTCCATAGGGATGCAATCTATTCAATATGACGCTTAATTATCATGTACACACATAGAACTATCGAGCATGATTGTGATTGATGATTTTCTCAGGTTTTGCGGGTATTACATGGTATGATATCTAGATTGAAAGATAATGCAAGGATTTGCATGTATAATGATGTTTTCTGATTATACATGTATACACATTACTTTCATATAAATGTTTATCTATTTGATGATACCATGGGAAGATATTTTGCCTGACAGTAGGGGTCACATTTCACTGACCTTTGTAGCTCAATACTCTTTTCATCCTCTCTTTATAGGTAGTAGATAGGAGTCTGGTTAGTGGGTAGTTCCCAAGGAAAAGGCTTGATGTCCCGATAGATGGCTCTGGCGTACATAGATGATCTATTTTATGAACTCTGAAGTATTTGCAATTGTATTCGGAGACTAGCCACAGATGTATTATTTGTGGTATGGTGTATTTGTGACTCACCCTTATGGTTGAGCATATGATTATATTATGTTACTTATTATTGTCTCCATATTTTCCACTTGATTGGTATTTGTTGACAGCCTTGGGCTCAGGGTACCCTCCTGAGCTGATTGGTGTGACATCTATCTCGTTAGGGAGAAGGGTGTTACAGATATGGAGGCTCTTGTGCTTCGTCTCGACTCTCTATGAGTTCTCCAGCGTCGAGGTTCTCCGGCTTTGACAGTGAGCGTCGCCCGTTGACGTCTTTCTTCTCTTTCATGCGATTAGGGCTGACAAACGATCAAACTGTTCATGAGTAACTCGAGTTTGGTTCGATATTAGCTCGAGTTCAGTTCGATTATTTTAATAACAAAGTGAACTTGAACTCAAATTTAAGCTCGAAAAATAAGTGAGTCGAACTCAAACTAGAGTTCGGTTCGAAGTTCGAATATATATATATATATATATATATATATATATATATATATATATATATATATATATATATATATATTCAACTCCTAGTTGAAGCTCATGAGGAGATGATGCGCTGCTTGCCGGGCAACCGAGATATCTTCTCCTGGGCACATGAAGACATGCCCGATGCTATGCTTTTTGGACATCTTCTCCGGATATAACCAAGTCAGGATGACAACATTTGATGGAGAGAAAACCTTTTTCACCACCGCCGGAGGTGCATACTGTTATAAAGTAATGCCCTTCTGTTTAAGGTGAAAAGCCATTTTTGGTTCCTAACTACAATATATTGTTCATTTTGGTCCCTGTACTATGAAAATATTCAATACTGTCCCTGAACAATAGGGGTTTTGGCAATTATGTTCTTCGTTGCTGATGTAGCAGCCAATTGGTAAACAGGTTAAATACGACCAATTTTTTAATGTGACGTAGCAGCCTATGTGGAAGGTCCTTGCTGACGTGGGATGATGAAGTGGCATAAAAATAATTTTTTCGGTATATTAATCCTTATTACTACTACTGACTCAGCATGCCACGACAACATGCTGACATGGCATGCCACGTGGCACTAAAAAATAGAAAAATCTAGAAAAATCAGAAAAAGTGGGACTTTTATTCACAAATTATTTTGTACCTTAATCACATTAGCAACATGGAAAATTGCTTATAAAAATGAAAAAAAATCTGGAAAAATCAGAAAAATGTGGGACTTTTATTCACAAATTATTTTGTACCTTAATCACATTAGCAACCTGGAAAATTGCTTATAAAAATAAAAACAATTGGGAAAAAATCAGAAAAAAATCTGGAATTTTATTCACAAAATATTTTGTATCTTAATCACATTAATTAGTGACCTGGAAAATTGCTTATAAAAATAAAAAAAATTCTGGAAAAATCAGGAAAAAAAATCTGGAATTTTTTTCACAAAATATTTTGTAGCTTAATCACATTAGAAACCTGAAAAATTGCTTATAAAATAAAAAAGAATCAGGAAAAATCAGAAAAAAAATAACAATGTAAGCAACCTGGAAAATTGATTAAAACTGAGTTTGTAGATACATTTCCATAGCATACAACTAACCAACTGTTTTTTGCATCAAAACCATTCCAAAGAACCATTTTGAAAATATCCAACAATATATTCTAAAAGAAACAACAATAATCCAAAAGAAACCACAAAATATATGTATACAATCAGTATACTATCCCGAAATATACTGCATTTGTAGACAACCTATACACCATGCTAAATTATAATTTAAGGTGAAAGGCTTCATGAATGTCCACTATCCCCCTACATGGTTTTCTTGTGTTGGTAGAACAGATTTGGAAGTAATATTGCTTTTCTTGCCTCTCAACTTCCTTCCTCCATCTCCATCACCCTACAAAAATACGCAATAGCAGTTAGGATGTTGCCGAAAAAAATAAATTTTCAAAATCCAATGACAGTGTAAGCAAGAATAAATATACCTGGCTCTGTTGTGTGGGTAGAACAGATTTGGAAGTAATATTGCTTTTCATGCTTCTCAACTTCCTTCCTCCATCACCATTACCCTACAAAAATACACAATATCAGTTAGGATATTGCTGGAAAAAATAAATTTTTGAAATCCAATGATAGTGTAAGCTAGAATAAATATACCTGGCTCTGTTGTGTAGCCAGAATAGAGGTTGAAGTACCTTTCTTGATCCTTAACTGCTTCCTACCATCACCATCACCCTAGAAAGAAGTTATAATATCAGTGGGAAAAAAAAATTCAGTTTCAAGTTCAAGTGAGAATGTAAAAAAGGAGAAATAATAAAAGTTGTACATGGCTCTGTTGCGTGGGTAGAACAGAGGCTTAACTACTTCCTTTCTTTCTTTTCATTCCTCATTCATGCCTCAACCCGGTTTCCGGGACCTCAAGCACGTGCACAGACCGGCCATATTCAAGTGGAGATAGGCCTCACTCAGATACAAAGCCTAAGTAAATCAGAAACAGATAACAATAATAAAAATAACTCAAAATTTATTAATCAGAGTTACAACAGAATTTAAGAAAAAATAGAATTCTTACACCCTACAATAACCGGGCCCTACAGGGGTCCTACAAGTCAGAACTAGTTGAGGCCTTCGAACCTCGGCAAGCTGCGTTCTTACTCCTCACGCTGCTCTTGAAACTAACCCAGCTAATCCCTCAATCCTGAAAGAGAGGAAAAAAAAGTGGAGTGAGCTTTTGAAAGGAAAGCTCAGTAAATTCCCCGCAAGGATCTCAACGAAATCAAAACCAATAAAAGAATATCAAAATTCAACAGTCAACAAGTCAAACAACTGGGGCCATGCCCCGCACAAACAAAATTCTAGGAGACTAGGAAAGAAGAAACTCCTAGATTAAAAAACAGCCTTCAGGCTCCACACTTCTCCGATCAGCACCTAGCCTCATCTGGAATCGATCTCGGTCTCTAGTAGGTGTCGACACGGTCAGTATATCATCCCACTGACAGGTTGGACTACCAGGGTTTCCTCCTCCTGGCATGGAACTATCAGAACGTCAGGGTGTCCTCAGACCTGAGCGCTCCACATGAGCATTTGCTCCACTGAATAGGCAGAAAAAGAACTCTCCTGGTGCATACTTGCCTGGCCAGCACATAAGACCATGGGTCCATGATCAAATGTCGGTCACAGGGCGGTGTACCCAACAAACACACCAAACAACAGGCAATGAAACAAAATCCTAACACATCAACCATGCATATACAAAGAAGGAAAGCAATCAATAGGTATGTGCACGTATTCCAATAAAGAGCAAGGCAACAGATATGCTAAAAGAAGTAGCAACAATAAAATCAAGAAACCCGATGACGAGTGGAAACTAGGCAGAGGTAACTTGCCTTTGTAACGATGTCTGGGATCCTCCCTGGACTCCTACTCCTGATGTGACTCAACGTCGGTATCTGGAAGCAAAAGCTGATTTAATGTTGGCGATGTCTTAGTATGACATGCATGTAATAACCCACCCAGAACCTATACGTAAATAGGTACTAGAATGAAAGTGTGAAGTGATTGTTTGTAATTACCTATTAGTTCGAGGACCAAATAAAAATTTCATAATGGTGATTCAATGTGATTAAACCAACATGGTCCAATTTATCATGCAACCTGACTTGGATTAACCTTGTAGGGATTAACATGAGATAAAATAGAGAATTATAAAATGATTATGATTTATCTTTATCTCAATAATGACTTGTAATTTGAGTAGGATATTATATTTGAGATTAAATTAGACTTATTTCATGAAAATAATTATAATTGATCTTTATCCAAATATGGATTTTAATTTGATTATAATTTAATGTTTGAGTTTGAGTTGGATAAAGATTTATCTCATAGAGATAATTATAGTTAGTTTATGATTATGAATTACAATTGGATTATGATTCAAATGTTTGAGTTTGGACTAGATAAAGATTTATCTCGTAGAGATAATTATAGATTGTTTTTGATTGATCTCTATCTTAAATATAAGTTTTATTTTGATTAAGATTCGAAGGTTGAATTTGAATTAGATGAAAACTTATCGAATAGAGATAATTATAAAATATTTGTGATTTATCTTTATCTCGTTAGAGTAAGACTAGGACACTCCCCTCTATATAAGGAGAGGCATAATTAGTGAATCGATATACAATTCAATGAGAAAAGAGATTGAATGATCTCTTCTGAGGGATTTGTTAAGAGGTATTGGCGTGGAGAAAAGGGTCATGCCAGGAGTAGGTCTCGAATTGAAGTAAGTGACTCTTGCCTAGCTCCCACCCAGAGATGGGTTTCTTTCGCTTTATTATTTGGTTTGGTATGTCCTTTGTTGGTATTGTGATTGTGCTTGTTGTTGTGATTTGGATATCTGTTGTTGACTCCAGGCATATATATTGTTGATGTTTCCATATCTGTTGTTTGATTGTTTGGACAAGTTTGTTGTTGGATGCTCGCTGAGCATGCCACTGTGGACCGGGACATTACTATGAGACTCATGGTGCTTGTGTTTAGGTTAGGTAAGTATGTGTCTGGATTGGGTATGCGTACCCATAGAGTATAGCCACCTGTTGTCCGGCACTTGACCATTGAGGTGCGCGGCACTTGTGCTGACCGTGGAGGTATGATTGGATGAGTGTAGGGGGCCCCGTTTGTTTGGTTTCTTGTGCCGATCTGATTGTTTCCTTGATATGATCCATATCTTGACTTTATGGTTGTGCATATCGTGATTTCTCTGCAGGGCACTTATTGAGCTTTCCTTTAGAAAGCTCACTTCTTTTTCTTTTCCTCTGAGGAGTAGTTGACACGATCTCAGGTGTCGTATAGATAGCCGGGAGGGGTTGATTTGCTGAGGTCGGCAGACCTCGATATTTTCTTTTCCGAGTGGGAGTCACCAGTTTAGTACCATTAGAAGACTATTTTGTATAGGGCGTATGAACCATTGTATTTTTATCTTCCGCATTAGTACTCTGACTTTTAATGGAATTATGAGCTTTTGGATTATATTATGTTATCTGCTATTGTTACTTAGGCCTTATATTCGAGTGGGCTAGTCTCCACTTGGGTACGGCCGATCTGTTTATGTGCTCGAGCTCCCGGGATTCGGGTCGGGGCGTTACAATGCGTGATTCACTAATTCGGCCCAACTTAGTTCCTGGCTCCCTTATTAATCGCTTTCCCTCTTTTAGTTCCAAACGAATTGCATAGCTTGGTGGTTAAGGCCCACCAAGCCCAAGTAGGAGGTTCATGGTTCAAACCCCCTTCCCTACCCTCTTTTTGTATATTTTATCTTTATTTTTTTGTTTTAATGATCTAGGGTAAAACATGATCAGACCCAATCCCATTAGACCCTAGCCTGATCTGTCTGGACTCGACTCAATACAGTTGAATCCAACCATATTAAGGTTCTGGTTCACTTCCAATTGATTTGGTCAAGACCCAATTTACTAAACTAGATTCAATCTATTAAAAAAAATCAGACCCAAATCAATTAACTAACTATGAACCAGTTCAGACCAAAGCCTTTCAATCAAATCAACTAACTTTAAAATCAGACCCAGCTAGCCTACTTTAATCAACCAAACCCAAGCCCAACAAATTTAACTCAGTCAAGTCATCTAATTAAATCCAATCTATTCTTTTTAAACTAAACAGACCCAATTCACTAACTTGATTTAGCCCACTTACTTAACTGACTTGATCGAATCTATTTGATTCAAAACAGGACCCAGTTCTGAACTGAACTCAAATCAGTTGGCTTGGACTGGGTTCGTCTTCAAGCTCTGGACAGACCTTGCTGGAGAGAAGGAGAGAAGTGGTGGTCCCCAGCGGCGTGTAGTCGGCCAGAGATGTCTCCGTCCGTGGTGCTCGTCGGCCGAGGGTGTTTGGAGCTCTGCAGGCGTTGCTGGAGAGGCCCTGCCGTCGACGAGACCCACTCTCGCTAGTGTACCGCTCTGCGTTTGTGGACAGACGGCCACTCAGCACCCCGGCCCCTTCCCTCTTTCTCACTCGCTCTCCTTGTCTCTCGCCATGTATGTAGAGAAATTCAAGAAAAGGCTTCAAGAACGTGACTCACCTGTCACCGGAGTCCGACCGGTCGTGGCGTTCTCCTGCCGTGAAGCCCTGGTATCCTGCTCCTCCTGGAGAAGGGTCTTGATCGCGAACGCGTCTTGACGATCCCCTTCTCCCCCCTCTCTTCCTCTTTGTCTCCTTATCTCTCAAGGTGGCAGTGGCCGGCTTTGGATAATCTCCAGGCCTGTCAAGACTTCGTTATTTATCGGTTCTTCTTAGGCTTCTAGATGCCCCTAATCCCACTCGAACTCAGGGTTTATCTATCGTTTAAACCCTAGTTTAAATCTTCTGCAGATATGGATAAGCTTGAAGGACGGCGCACGCGGCGGTGACGCGCTGGAGTAAATGGCCTGGCTGCCTCGCGATCGGGTTTCTCGGCTGAGCGGCCCAGATCAGGCATAGCGATCCAACGACCTCTGTTTCAATCCTATTCCTCGAGATTGGTTTTCTTATGAGATGAGCGGTTATCGTTCAATGATGATGAACGGGTGGATGTTCGTTTACTGCTTTGAACTTAAACTATGATCTTTGATGGTCGGTTTAGATGTGTCCGCACCATAGGACTCTGCGCACCATCACTGCACAATCAAAACGGATGGCTGGATCTTCGCCACTCGTTACGATAAATGGTTCAGATTAATCCAGACAATTAAAAGGTTCTCAATGCATGGTTTTTTATTGTCATTTTGTAAATAAACCCTCTCCATCCAATTCTTTTACATGCAAGTCCTTTATGAGAGAGAGGGAAACACAATTTCATTCCAATTCCTGGTCTTTTCTAAAATTACAGCTAGGTCCTTCGTCTAGAGAGAAACAAATTATCTTTCGGTCCTAATTTTTGTTTCAAAATTACCTTTAGGTCCTTAATGACCCTAATTAACCCTAATTAGGGTATTTTCCATTTTGATCTCTCTTTATACTTAACATCCAAATTTAATAGACTCGATTAATTTGTAAATTAATCACTGAATCAATTTAAGGAGAAATTAGAAACTTTATTCGAGTAATAATTCAAACATTTCGAAACTTGGGAGACTCCCTTATTTTCTAAACAAATAAAAATAACTAATTAAATCTTAAAAAGAATACATAACCCTTAAAGACTAACACTTAAAACATAGAAATTCTTGGACTTCACAAATAGACAATCTCAGTTAATGTCTGCTGCAAAGATTTAAATACAAAGTCAAGTTAGAATATACGTACATGGCTCTGTTGTGTGGGTAGAACAGAGCCTGAACTACTGTCTTTTTTTCTTTTCTTTCCTCCTTCACCATCACCCTACAAAAAAATATAAAGTCAAGTTCAAGATACAATATAGGCAAGGTGCAAGAATAAAATAGAGTACAAGGACCTCATATGTGGGCAGAATATTTGCTAAAGTAATGTTTTTCTTGCATCTTGACTTCTTCCCTCCATCACCATGACCCTACAGAACATACAATATAAGTTAGTCAACTACCGAAAAAATTCTCAATCTAATTGAAGTATCTCAATGTAAGAAAAAACACTTGACTCAAATATGCTCACCCAACTTGCTTCTAATAACAGTTTACTACGTCTAGTTTGTACCATTAGGGGTTGTTCAGTGCTCCTTGCAGGGTGTTTACCTTTACTGGTAGAGCCTTCTGTCCTCTTTTGTTGTTTCCTTCTTGAGAATTATGGCATGTGTTCTTCTTACTTCTTTTACTTTCAAGAGAAGAACCAGCCTACAAAAGTATAAATTATTAGAGTTAGGAATAATTGTGAAAGGAAATGTAGAAATATACAAAGTCAAATAGGCTTACAACTTTGTTTTTGGGGTTGGTTGGACAGGTCCTTGCATTGTGTCCACCTGCTGAATATCTTCTGAACCTCATCTTCATTCCTTTTCTACTCATTCTTGAGCCACTCTCCACCTCCTAGGTTTCCTTTTTCCTAACCTTCTTTAGTCTTCCTGGCATAGCCCTAATTGGAGGTGTTTCGATTGGGTCGTAACCAGTTATGGTCCATAATTTTCTGCCATTAACAGGTTGTAGTGTAGTAGTATATGTTCTCTCAAACATCTCCCTTTTGTACCATACAGAGACATAGTTTTCAACCTGATCTTTTCTAAACATAATTGCACACACACCTTATGCACACGGGATGCTTGTCAAGTCCCATTTTCTGCATGTGCATATGTGTTGTGACATGTTCACCACATACCTTGCGCCATCATGGTACACTTAATATCTTTCGTCCCCATTCCATTCCAAGTAAGTGTTCGCGCTTGCCTCTTTCTTTCCACAATCTTTGCCCAAATCCTAGGCCCGAAGTCACCCTTGAATTTTTCAATGTTATTATAATTCGGCGCATCAACATCACTCTTATTTCCTCAAGCATCGAGATGATCGCTTTATGTCTTGCTGCTACTATGAAAGAGTTGAATGTCTCTAACATGTTGTTCTCTACCACATCAGACTTGCAATATGTGTTAAAAAAATGCCCTTGACCAGGATGTAATAGGGATTTTCAGTAGGTCTTCTTTGGCATGCTCACTTATCCTTCCAATTTCATCTAACATATTTTGAAACTCTGGGGAGTACTGTACTTGCCTTAACTATTTTCTAGAACATCCTCTATAGCTCTTTGCTTTTATGACTTTTCCTCCAATTTGAATAGATATGGCGAGCGCATCTTCTATGCTCAGCCAACGGCATTGTCACACCCCGACCCGGATTCTAGGACCTCAATCACGTAAGCAGACCGACCGTAACCAAGTAAGGCACACCTCACTTGGATACAAGGCGTATGTAATCAAAAGGAGATAAAAAATAATAAAATAATAAAGTCTAAAATAACAATAGTAATAACAAAGTCTCAGCGGAATGAAAATCATAAGGGTCCAGATGCATGCCCTATAGAATACCAAGCCCTATAAGGGTCCTATAAAGAATGTCTCTCACACAAAGAAAATAATAGAGATCCTCGGACCTCTGCAAAATACCTCATCCCTCGTACGGCTCCTGAGCTGGAGTCACCTACTCCTCAGGATCTGAAAGAGACAAGAAACAAATGCGTGAGCTTTCGAATGGAAAGCTCAGTAAGTACCCATGCGGGGTTCATAAAGCCATCATAAACAATAATAATATGATCAACAATCAAACAACGGGGACACACCCCTCAAAAGCTATCTCTAGGAGTTTGCCACAAACAAAAGCAAGGGTAACGACTCCTAACTACAATTGCTCTCAAGCTCTGCAATGAGTTCCAAAGGAAGCTCGGCAAGCGTCTCCCTCGACCTGCATCATCAGCAACTGCTGGAACTCGAGCCTCCGATCGTACGGCTCTCAGGTCGTATATCGGTAGTGCCACCTCGCATATGTGTCAACACGGCCAGCGAATCATCCCCACTGATTGGCAGGACAACCAGAGTATCATCCCTCTGGCATGGTAAGCCAAAACGCCAGGGTGTCCCGTCCCTGAACATCCCCCAAATGGAGCCCCCATGCTCCGCTGATCCGGGCAGAAGACCAACACACAATTAGGGATACCAACATCCCAAAATATAATCAAACATGCTCAACAGGAATCCAAACAACCCGGAAAGCATGTATGAACTCAATCAAGTCAAGGAATATATCATGAATCATCAAGCATGATAATAACAAGAAATACTCCGAAGAGTAGGCACTAGACAAGTGTACTTACATTTTACTAGTAGTATCTGGAATCACTCGGGAATCCCTCATGTTGTGTCTCTATGCCAAAATCTTATAATGGAAACTATATCAGTACCAGCAATATCTTATAAATTCTAGAAGTACATGCATGATACTCTAATCGGGCCCAAGTCAAATTGTATGGTCCTTCCCTTGAATCCTATGTCATTCTACTTAAGTGACTAAACCTGACTATTTCCACAGATAAACCCTGGTGGCCTGCTGGCTAAGGCCCACTACAAAGCTTTGGAGGTCATGGGTTCTATTCCCCTTACTTGCCATTTTTATTCCTTTAATTTCTGTCCCTTTATAAACTGGTTGGGCCTAGCTTCAATTAATTAAAATTCTCTGTTCAATCCAAAAAAAATATAATCATCATATTGGTTAAGGCCTATCAAGCATAGTGAGGGGTCTATGGTTCTATTCCCTTGACTTGTTCCTTTTATTCTTTTAGCCTGGCTTGTCCTTATTTATTTAATACCCTCTGTTTAATCACAAGAGACAAAATGCCTAACTGGTTAAGGCCCATAGAGTGGGTGTAGGGAGTCTTGGGCTCTACTCTCACCAGTTACCATTTTTATTTTTTTTATTTTTTTTATTTTACATCCTGATTCACAACATGGTTGGACTCAATCTTTAAAAAAATCCAATTAGACCAAAACCATTAACTTGTCTGGAACTGACCCTCTTTTTACTTGGTTGGACTCAACCTCTCTCTTGACCAGATCTAAGCTATTTGATTGGATCCAACTCTTCACTTGATCAAGTCAGTTTATTTACTTTTGATTTGACCAAACCAAATTGGTTTTAAAATAGACTCAGACTCAAATCGACTTGGCCAACAAGTTAGCTCAAATACATTTTACTTGATCGAACTCAAACCATGCTTAATTGATTAAACCAAATCAACTAACTCTAACTGATTCCCTATCTCCATTTTCTTGAGCCTGAGCTTGCTCCGACGCGGATTGCGGCGGCTTGGTCGGGAGCTGTGACCACCGACAAGTAGAGGGACGACGAGCGCCCTCCTCCTATCCTCAGACTGTCATTGTCCGATGAAGGCTTGCACACCGCGAGCGGTTCCTGGAGTAGAAGGTAGCTCGATACCACTTCCCCTCGTCGGAGGCGCCTGACCCTTACAGGATTCCTCCATCGCAGGCCCTCTGTCCCTCCGAAACTAACGACCAGAGATCCCTATGTCTATTCTTATGCATGCATGGCTACCATAACGAAAACACAAAACCAAGGAAAGGCTCACCAGGTTGCACTGTCCTATGAGGCCTCACAGTGGAGCTCAGACAACAACGACTCCCATGCATGGCATTCCTTTAACATCCAAGCTTATGCCAGTGCTTTGGTAAAATTTATCTCAGAAAGATTGATGGAGAGGGAGAAGAAGAAGATGAAGAGAAATAGGATAAGTCGGTGTTAGGGTTCTGATTATGGGTCCCCCTTATAGGGCTCGAGATCGTGATCAAAATCCCATAAATTTGGAGCCGTGATCGTCTTCTTTCCATGTTAAACCGGAGTTTGAAAACCTTCCATCCAGGGCGCCCGGTGATCGCGGAGGAGAAGGCGATGAGTAGAGGCGCTCGTTGGCGGAGAAAAATAGCCCTCGTGATTGCACTACAATTAGATGGACATTCGCGATCGTCTGTAAACGAACGTCTGGATTAGATCCTGGTGCCTCGAGCTCATTCGAATCTGGAGATGGACCGTCGATATTAGTCCCAATCGTTGAGTTTGGATGAGTGGACACGATCATAACTCTCGCCTCGAACTTATTCGAGAGTCCATCATGAGCGGTCAGGATTATATCGAGACTAGCGGTTGGATCAACTCCCTCTGCCTCGAACTTACTCATCCATTTGAGATGAGCGACCAAGATTGTCTCGATCAGACGGGATTAATTAAACAGCTGAGATCAGATCCTGGTGTCTAGAACTTAAGACAATCTATTAGATGGACGAACAAGATATGCCCGCACGGTGAGGACACCCGTATCATCTTCTCATTGATGGTGTGGACCGTTGGATCAACCCCTCGTGATCTGATCGTCGACGGATCTTTTAATCTCCGTCGTCCATTGTTAACTAATGTAACTTATGCACGGTTTTATCGTGGTATTTTGTGAATAGCCCCTTGACTCCTATAACCTTAACATGAAGGTCCCTCTCCTGAGATAGGGGCACAATTTCCTTTAGGTCCTTAAAACTTCTATAATTACTAAAAAGCCCCTTTCAGTCTCCATTACCCTAATTAGGGTTTTAATTCATTAAACCCTCCTTTTCCAAATAAATCCATATTTTGGAAATTACTTTAATTACCAAACTAATTAAATAAAATTTTAGAATCCATTTATTCCAATAAAATCTTAGATTTTTACGGGCATGAGCGCTTCCACGGCTTGTGTCAGACCCTATCATTGTAAAGAAATATGAATAAGTTATCGGGGAATTATTCCATACACAAATGAAAGGTTAGCAAATGTAACACCTTATATTGGTCGGGCAGGAAAGTGTATGGTCGCCCATCTCCATTTTCAATTCCCAAGTTGCCATGAGGTGTTACAGGAACTATTGCTATCTGTCCTTGTTCTCCACTGGCACGATATTCTACTCTATTTGGTACATCTGATTGTTTGCATCGCGGCTCACAGTAGACAGTAGCTCCCCCTTGCATGGACCCTTAAAGAAACAACCATCTAGGCCAATAACAGGATGACAGCTAGCTAGAAAGCCCTTTTTCAAAGCATCAAAACATATGTAGAAACTCCCAAAAATTGGGTTTTGATTGGCAACAGGTCTATCCACTCAAGAATTATGGAGCTGCTTGGATTACTACTCCTAAGCTCTGCAGCATAATCCCATAGCATGCTGTACACCTCTCTGTAATCCCCTGTTAATGCACTTAATATCCGAATCTTAGCATGCTTACATTGGCTCATTGTGACATCTACTTTCAACTATTTCTTGGCAACCATTTTTATGTCTAACAACTTCATCAATAAGGAAGTTTTTTGCCTCGTCTTCCATAGGTGCTTCGACAAAACCCTCGAATTAACTTTTTTGTTTGTGAATATCCAATTACATGTGTGTTGACCCTCATATGTTTTTATCCTATAGTTGCAAGTATCTTTATCAAATCTCGCATATAACACCCATAGATACTGGGGCTCCTTACACTTGGCCCTAAATCTCAGTTTGTCATTCTTCACTATCTCGATTTGCCTTCTCACTTGGCCAGCATGCTTTATAATTGCATCCTTCAACATTGCCTTGCTCTCCACGATCGTTCCCAACTGAAAATATGGTGTCAGGCTTTTCGCATCATAGACAGGTGTCTTCGACTTAACCTTTCTCCCATGTTCAGTCTCACTGCCCTCTTCAGACGTGTTGAGGAAACTGGCAATACTACTATTTCTCATCGTATCTTCATCGCCATCTATTATTCCAGTTTTTTGCTCCACATGCTCTTCAACATTAGCCTGTTCAAATCTGCATCCAACTGCAACATTATTAGGCTTCATTTCCCTGTGTATAAATCCTTCAGCCCCTTTTATATGCTTCCTATTTTTTTTCGCTTCAAGGAACTCTTCATTATCAAATAACATTCCTCGCTTGAGAATTCTTAAGAAATGCTATCACTGTTTGACTTCTCTATGTCCTTGTCACTGTCATAATAAACATCCTTCAAGCTAGAATACTAGCTGTCAAATTTAGGATGTGGTGTACTGGCCATGTGAACATCTTCAACATTACCCATTTGAACATCCCCTGGTTCACCCATTTGACCATCCTCAGCAACATCCAAATTCCCACCCACCAGAACATCGTCAACCCCTATATGAACTTCTTCAGTTACTGTGGCATCTTCTTGGCCCACACTTGCCTCTTCCGTACCCACATCTGCAAGATTTATTGCATCATTGTGGCCCACACTTGGAAGCCCTACAGTGTCTTCCTTTCCCACACTTGCAAACCTTGCAACATCTTCCTGGGGTACACTGTGTTCTATATACACCTCAATAGGACCAGTTTGTCTCATAACTTCAAGCATTCTACTACATGAGTCCTCATTATAAACCAAAGTCAATGAATTTTCCAGACTGTTGCATCATGTAGGGCCCTTGTAGTGGATATTGGAAACTCCTCTTAAACCCATTTGTTGGATAAATTCAATGAGTTCATCAAAATTGAAGTCTGTCCTTTAGGTCCGCTCTCAGAATGTGTGCACTGCCTCCTACATATTGCAAACCATTTTCTCTGCAAAAATAACCACCGAGGAAAATTTTCAATCTTCCCATTTGCAGTTTCCTTTTATTGTCCTCCAACCTTAAAGCAAGAGAAATAAAGCATAAGAAATAACATTAGAGCAAAGACACCATCACATAAAGACATTGTAAACATAAATAAAGCATATTATAAGTATTCTGTAAATCCTAAATAGTCTCAGAATAATTGTTTCATTCAAATACCATCACATAAGGACATTGTAAACAGAAATAAAGCAACAATTTTGGATTCAGTAAATCCTAAACAAGTAAAAGATCATGGAGTAAACAGAAATAAAGCATATTATTTGCATAATTTTGGATTATTTCTCATAATAATTGTTGCAAAGACATTGTAAACCCTGAAGTTATTTTATAAGATGTCTTATAACATTGGAGTGACTTATAAGATGTCTTATAATCCATATAAGCCATATACCAAATTTTATAAGACATTGTAAACCTGAAGGTATTGTTTTTTTTTCTGTAAACCGTAAAAAGACACAACAAATACTTGTTTAGTACCTCTTAAAAAACTATTTTAATTGAATAGGAATACCCTTATTTGGAGATGGATTGGAGATGGACTTATAATATCAAACTTCTGTAAAAATTGTTGGTATTTGGAGTGTCTAATAATACAAAATTGGAGATCAGAAGGTGCTTAGATTATAAGCCATATTTAGATCTGAGATTCGAAAATGCAGCAGAACACCTCGATCTATAACACTTGCGAACACACAAGAAATTAAAAGATCATGGAGTAAAGAGCATAAGAATTTTATAAAAAACCAATTTTTGGATGATTATTACCTGTAAACACTAAACCTGATTAGAGAAAAGTCTAAAAAATGCAACAACAATTTGACTTAAAACGGCTAGAATTCAACCAAAATTTCAGTTTTTTTCCTCGAATTAAAACTATTGTTATAGGTGATTCAAAACCCGAATGCCTACGGAGAAGATGTTGACTAGACTCTAAAACGAGCCAAAAAGATAAAAATTCTACTTCCACATTTAAATTGGAGCTTCATATTTCAAAATAACATCAAGAAAACTGGATGGACAGAAGGGAAAGCAATGATTCATAAGATTTCGAAGAAATTACAAGAGCGTCGGACTTACCTAGTGGATTGATCTCTTCCACGTACTCTAGCTGAAACAACAACGATCGGGAAGCTTACAGCACCGGCTGAGAAGTCCATGTGTGGAGTACGGGAACCCCTCTCGCTAGATCAAGCTGGCTCGCAGGGGACTACCAGGGAGAAGATGATGAAATAGCAAAGGGGACATGGGCCACTATTGGACAAAACCTAACAGTGGTGGGCTCTCACTCAAATCCCCACAAACTATCATGTGTAACCATTCAAATGCCACGTCAGCATTAAGTTAACTTGTTTCTAAGTTTGTTTGTTTATTAATAATGTAACCATACTTTCAATTTGTTTTAATAAATAATACAACATTAGGTGTTAAGTAGCAACTCATTAATTTAATTTATTAATTAATAATGTCAGAAGACTTATATTTTTTAATTTATTGCTTAAATAACAACTTAATTTTTGATTAAAATCACAACTCTTGTGGTAAAAATATCGATTTTTATATAAAAAATATTTTATAAAAATATTTTGTGAAATTTTTTTTTAGTTTTTTTATTTTATTTTCCAGATTTTTCTATTTTTTAGTACCACGTCAGTATGACACGTCAGCATGCTAGCGTGGTATGCTGAGTCAGCAGTAATAAGGATTAATATACCAAAAAATTATTTTTATGCCACGTCATCATCCCACGTCAGCAAGGACCCGCCACGTAGGCTGCCAAGTCATATTAAAAAAATGGTCGTATTTAACTTGTATACCAACTGGCTGCCACGTCAGCAGCAGGGACCGTAATTGCCAAAACCCTCATAGTTCAGGGACAATATTGAATATTTCATAATACAGTAATCAAAATGAACAATATACCATAGGTTAGGGACCAAAAATGGCTTTTCGCCTCTGTTTAAAGAACGTAGGTGCTACCTTCCAGAGGCTTGTGATGTGGGTGTTCAAGAACCAACTTGGAAGGAATGTGGAGGTGTACATTGACGATATCCTTGTGAAGAGTAAAATGGCAAATCAACACATCGCCGACTTACAACAGACCTTCCAAGTACTCCGAGCCCACAGGATGCGCCTCAACCCCGAGAAGTGTGCCTTCGGGATGAAATCCGACAAGTTCTTGGGGTTCATGATCAACAAATAAGATATGGAAGCCAATACGGAGAAGGTTAGGGCAATACATGAAATGAGCATTTCGAGGACTGTCAAGGAGATCTAGATACTGAATGGGTGGTTGGCCACACTCGGGAATTTTAAATCAAACGTTGGGGAGAAGAACTTATTGTTCTTTTGAGCCCTCCGAAAGGCGCCAAAAGTGGAGTGGACAGGGGAGTGCGAGGAGGCTTTCAAACAACTAAAGGAGTATGATATAAGCTACCAATATTGGACGACAGTGAAAGCCCAAGCCTTAGTCAACTTTATATTGAGATGACGGGGTATGAGAACCATATTCCTCAAGAATATGAGCAGTTAGCCGACATCACCCCTGTAGCTGGCTTATGGAATCTATATGTGCACAGGTCGACAACTGAGAAGGGATTGGGAGTGGGCATTGTCCTGTACTCATAGTCAAGATGGAAGACTTCAACCGCGCTCAGCCTCGGATGCAAGGCAACAAATAATGTGGCGGAGTATGAGGTGTTAATTGTCGGGTTGCGTTTAGCTTGAGGCCTCGAAGTCAAACTGATGCAGGAGAGCCCGAGTTAGACGATGCCGAGTTGTCTGATTGCACCATGAGAGCTTTGGCATACCACGACTTGGTGGACGGATGTAAAGGCGGAAGGTGATTGAGCCAAGTCCGAAATTGAGGAGCACTTTGGACACGTTTCGGTATTTTGGCCATAACTTTGCCTACCGATATCGGATTCGCGCGCTCAACCCCAATTCGGAAAGCTCATCTTGACGTGCACATGGGGTCCATCAAGTAATTCTCAATGGACCCTTCCTTCATCCTCAATTTCCACTGTTTTCCCCGTCATTTCTTCATTTTTCGATGTTTTTTTTTTTTCCATTTTTGGTAATACTTCGTATGTCAATTTAGGATAGGATATGAATCCGATTTGAACAAAGATTTTTAGGAGTTATCTATTTTTTTTAGTTATTTTAGAATTAGATAAGTTTTTCTATTGGACCAAAATTTGCCCATTTGGGCAAATTTAGATAAGAAGATAGAATTTCTAGGTTATCTAGGTTATTTTTTTTTTTAGCTATTTAAACCCGGCTTGTGGGTTGAATTTTATTCATTGATTATTGAGTTATATTTTCCTTTTAAAGTTTCAGAGACTTTTCTTCTCTGTTTGTCCTCCCTTTTTCTTGCTCTATTATCAATCCCCCCTGTTTACCACCGCCCGCAAGTTAATCACTACCCTGCCCGGCGTCACAAACACTTGCAAGCCCACACCGACTCCCAACTTTGGTCTGGTAATGGACTAGGAAGTTTGAAGCTTGGGGAGAAAATATGGCTAAATACAATGCCATTTTGGCAAGTGTGGGATCAACAATACCCGCCTAGCATCGTGTTTGTGAAGAGACACCAGGCGATGTATCGAATCACAAATGATTTTTTATATTTATTTATTTTGGTTATCGTGGGTACTTCCATTCCTAATAGAGGCAAGGCTCTATTATTAATTACCCATACAATGTCTTGGGAACCTCCGATTAAGGGAAAAAAGTACAAGTAGAGACAATGAAAAAGAATTTATTTTATTACAGAACAAAATAATTTATTACATATATATACATGTCTATATATTTTATTTATTTATTTATTTCTGACGCCACTTTCCGCCTTGGGATATGCGCTTCACCTTCCTTGGATTTATGTTGCTTTGATTACTTCAAGATGCCTATTTTGTCGTCGCCTTGAGATCTGCACCATCTTACAATTTTCTTGTTTCATCGACTGTCCCGAGATGAATGTTTCATCGCTGCCTCGAGATATGTGTTGATTTGAACTCCATATTTATTAGCCCTCTTAAAGTAGGTGTTGCTTTGAGATATGCACCGCTTTATCGACCATCTTGAGATACGTGCTCATCATCAACTCAACTGCGTGTCATTTTGAAATTTATATTCCATCGAATGCTTCAAGATGATTGCTTCATTGTCACTTCAAGATTCGTATCCGCTGCCTTGAGATAAGAGTTCAGTCACTAACTCGAAGTCTGCGCCGCATTGTGATTCGGGTTTAACCAAAATCTTTGAGACGAGTGCTTCATTACTACCTCGAGATTCACATCATTTAAGGATTCATATTTCACCATCACTTGAGAACTCACGTCATTTCAAGATTATGTCACATCAAGATTATATTACAAATGGACTAGCGGCATGGATCCAACAGAGAGCCACAAGTAGCACCTCCTTTATGAAGAAGTAACTGGCCAAATTACCATGTTAATTTAGAAACTTCACATTTGTCTCCTTCCTTGAAGTGGTCAGATTCAATGAATCACATATATTTAAATACCCCATTAGCTTCCAACATTTTCCTTTTTTATCACTAGGCTCATTAAAGAACTTAGCAAAGCCTTTTAGTGCATTATTACCATAATTAAAGCACACTATACATACAGAACGAGTTATGTTCAGGTATTAACATTGGATGCTGCTTTGAGCTCGTTTCCCCTCCCACCTCTCTGGCCTTCAATCGCATCCCAACAGGACTCCACCTCCAGTTACTCCGGTAGGTGGGGACGGAGAAATACCGCCGGGCCCCTCGGGGTCCACAACGCCCATGGAAACTTAAATCGCGAACAGGGCAAACCTGATCCCAGTTACTCTACAATATGAGCCCACGATGGGAGGAAATAGAGCGGGAAGAGAAAACTCTGATGCTGCAAAAGAGAAAACACAAAGTCCTGCTCCACCAGCTCATTCTTATGCTCATGTGGTGGGTAGACAAAGGAAACAACAAGAAGTCCTGGAAACCATTATCCCAGGGCCAATACTGGAGAGAATGAAGGCCTCGATCATAAACACCATATCTCTAGATCCAGATGCCCTAAACAGAGCACATGAGACTATAAGAGGAATACTATTTGGGAAGGTTCTGGGCAAAGCCCCAAGTCTGGAAAATGCAAGGGAAACACTCTCTAGGCTATGGAGCAGCTACGGAGAGATATTGATACCGGACATGCCCAATGGTTTTTTTCTAATTCAATGCGCAACTGAAACAATGGAAGAAGACCGGTTAGTGGATGGACCCTGGCATATTAACGGTGCTATTTTCCATCTTCTCCGATGAAAGGAACACTTCCAGCCTATGTATGAGAAACTAACTACTGCGACTTTATGGGTACATCTCTACAATCTACTTGTAGAATATTGGTCCATAGATCATCTTGAATACTTGGTGTCATATTTTGAGAAGCTGGTAAAACTTGATAATACTACTCATATGAAGGAGAGGGCAAAGTTTGTAAGAGTTTGTATCGAAATTGATCTCCGGGTACCTCGCAAAAGGGGAGTTTGGGTTACCATTCCTAGATCCAGATCTTTTGTTCCCATTCTCTATGAGAGATTCCCGGTTTTCTGCTAGAAGTGTGGTGTCGTGGGTCACATAGTTGAGGCTTGTACTGAAGGACCCCCTAGGCAACGTGGTGAGGAGATCGGAACTGGGTCGATCACAAGCAACTCTAAAGGAAAGGAGGTGGCGACCATGGAAGCCGATACCAACCATTGGAACACAGAGGACCCAAAGGCTCATTTGGAAACACAGGTGGCTCAGTCCCAGCCTATAGAGGAAGAAAGGTATTTTGGTTCATGGCTGGACGCGAATAGAGGAAAAAGAAGAGGAAAAGGCCGTGGAGCGGCGGTGGCCGGAGGTGGCCAAGCCCGACAGAGGGCGCAGGTACAGACGGACAAGATCACTTGCGTAACGGAGTAGAGCCACCTACCAGCCATCACACCAGAGGAAATGGACAGTAAAAGTCACGTGATTGCAACAGTCGGTCAAAGCCATGGGGTGAAACCACAAGGAAAAGCCGTTGATCGAGCCTCACGTGGTGGCTCCACTCGTAGCAGGGGGGTGGGCCATCATCATCCTGATTAGGAGCAAGTGGCGCCAGAGAGAGAAGTATGGAGGGCCAGAGGCCTCACGTGTCCCCCACCCATCTAGGTCAGCTTGTGGCATCGGGTCACTCGACTCAATCAACTTGTGGTGGTCGTGGCACTCAAGCAACTTATTCAAAGAGATATAAGGAATTCCGAATTCTGGAGGATGAAGACACAAGCTTCAGGTAGGAGAGAAGAAGTATCTCTCCGCCGATCCATACCAAAGATCCACACCTCCTCATCTCATCCCTCGATCAAGATGGCAAGGGGGGAAGGAGAACATTAGAAGAAACACAGACCAAAAGTACAGGTAAGATTACTATTCCCCCTATATTTAATTCTAACCATGAAACATTGAAATTCAGGGTAAATTAGGCCCTAGCTGCAAAAGAACCACATGACCATGGTAATCAGATAGGTTCGGATCGGAGATGGATGAAGACCAGGAACTACCGGACAGAGGTGTGGGAATGGACGTCAAGATAAACAAAACCTCAGGGGGAGGACAGAGCAAGAGATACTCTGTTAAGGAGACTCAAGCGAAGAAGAAGGGACGCATTGAGCTCGGAAATGATGCAGTAGAAACAATCCAAATTGGTTTCCCATGAACATGCTCACATGGAACTGCAGAGGGGCTTCAGGAAAAGATACGGTAAGCCTCATTCATTCCTTGATCAACTCCTTAAATCTAATGCTTCTTTGTCTCGTCGAAACCCGGGCTGATGAGGGAAGAACAAGGAAATTTTGTAAGAAATTTAGTAGAAAATGGGATTGGGCACCATGCCCTGCTAGGGGTTTTTCAGGAGGAATCATTATCCTTTGGAGGAATGGCATAGCCCAAGTCTCTCCGATATGTTTCTCAAGGAACATAGTACATATTATCATAACTGATAGTATATTCAAGACATGGACAATCTCCATAGTCTACAATGGCCAGACTGTGAAGGATCAACAAAACACCTGGTGCGAACTGAGGAAGCTGGCAAGTGTGGTTGGGCCCTGGATTATCGTGGGCGACTTTAATGCAGTACGTAATCAAAATGAAAACCAAACTGGATATCTGGTATGAAATCCGACCTCTTTAATTCATTTATTATTCATAACAATCTTGTAGAACTGAAATTCTCCGAGTCTGAGTACACATGGTGTAATAACCAAAGATGGTTGTCAAGGATTTGGGCTAGACTAGATAGAGTATTATGTAATAATGAATGGTTGAATGATGTTCAACACTACAACCTATCTCACCTAGCTAGATGTCAATCAAACCACTCTCCCCTGCTCCTCAGATGTAAGAAGGTGTCTGAACTTAGAGAGAAACCCTTTCGATTTGATAACAATTGGATACACCTCCAAGACTGTAGGGATAGTGTGTCTGAAATATGGAAAAATAGAACTCATGGTAATCCAATGCATGACATGAGCCATAAATTTCACATGATGAGGAAAAACTTAACCAAAAAATGCATGGGATACTCACAAAATCTAGAGAAAAATATAAGATTAATAGAATTGGAAATTGCAGAAATAGAGACTAAGGAACAAAACACAGGAACCACTGATACTGTAACATCCCAAAATTTCTCAAGTAAAATTCAGTGAATTTATGGAATTCTTAATGACCTTAATTAACTTAAAACAGATTAATTAATATTAATCCGAAGTTAAAGAAAATTAGAATAAAATGGACCGAAATCCATTCTCGCAACTATAGGGCCGAGGGAGGCCTTATGGGCCAGGCCAGAGTTATATAGAATAGTTGGAGATGGATGGTCAGCCGAGTTCGATTAAGTAAATCAAAGATTAATTAAATATTAATTAATCCAGATTAATTAAGTAGGAATATCAGACAAAAGTTAGAGTCCCGATAAAGTAGATCTGGCTTAGTCAAAAGCCGAGATTCATGGATCACAGGTCGGGAGAGAAAAGATGACCCGTGGCCTTCTGATCGGTAAATTATCATTTGGGAGCGTCGACGGGATTCGGATCACAGGTCGGAAGAATTATTGATAATTATTAATAAGATAATATTTTCAAATTGTGAGGTGACATAAAGAAAAAGATAAAGTATTATAAAATATTTAAAAGATAATATTTTTAAAAAGATAAAGTATTATAAACTAATTAAAAGATAATACTTTTAAAAGATAAAATATTTAAAAGATAATATAGTTTAATTAAAGAAAAAAAAATTAAAAAAAAAACAAAAGAAGAAAATCTCTGTCTTTAAAAGACAGAGATGAGAGAAAGAGAGAGAGAGAGAGAAACAAATCTCTCTCTCTCTCGATCTCTCTCTCGTGCTTTCTCTCAATCACGGACGTCCGCCCCCTTCGAGCCGCCGGCGAGCCGCCACCTCCCGCCGGTCTCCAGCCGCGACCGCCGCCCGCCGTCCATCGCAGCAGCCTCGCGATCTCATGATGTGTAGCGCCTCCCCGGCTTCGCCTACCTCCGGCTCCGGCCCGGCCCGTCATGAGCCCGGCTCCACCGGCAGCGCGGCCTGCGTCGGCCTCAGTGCGTCTGCGGCGTCGCTCCGGCTCACAGGCTGCGTGCGATCCAGCCCGGTGAGCGGTTTGGCTAGGCACCTCCGCCTAGATCCGGCGAGCCACTAGCCTCGACAGCTTGCCTCCGGCCATCATCTACCTCCACGTGACGATTGAAGCTTGTGCAGGAGCTTCAAGGGCTTCAAGTAAACCTTTTGCCGAGCCCTAACTAAATTGGGGAAAAACCCTAGTTATATGCATGATTAGTTGAAGGTGTAGCTTTTAACAAGAGATTAGCATGTTAGATGGATGAATTTACATTTAATTTCAGTAACTTGATGAATGTTTGTAGTCATTTCGGAGCCCTACAAATAGAGGAGGTGCTGCCGAAATTTTTACCGATATACTTAGATTTATCATGCATAAATTAGCAAGTATTTGCTTTAATAAAACCATGATGTTAGTTTAAAGATAGGTTAATGATGAAGTTAAGTATAGATACTTGGAGGAGAAATCTCATATTTTTATCGTACTCTATTTAGCCTTAATTGGAGTATGAATCAAGAATACGGGCTCCGTACTTATAGAACTCTTATTCCAACTATTAGGCAAGGGCAAAGGCAAGTCCGTCGCTGAAGGACCGAGTCAGATCTAGCTCAACCAGACTAAGGTGAGGGAAACCTACCTGTACAGTTCATGAGTCTTTACCGTATTTTTATACGATACAGTTTTCAGTTTTAGAAGCATGAACTCTGAGTTTTATGAAGTTTCCAGAGTTTATGAAAACCATTTTCATGCTTAGTATTCAGTAACAGAAAAGAGAAACAGTTACAAATACAGTTATATTACATTCTATTGATGTACATGTATAGACCAGCGGTGGCTCGTGTAGAGCCAGAGAGTACGACACTGAGTTAGGAGAGGGGTGATTTAAATTCTGTTTTAAGTTCGAACTATCTATTTTAAAAGCACTTCCATTTTATAAAAATCAAAACCCCCCTTTCCATCCCTTCGGATGCTTAGTGTACGTATATATTGTCGACCACTTGTATCAGATATACTTGTTGGTCGCTGGCCATACAGTATTGAAGTAGATGTGTAGTCAGAGAATAGTCTTGTGTATTAGACGATGTTGTATTCCTCGCCTTCTAGAGATAGAGCTCATCTCAGAGAGAGAGAGGGCACAGGTACAAACTACCCAGGGGGATGTCGGTTTCATATTTAATTCACAAGACAGAGAAACGGAAACTCAGATATGCATTTTTAAGAGAATACCTTGATCAATGATTTACTTACTCAGTATTCAGTACAGTTTTCAGTATTTTTAATCCAGTATTTTCTATTCATGTTTTACAAGTCAGTTTTTACTTTACAGTTTTGTTATTTTTATACGAATTACGGTTACACTTTCGGCAGTTGTTTTACGCTTTCCTTTGAGCTTGATGGCTTCGGCCCCACCTTTTGATATCTTTTTTTAGCAGGACGTTAGGCAGGAGTTCTTCTAGAGGGCCGTCTGGCCACGAGTTAATGATGATGCCCCGTAGCTGGCTCTGACTCCGTGTCTAGTTTATGTTTATTTGTTTTCGAGTGTTGTGAGACATTAAGTTTAAGACAATATTTATTTTTGTGTTGTATTAAATTCCGAATTTGTTGGTGTTTTAATCTATTCAGTTTGTTTATTACCTTCCGTTGCTGTATTTTCCCAGTAATTAGCAGAATACAGCCTTAGGTTTAGGGTTCATTCCCTAAATCTGGCTGGTGTGGCACCTGAGTCCTAAAAAGGATAAGGGTGTTACAGATACAACCTGGAATACCTTAAGACCACTCTATAACAAACATAGGGCCCTATTGAGGCAAAACACAACCTACTGGGCTCAAAAATCTAGGCTACAATGGTTACAAAATGGGGATTGCAACTCAAGATTCTTCCACCAAATAACAAGGAATCATAGACAATATAACAAAATAATGATACTAAAAGATGATAATGGGAAAGATATCTATGATCCCATAGAAATTGAAGTTGAATTTGTCAAATTCTACATGAATATATGGGATAATAGTGTTCATATTACTGATCAAAGAATATATCAACAAATGCCTGATGATCTTCCTAGATTATCTGAGGAGCATGCTGAAATGTTAATTAGATCAGTAACAAGCTTTGAGATATTCCAAACTTTAAAAACAATGCCTAGGGGTAAATCACCGGGACCCAACGGTTTAAATGTTGAATTTTTTAGAGCCTATTAGAGGAATGTGGGCAGGGACATGATTGCAGCTATCTCCCATTTTTTCCAGAAAGGCAACCTTCCCAAATCCTGGAACCAGACGCACATATGTCTAATTCCAAAAAAAGAAAACCCTCAAAAAGTGAAAGACTATAGGCCAATCTCACTTTGCAATGTAAATTATAAAATTATTACAAAGGTGATGGCAAATAGACTAAAACAAGTCCTTCCAACTCTTATTCGTAAAGAACAGTCAGCTTTTGTAGAAGGTAGAAGTATATTTGATAATGTCTTATTGACCCAAGAATTAGTGCATACATTAGAACATGATACCCAGGGCAACCCAATGATGATAGTTAAGATGGACATGGAGAAAGTATACGATTTAATTAGATGGGAAGCTGTTATTACTGTGTTAGTTAGGATGATTATCCCAACCTTGTGGATTAGATGGGTTAAGGACTGCATTGAAACAACCTCAATGACATTCATCATAAATGGTAAGATAGGGAATTGGAACAAGCCAAAAGCAGGGCTGAGGCAGGGAGACCCTTATCCCCCTATTTATTTATTTTGGTTTCACAAGTCCTCACTAATATCTTGCATAAGGTAGAGACTCTTAACATGATTAGAGAATTTAAAATTGCTGAAAATCTGCATATCAACCATGTCCTGTATGCAGATGACCTAATCATATGTTGCAAGGCTTCTAGAATAGATGCAAGGACAATTAAGCTATGCTTGAACTTATATCACTTACTGACTGGTCAAAGAGCTAACATGACCAAATCTGATATATTTTTCCCATCTTGGCTAAATGCAAGAATCAAGCATTCCATAACCAACATCCTTTCCTTGAACCAAGGGGCATTTCCCTTCAAATACTTGGGTTGTTGGATATCCCCCTTCAGAGTTCAATCAACATACTTTAAACCCTTAGTCACCAAAGTTGAAAGTAAACTTGCCTTTTGGAAGTCCATGTATTTGACCATGGCTAGTAAAGTGACATTGGTGAATGCTACTCTTTTAGCTCTACCAGTTTATGGGTTAAGTACTTACTCAATTCCTGACTCCATCCTTGACTCAATTACCAAGTTGGTTAAAAAATTCATCTGGGCTAACAACAGTAGTGGTAAGGGCATGCATCTAATAGGATGGGATATGGTGACCAATCACAAATCTGAGAAGGGCCTGGGTATCAAAGACCTGAAATTGATGAAAATAGCATTACAATCTAAACATGTAATAGAATTAATGAATGAGAGTGACAAAACATGGATTAAAGTCATGAAGATGAAATATGGCAGTTGTAATCCATGGAAAACCATTAATTACAGAAATATATCATGGATATATAGAAGTTTACTAAAAACTGCAAAAGAAATTAGATCCAAGGTAATACAAAGTAATTTGATTAATGATAACTATGTACTGCATGATCCATGGTTGTTTCCAACCCCTCTCAATTATATGCCATCTTTATTTAATACAAATTATGATCTATCTAATCTGATGATCAAGGACTTGAGAGAATCCTCTCAATGGAATTGGAACCTACTGGGAAACATTTTTGCACAACCTATTTTGGAGATTATGGCTGGGATTCAGGTTGTGGATGGTGATCTCAAAACCGAATGGAGGTGAAAGCAAAATACTGAAGGAAAGTCCCTAACAACCATTGTGTATAAAGAACAAAGAATAAAAAACAGCTAGATGGAAACACTTATGGAAACTCAAAGTGATTCCAAAAATAAAATTCTTCCTGTGGAAAAAGTTACATGGGAGACTACCTACTACCCAATTGCTATATGCAAGAGGAATGGGAGCATCTGATCCCTGCTCCCTTTGCAAATTGAGGTTGGAAACTATTTTTCATTTATTTCATGAGTGTAGGTATGCCCAACAGATCTGGAGGGAGATTCAAGCAGAAGGTTTTCTTACCAAGTGGGATACTTTATCTGATGATATTACACAAGGACTGTGATTGGAAACTGGGATGCTTGGTAGACACAGAATTCACAATGAAGAAAAAGAATTGGCTCATCTAGATTAATAGATGCAACAAGATCTTTAATGACAGCTGTTGTGATCCTGTTAGGGTGGCAAAACAGGTCCTGAGACTGCATTCTAAAGACCATACAACACTGTATACAATCAATGAACTGGATGAAGTTTCTGTTAGGAGATGGACCCTAGAGAATATCAAGCACCACATTTTTGTTGACACTTCTTGGAAAGAGGGGGAAAATGTGGCAGGTATTAGTTGCGTGATTCTATCTAATATAGGTAATTTGTGTTTTGCAGGAGCAAGATGTTGTAAAGCCAATTCCGCTTACGAAGGAGAATTGAAGGCTATTAAGTTTGGATTGCAGACTAGCAGGTGGAAAGGAATTGAGGAGGTACAGATCCACACAGATAGCCTAATGGCATCCAGATGGCTCACAAGACCCAAGGATGGAACTTGTACTACAAGCAGCAACACTTTGAATAAATTCAGAAATCTACTAAATGGAATAAAGAAGGGCAATATTTAACTTATCCCAATGGAATTCAATTGCGCTAGCTGTGCAACCCAACTGGCCAAGAGAGCAAGGGTGGAAAAAGATACACCGGCAATCTCGGATGAAAGAATTGTGCCAAGATGGCTCAAGATCGAACTGGGGAAACTTAAATACTTTCTACTTGAAATTGAACAGGGCTACTTGTATTTTGCTTAGCTAAGATGTTAGCTCCTTTTTGTACCCAAAAAAAAAAAAAAAGCACACCATACATGGCATGATAGGCATATGAAATATTTCTGATCAAATATTCTCCAGTTGCATGGCAATAGCAATATTGAGGAACCTTTCTCTCATCACCAACATTACTGACATTTAAATCCAGTGCTTTGCATCTAGGACATTCATTATTGCTTCTTTCTCTCTTTTATTTATTTATTTTATTTCATTTTTTTTATTTCTTTTAGCCTCATTATTATCATTAATCATCATAGGATGTTATATATATAACTCATATATAGCACCATGGAGCTTCATTAATCACTAAATCGCAATTATGGTCCAAGGTCCATGTGGCATCTCATTGAATATTTGGAGAGTCTTCTATATAATCAGACATTTAGCATGACTTTGGGGTATTTTCTAAATGAACTTTACAATGGTTGCTTCACACAATCTTCTGGATCAAATTCGTAGTAAATTCTCTCAATCATTCATTTTTAAAAAAAAAACAAAATTTGCCCAATTACTTTTAATGACAACTAGAGCTTACATTTGCAGAACACTCAAATTTCTGAAGTCTTCTCTCAAACTTGCCTATTTCTTTTCATCAAGGGCCTTTTGCAAGCATGAAAGGTTGATTGCATCACTGTTGTCTCTTAAGCTATTTGGATCATAACATCATTCACAAGTGATTTGGACATTTTCACATGACTTTGGAATGCTTTGGTTTTCTTATCCAACGGATTGCAATACACCAATTGGCTCTATAAAACTTATCAAATATAATCAACTTTCAAACTAAGTGTTCTTTTTTTTTCTGAGGCATTTTATCAGACAAGTAATGTGCATTTCAAACAAGAAAGTATTTGACATACCCTTTGAAATATTTTCTTTTCAAATGTTACAATCATTCTCCTATAACATGAGATTGCACCACTGAGTGAACTGATCATGAAGATCACCAAAAACTTGTGTACAATTTGAAGCAATGTCAGTCCATAATTCACAGAGCAACCTATGGTTTTGAAGCAACATGAATGCAGAGATCCCTTGCAGAAGAAAATTCCTCCAATGGTTACCCATAGAAGGGCATGCTTCAATGCCATTCACATATGTTCTTTTAATAGTTGAACAAGAACCCTTTGAAGGTTATAACAAGAGTCATCCTTCAACTTATCATTTCAACAACTCATTCAAAGCTTTAGCTCCTTTGATTAATTCTTCTTTACAAGATGCTGATACGCGTTTCCAGCTCCTTTGGTCTAACATTCTTCACAAGGTACTTTGACAATGATCTAACATCTCAAAACAGCCCAATGCGATCTCTTTGAGACATTCCGTCGAACATTTTATATACAACTAATCTCCAGCACACAAAAAAAACTCCACTCTTTTTTATATTGTCATGAAGATATTACTTTTCTATGCTTTCTTTTGCATCAACCCCCTCACATTGTTTACTGGCATCTGGAGCAACATTGCTGAGAGAGCATTTAGGCCATGTTTGGATGATTGGTTGTTATGGTTTTGTAATGTATAGTATGGTATGGTATCGTATAGTATGGTATGGTATTGTAAGTATTGTTTATCATGTTTGGAAAGATGGTATGATATGGTATGGTTAATTAGTTGTTTGTGTTTGTTTTGATGGTATGGTATGGTTGTAGAAATAATAAAATGACCAGAATACCCTCAAATAATAATTAATATGAAATCATGTTAATTAAATTGAAAAAATTGGTTATATATCCTTCAAAGTTCATAGTTGCATATTTACACCTGAAAAAATCATAATTGCTTGTATACCCCTGAAAAACGGGTTGAATTATGGATATGCCCCTATTGTTAGGTTTCGATGATAGATGTTAATAAGATTATCTTAACCATGGTTACAACTTCAGTTAAGTGTTGGAAAATTTCCAAAATAATTCTCTTTATATATCTTAGCTATTTTAAATTTCATAATTGTAAAGGGGGTATTCATAAATTTACAGTCAAACAAACTTTTCAGGGTATATATGTAAAAGGTATAATGGTTATTTCGTATGTTTACCATTTGTTAACTAACATTTTTGCATCTAATTAACCTCAGGGGTATATACGTAATTATACTTATTATTTAGAAGTATGTATGCAATTATGTTTTATTCAGGGGTACACCTGCAAAAAACCATATTAAATTCAATGATTTATGATCAAAAATTAAATTCAACTAAAGTATAAATAATTTTTATTAAAATCTTACAAAATATATATCAAATTATTAACCATTAATTTAAAATTGATAAAATTATAATAAAATTAATATACAAAATTAACAAAAGATAAGAATTTTTTTGTGGAGATTATAACTTTTTTTGATTTTGCTAGGGTAGAAGAAGGGATTAAAGTAAATTAGTAGGGATATTTTTTATAGAAAAAAATTAAAACCATGAGAAACCACCAAATCGGTGGTTTGAAAAATCCAACAAAAATGGAAGTTTTTAAACCACGGGAAACCATAAAAAAACCATAGAAAACTATACGATCTGAATGGAAATAAAAACAAACAAGAGAGTAAACCATACCATACATTACGAAACCATGGCAAACCATGAAACAAACAAGGCCTTAGAGCATCCTTGCTATGAAAAGAGTTAGCTTTGGAGCAAATGCTTGAGATTCAGATGCATTGGCGGGAGACTCGTCCAAAGCAAGGAGTGGATCTTTCTCCAATTCCCAGGTTACATTGCTTCTTTTTTTATGAAATTTTGATCAAGATGATCGCTGGCGTCTTCCTTATCAATTCATATCGAACTGGGTGCGGAAGGGAACAATGCAGCCTTTTATTCACTTCTTTTCTTTCCACAGCTTCCTCATGGAATTGCATATTCTTCTTCTTCTCTATTTTCTTTAGCAACTTCTGGGAAGAACGGGCGGGACCTAGGACGACAGTGCCATCGAAAAGCATGCCACAGTCTTTGGAAGATCGGAAAGGATACCGAAACCCGGCTAGGAGATTAGTCTTGGCAGTGAGAAACCCTCCGGCAGTGCTGACGATGTGAATAAGTTGGATTGCCTCCAGGTTTGCCTCTAATGAAGCTCGGTTTTGACCTCTGGCCGATGCTTGGTGAGGGATCTCGCGTTCTGCATATCCGGCGAGTAGGCTTTCGATCCACCAAACTCGACTATGTATAGGGATCTTGAGGCAGGCCATGGTACTAACATCATCGCCTGAAAATGGTCGGGATCTGGCTTGGTGTCAGAGGACATCGGGATATCGTTCCCCAAGGAAGCAATGGCGGCGGTGAGGTTCTCCTCCGACGGCGGCTGGAGGATTCCGAGACACAATCGCCTATCGAAACGTCTTCGTCTGTCGTAGCGGAGCAACATGCAGTAGGAAGCAGCAGAGACCTGATCTTGTTTAGCATCAAAGAACCGATGGCATCAGCCTCCAAGGGAGTAGTGGCGATGCTGGAAATCAGGGCTTCGACGGCAACAGGTGGTTAATCGGTGAGCGCTCATCCCGCTCGGGCGGTGGTTGGTTGTGTTTGGCGACTAGGCAGCAATCGGCCAGGACATAACGACGAATCTAGCTTGGCGTTAGAGAACTCTGATGGCATTGGCCTTCATGGGAGCAGAGGTGGCGGTAGGAAGCAGTGGGCTACTCTGGTAGCTTCACGGCAATAAAACGGTGGCACAGAAATTCTATAGTAGCTCGACGGCATAGAGGCAGCTTGGCAAAGAATCGGTGGGCTATAGCGGCGACTTGCGGCTTTTAGCTTCTTTTCCGAGGGCACGGCGGCAGTAGACGGTGCTCGACCGGGAGTTAGGGAGACAGATATGGTTCGTCGTTAGGGGAAAGCTGATGGAGATTCAGCGGCGCGAAGGTGAAGAGAAAGGGATTATTTTTATTTTTATTTTTATTTTATGAAATATATATATATATATATATATATATATATATATATATATATATATATATATATGGACGTGATAAGGTACGGCCGGCCGTTTTATTGTGCATCAATGGTAGCATCCCATTTGCCCCCTGGAGCATGTTTAAAGGATTTCCAACCATATGGATAAGAAGATCATCGAAAAATAAGCTAGCCTGTCAATTTTCATACAATTTGGCAACCGTTTGGTTGTCCCACTTAACGGTTCTTATTTTATAGGAATTTGAACGGTCCAGAATTTCAACAGTTAAGTGGGAGGACCAAACGGTTACCAAATTGGATGAAAATTGACGAGCTAGCTTATTTTTCGATGATCTTCTCATCCATATCGTTAGAAATCCTTCAAACATGCTCTAGGGGGTAAAATGGGAGGTTGGCCACAACTGTACAATGTTGCGGCCGGCCAGATGCTATCAGCATCCTATATATATATATATATATATATATATATATATATATATATATATATCACTCCTTTTTTTTACTGCTTATAACTCCCATCCTCACTCTCCCTCAAATCTAAGGCGACTTATGACCCCTGAATCTCCAAGATGATCAAAATGGAGGGCGGCCGAATGCGATCAACATCCTATATATATATATATATATATATCACTCCTTTTTTTTTTTACTACTTATAACTCCCATCCTCACTTTCCCTCAAATCTAAGGCTACTTATGACCCCTGAATCTCAAAGATGATCAAAGGATCAAAGGAAGGGGGGTTCTAAGGCTTTAGAACATATAATATATAAAAAGGAAAATCACTTTCTCTTGTGTTCCTTCTCCCCTAGTGGATAATCACGAACCTTTCAAGAAGACATAAAGTCCCTCTCCAAAAAGACCAAAAGTTTTCTCAGACCAAAAAAAGTCCTCCCTTGTCTGGCTTTCTCCATCTTTTAAAAGATTTCTCCTTCTTATCTTCAAGCAAACCTATCTCCCGAGATATCACAACTCCCATAACCTCGATGGATTAGATCCAAAACGGATAAGATCAAATCCAAATTTAAAAATTTAATTAAATTTTAATTAAATTTTAAAATAAATTTTGCCTTTGGATATACATTTGGGTATCTTGAGATTTGTGTTATTTTATTTTTTTCAAGTATATATATTTATTAATTGCCTCGAGATCTGTTCTCGGGCTATTATGAAATTTGGGAGTGCTTCGAGATATGTGTTCCCAGGCTACCTTGGAATTTGAGATCGCCTCGAGATATGTGTTCTCGGACCATCATGGAATTTGAGATTGCCTCAAGATATGTGTTCGTGAACCATCTTGAAATTTGAGATCGCCTCGAGATAAGTGTTCTCTGGCTATTTCTGAATTTGTGATTGCCTCGCGGTATATTTTCTCGGGCTATCTATTTCAATATATATATTTCATCATAATATTTATATGAAATATTTCATATTGGCCCTTGAGACATATATATTTTTTATTAGTATTATTTTATTTTTTTGATATAAAAAGCGAGACTAGCATCCTATTTCTAACATTTTTCCATCAAGAAGATCCCCCGCATTGAGAACGAGGCAGCCGACTTGTTGTCAAAGTTAGCGGCATTATCATATCTGGAGGCTGACACGCCAATCAACCTCCAATACTTAGACAACAGGAGCATTAAGGAACCTCAAGAGTAAGAAGTACAAGAGATCCAAGGAGAGCCTAGTTGAATGGGTCCCATCCAATATTACCTGCAGGATGGAACTCTATCAACCGACCCCAAAGAAGCCCGGAAGATAACACTCAAGTCAGCCTGGTACGTCATCCTAGGTGAACGCTTGTACAAAAGATCATATACTCGACCGTACTTGAGATGACTTCGACCATTTGAAGCAGAATACGCCCTCGACGAAACACACGTGGGGATTTGTAGAGATCACGTCGGAGGAACAGACCTCGAACATAAGATCCCAAGATAAGGGTATTATTGTCCCACCTTATCCAAAGATGCGATCAAGCTTACCGAGATATGTGAGGTTTGTCAGCGCTATGCCAAGATCCAACGACGCTCGATCATTTAACTTAAACCTGTCGTCAGCCCGAGGACCTTCGCAATATGGGGGGTCGACATTCTAGGCCCATTCCCTTTAGCGATGCGGTAATAGAAATTCATCATCGTCGCCATCGACTACATCAAGTGGGTCGAGGCTGAGCCTCTCACAACAATTACTGAGAGGGTATGTCAAAAGTTTGTTTTCAAGGCAATTGTGTCTATGTTCAGGATAACAACCGCCATTATTACCGATAATGGCCGCCAGTTCGACAGCCGGGGTTTCAAAGACTTCTTCTCGGGGTTGGGGATCGATGCCAGGCGGACGTCCATAATGCACCCACAACCTAACTGCCAGGTGGAAGTTACCAACCAAACTATCCTACAAGGGTTGAAAACTTGGGTGATGCAAGCCAACTCAAGCTGGGTAGACGAGCTCATAGCACCTTATGGGCGTACCACACTACAAGCCGGATACCCACTAGGGAAACTCAACTTAACATTTGGAGAGGAGGCCGTAATCCCCATCAAAGTTAGATTGCTAATCCCCCGAATTTCTGAATTCAATCAAGAGATGAATGATGAAAGACTATGGGCAAAGCTGGACCTCCTGGAGGATAGAAGAGAAACCGCCGCTGCTAGGTTGCCACCTACCGGTCCGGAAGTTCTACAACTCCAGGGTTGAGAAAAGCTTCTTCCAACCCGGAGACATGGTGCTAAGAAGTAACATATTCCACAGAAATAAGAACAGAGTTGGAAAGTTAAATCCAAATTGGGAAGGACTAAATCTAATAAAGGAAGTGGTCCGAACTAGGACCTACTATCTCACCGACATGGAAGGACAAACCCTTCTTCAACATTTCTATTCCGAGAATCTCAAGTGGTATTATCAATAAAACCCATCTCTTTATCACGCATCTCGTTATCTTTAAAGTCCATTCACTAAAAGGGCCGAGCTCCCAAGCTCATTGTCTTTAAAGTCCTTTCACTAAAAGGGTCGAGCTCTCAAGCTCGTTATCTTTAAAGTCCCTTTACTAAAAGGGTCGAGCTCCCAGGCTTGTTGTCTTCAAAGTCCCTTTCCTAAAAGGGTCATGCTCTCATGCTTGTTATCTTAAAAAGTCCTTTCACTAAAAGGGTCGAGCTCTTAGTCTCGTTATCTTTAAGGGCCCTTCCCTGTAAGGGCCTAGTGACATGGCCTCAACTTCGGCGCTCCAGAGATTGACCGATACTTCAGCACTCTAGATAGTGGCCTCGACCTCGATACTCCAGAGAGTGGCCTCATCCTTGACACGTTGGAGCGTGACCTCGACCTCAGCACCCCTCAGATCAGAGTATGATTGCGGCCCAAAAATCTACCAGACCTTGCGAAATAGAGGGGGGTACAAAGAACCCCCCAGTAAACTAAACTGACTACAAGGTTCATTGTATTAAGTAGCAAAATTACTTAAACTACAAAGTCTACTCGGCTGAATTACAAAATTGTCCTAACTATGAAGACATATAAGAAACAACTTTAACTCTAACTCAATCCCTTAGCTGGCCTTGAGCTAGTTCTCTTGCATGGGAAGCGTATTCCTTCGCCTTTTCAGCCTTCTCCTTGTTCTGTTTCTCCTCCCAGAGCTTCAGAGCTTCCACGTAATTGATCTGTGCTTGGTTAAGGTCGAGACTCACGTGAACCAACGTCTAGACAGAGAACCCGTCCATTTGATAAGTATTCATTTGAGCATAGTTTTATACTATATTCCTATATGCTTGGCATGTGATTATGAAGACTTTTAGCCCCCCGATACTCAAAATTGATTTATTTTCATCAATAGGCTATAATATGAGGACCCCGGAGGAAAGAAAGCATTTCGGGAGAAGCCGGGATCTCAGAGCTCCCAAAAGGATCCATACGGGCTAGCATACGGGCATACATATGGCCGTATACTAGCCACTGGAGAGGATACGGGCCATTATATGACCCGTACAGCAGCTGGTGTGATGATTGGCCCGTATACGGGCAGGTATACGGCCCGTATATCGGCCCGTATGAAGGTGGTTGGCCCATATATGGGTTGACATACGCCCGTATATGAGCCCTTTCATCGTCAAATTTGGGCGAAACTGCAAACTTAGACGGGGGCAACTTGATAAATCTCACCCTTAAAGCCCTACGGGTATAAAAGCCGATGAGAAGAGGGTTTAAAGAGGGACTAGCAGCTAGGGAAAGAGAGAAAAACTTGGAGAGCTCTTGGGGATCATCTTCTTCAAGCCATTGGAACAAGAAGAGGGGCAATCAAAGGAGGAGGATCAAAAAGCTACCAACGGTAATCGCATAAGCTTTCATTTATATGCCTTTCTTGATTTCTTTTGTCTTTGTTGTGGATTGTTACCCCCCTTTTATGGAGGGCTAATTTTGTAGATGCTTGGATGATTGGTGAACCCTTAGACATGTTTTAATCAATGTTATTTCTCTATTTTGATTGCTTGGTTGTATTGCTTGAGTCTATTGGATTTTTTAATGTAAGTTAATCCCTCTACGTTGTGAGAGCCAGGAGGGATTTTCGTAGTCCATATGGGGGAAGAACCGAACGCCTCCCCGTGTGTAAACCATCTCCAATAGAGAGGATTGTAAGTATACCGGGAACCCGAGTACTAAGGAGAGCGAGTCCTTTAGAAGTATTATTCCCATAATCCTTCCAAGACATAGGTTCGAGAACATAATCGTTAGGGGCACTAGGATTAGTAGTTCACCTCGGGATGAGAGAGTGAAAGCACGATAGGAACCCTTGGCCAAGAATTAACCAAGTAATTGAGATAGAGAAGAGCATTCATCCTTTAGAAGTCACAAGGGGGACCCAATTGTCGGAGCATCCCCTTTTCATGATTGTTTAGCTTCAAGAATACTCAATTCCCTTGTTTGTGTTTCCATTTAATTAGTTTAGAATTAGCATAATCAACCACTTCTTCGGATCGACTAGATAGTAGATAAATGGTGGGTACTAGTACTTCCACCTCCCTGTGGATCGACAACCCGACTTCTATGTCCACTATTATTACTTGATACGAACCCTACACTTGCGGATTTTACGCATCAAGTTTTTGGCGCCGTTACCGGGAAGAATTGGATTACTAGGAAAGCTAGGAGTTTACTACTTTAGTCATTTTATTTTATTTTTTCTCTTTACTTTCTTTCTTTGTTTTGTCTTTTATCTCATTGGAATTTTAGATACTAATCTTCATTTTCTGAATATCTTGCGAGGTATAAATTGCATGACCCGGAAGAATTCTAAAGGAGTGCTTGAAGTTGATAGTGAGATTGAGAGAACCTTGCACCGGAGACTGAAGGAAATTGAAGAAACGCTCCCGGGATCCTCTTCGGAGTCGGTGAACTTCATTCCTACCGAGATTATTGGTGAAGCAAGGGAAATACCAATCATGGCCGAGAGAAGAAGGACATTGGCCGAATATAAGAGATCTCATTATACCGGGGCGGAGTTCAGTGTGCACCCTCCCAATGTCAACATGAACAACTTTGAGATCAAGGCAAGCACAATGATCATGATTCAGAATACAGCTCAATTTGATGGGAGGCCCGATGAAGATCCCCATGCTCATTTAGCGAAATTTATTCAGATTTGCAACATGTTCAAGATCAATGGGGCTTCCGATGATGCAATTCGGTTGAGGCTCTTCCCATTTAGCTTGAGGGAAGGTGCATATAGGTGGCTTACTTCATTGCCCCCGGGATCCATCCGTACTTGGGCCGAAATGTTAGACAAATTCTTGGGCCGCTACTTTCCACCAAACAAGGCCGCGAAGCTAAGGTTGGACATGTCTGCTTTTAAGCAAGGGCCCACTGAATCCTTCTTTGAAGCTTACGAGAGGTACAAGAAGTTGCTACGGCGTTGCCCACAACATGGTCTAGACCCCTGTGCTAAGGTGAGAACATTCTATAATGGTTTGGACAATTCGACTAGGCAATTGTTGGATGTTGCGGCCGGCGAGTCATTGGGGAACAAATACCCGGAGAAAGCCGAGCAAATATTTGAAGACATGGCTGGTAATGAAGCCCATTGGTCCACTAGAGACAAGCAAGTGAAAAAGATGGGGTCTATAGATGAAGCCGTAATTTCTGATCCAATTTTTGGTGAAAAGCTTGATATGTTGACAAGGAAAATTGAGCTATTGACAACCGGTAGTAGCTCAAGATCGGCCACGGTGATATATTGCAATACTTGTGGGGGAGGACATAAGGCATCAAACTGTCCAATAGCAAGCACGGAAGTGATTCCTATGGAGCAAGTACAGTATATGGGGAATACTCCAAGACAACCGGATGGTCAATATCGACCATATGCTCCTAAATAGACCCATCCGGCCTTGTCTTATAGGAATCCACAAGTAAGATAGTACCCTCCCGGGTTTCAACACCCCCCAAAGCCTCAAGAGAAGAAATTCAATTTAGAAGAGGTGATTGTGAAGTACATGCAAAGCAATGATTCTATCATCCGGAATTTGCAAGCTACCGTTCATAATTTGGAAAATCAAATTGGGCAAATAGCAAAATCACTTGCCGAAAGACCACAAGGTAGTTTGCTGAGCAATATAGAGGAGAACCCTCAGGGTGAACAATGTAAGGCCATTTCTTTAAGAAGTGGTAAAGAGGTGGAACTCTCGGTTTCAAAGCCTCAAACAAACACCCCCATCGAAGTTGAGGAGTCCGAGCCCGTTGTGAATTTCGATGAAGGAAGCAAGGAGAAGGAAAAACCTGGAGATGCACCACCCATACCCCCTTACCAACCTCCTTATCCTACGAGGTTGAAAAACGACAAGGAAGAAGCTCAATTGATGAAGTTCAAGAGTATGTTGAAGCAACTACACATTAATATGCCTTTGGTAGAGGTCCTGGCCAAAATGCCTAAGTATGCAAAATTCATGAAGGATCTCCTCTCCAACAAGAAGAAATTGGAAGATGTAGGTGCGGTGATGCTCAATGCCCAATGCTCAGTCGTTATTCAACAAGCCATGCCAAAGAAACTGAAGGATCCGGGTAGTTTTGTGGTCCCGTGTATCCTTGGAGAAGGGGTAACGAAGAAGGCATTGGCGGGTTCGGGGGCAAGTATCAAAGTAATGCCCTATAAATTATACATAAAGCTCGGCCCAGAAGACCCTAAGCCCACGGGGATGACATTACAGTTGGCCGACCGATCTGCGAGAAAACCAAAAGGGATAGCCGAAGATGTACTTGTTCAAATTAACCAATTTGTTTTCTCGGCAGATTTTGTGTTGTTGGATGTTGATGATGAAGTCGACGTGCCCATCATTCTTGGGCAGCCTTTCCTCGCCACTGCTCAAGCTCTTGAAGATCATGCACAAGGGAAGCTTGCCTTGAAGGTGGGAGATCAAGATATTGTTTTTCAATTGCCCGATGGAATGCGGCACTCAATGGCCCAAGATGACACTTCGTATTGTCTGAACGACGTGGATGTGATCACTTCTGAATGTGTTGAGTACTTGCTCATGGTAGACCCACTATACCCCTACTTGGGGACACAAGAAAGGCACTATGAGGAGATCCAAGAGAACTCCCCTTCATCACAAGTGGAAATGGTACAAGTCAAGCAGAAGAAGCAAATGTTCAATCTTTCTTCGACATGTTGGAAGAAGGTGAAGGAGAAAGGGGTAAGCATGAAACCTTTGGCTCACAATACTTCCAAGGGAAGCCCAGGTATGAACAAAACTGATTGCTCAATCTATACCAACTTGGGATTGCGTTTATTTGGACAATGCTTTAAAGGAGGAGCCAATGACAACTACAAGGTATTTGAACCCCCATGAGGTAATATCAAGGTACGTTAAGCTAGTGACGTTAAACAAGCGCTTCTTGGGAGTCAACCCAAGCCCTTGAAATTCTTTTTCTTTCGTTTTAGTGCAAACTCCTTTAGTTAGATTGTGTGTTTGAAATAAATGATTAAGATGTATCTTGTCCATTTCCATCATATTTTGTATCATCATGCTGGTTGTCAATCCATTCATAGCCCTAGAATACATGATTGTCATTAGGGAGCGCGAGGAGGACTCGGGTGGTGTCATGGATTGGTTGTATAAGCCAAACCCAGGCCCATACGGGCATCCATACGGCCTTTTATACGGCCATATGGAGCCCCCAGGGGAGTATACGGGCTGTCATACTGCCCATATACATGGCCATATAACACACCCTGTGCCGTATACGGGCTGTTATATGGCCCGTATACGGGCCCGTATGCAGCCGGGTTTGGGCGTTTTAAAGGGGCACATTTTTCCCCTTCGTTTTGTCACAACCTAGCCGCCCCACTCCTCCGCGTAGATCCAAGACCTCTCCTCGCCGAGGCGACCTCCCTCTTCAATTTTGGGCTTTATTCTCCCCTAAGTATGCATTCTAACGCGTTGATTTGTCGACGTTCTCCATCTTCACCATTTTAGAAACCTAGGGATTCAATGGATGTATTTTGAATGGATTTATGTTTTTTATGTCGAATTCTTGATTGAATGTGCTGATCTATGGCATGTATAGATGTTTGGAAAGAGATTAAGATGTGAATGGATTGTAAATGAGGGGTTGTAAGCCATGGGGGTCGGCACCGTCGCGTCTTGATGCATACGGGCCGTATAGCAGCCTGTATGGCCCCCAGGGGCCCCCATACGGGCTGGTATACGGCCCGTATTTAAGACCGTATAGGGCCCATTGAGGGCCAAAGTGCGCATTATTCTGTTAAATTGTCACAAATTCTTGTTCGCACTAACATCCTTTTCGATTATTCTTTGTAGATATGCCGAGAAAAGTTGTTGCTTCCAAGAAAAGGAGAACCGACGAAGGATTCTCCACCACACCTCAGTTCGAGGAGGGTCACTTCTTCCATCGTTATCAGAAGCTGGCCGCCAAGCCCTTTGGGCGAACGCAGTATATAGATTGGGGCGTCGTCACCCAGTTGGGGATCGTGGACCGGGTACAAAGCATGCTCGGGATTGGTGGATGGGACAAGGTGTTCTCTATCAACCACGAGACTTTCCGCGAGGCGACTCTAGAGCTCCTCAGCACGTTTGAGGCCGATCAGAGTTCCATACAGGAGCGGTCCCTCACAGCGATCTCCTTCCAGCTCTTCAGGGAGAGGAGGACCATGAGCTACACTCGGTTCGCCCTGCTCATGGGTTTTTACGACAGGGAGGCCCTCCACACTCGGGAGCATCATGAGCTCCTCACCTCCTTCCCCGACCATATCATCACAGCCGCGCGCTATTGGGTTCAACTTGAGGGGCGCCACGGGAACAACAAGGCGAGCCTCATGTCTGACCCAGTCCATCGTTTTATCCATGCACTCGTTAGCCGCTCCATCGCGGGACGAGATGACAGCACCGGGGTGGTCACGGTCACCGATCTTTTCATCCTCTACAGCATATTCGTGCGGGTACCTATCCATCTAGGGTATGTACTCGCCGATTATTTGGTGTACCAGGGGACCCACACCCGGCTGAGGACGATCATTGCGGGGCCCTACATCACTCGCCTCATCATCGGCATGGGCCTCAAGGAGAAGACAGAGGACATGGAGCGACTTCAGCTCATGGCGGCTTTGGGGATGAGAACACTATGCCAGATGGGGCTTGTCAGGCACGCGGGAGGCCGTTATAGATTGGTTGGCCAGGGCGTCGACAGCTCTGGTGATGATGAGGAGTCCGACTCTGAGGACTCCGACAACCCATCTCCAGCGGACGAGCTTCCATCTTTCACGAGCCGGAGCCGAGTCGCGCACCTAGAGGAGCAGATTGCGGACATTCGGGCTACCCAGGATACGATTCTTACCGAGCAGCGCCGCTTGGGAGACCAATTCGCGGAGCTATCTATCTTCATCCGTGGGCACCCAGCATTTGCACCTCCTCCAGCACCGACACCACCAGCAGATGATCCCGCACCCTGAGGACTTGGACACATCTTTTTCATTTGTGTTGATGAGACTCATTTCATTATGCACTTTTTATATCTCTTGTTTTGTGGACATATTAGTTTATTTGCGCACCGTGTGTGGCTAGCAAGGGCATCGCCCTGCTACACTCGTTCTCTTGTTTATCTTTATAAACTCCTATGCCTTCCTCTTATCTTCTATTGAGCTATAATGGTCTTCCTTTGCTTTGTAGAAGTGGAATTTGAATCAACACCCCCGGTAGTGGCCATGCATCAAATTCGTGGACAACAATTGGCACACAAGATAACCGGGGAAGTTTTAGTTCACCTTTCTCCATGCATGTTGAATTTTTGAAATTATTGCGTACATTGAGGACAATGTACAATTTTAAGTGATGAGTGGGTAGCTATCTATCTTTCATATTTGTACACTCATAACAAAACTTTAAGTGTGGAGATAGGTAGCTATTATTGAACTATTGATGAAATTCATTGCAAATTTTTATGATAGCATATATCACATGATTTTATTGTTAGTGCACCATCATAGTACCCAAATTTTTTTCGAATTCTCCTATGCCATACCATGGACATCTAGAGAAAATCTTTGTGAAATTCAAAATCTCTAGTGACAATAGGTAACCTATTGCCATGTTTTGTTGACTTTAATTGCTAAGCATTACTCTCAATGGCTCCAAGAGGCTTGGTGACACTAGTTTACCTTCTAACCCTTCATAACTTAGTCTAGTGGACAAGTAAGAGAAGAATAAAATAGCATGTACATAGGAGTTTAGTTATTGAAGCAATAAAGACATGTTCCGCTACTTATGGGGATGAAGTAGTTTGGGGTCCCGGCCCTTAATCAGGGTGTTCCACAATTCGAAAAGTCACTTCTAAGTATGAACACATCTAGGTGGAGTTGTAACCCTCTAAGTACCCAGGGTGTTCTAGTGCCTAAACAGCATGTGCATCCTAAAGAAAAGAGGACCTACACTCTACACTGATCTTTAGTATGGGAAAGTCAGATCCATTAGAGATGCCCTACCCAAATAAATAAAAACAAGGGAAATGTGTATATAAAATTTAAAGCTTCTCGAACTTGTCCACCATTTGCTCAATATATAGAGGGTTGGTTGTCTTGAAACTTAGGGCCTCAAGGATCCTCTAGAGTCCATTGAGGGTATGCTTGTCTTGCTAAGACTTTAGAACATGGCATATGGAGTGAAGATGTTCACCTAGAGCTGTGTTGAAACGGGACACAAGATCAATCTAAGTTCTGGTATGGAAATGGGAGAATGCAAATTTTGATGGTGAATTTGGAATGAATTCATGTATAATTTTTATGCCCAAGAGGATGAACACTTATATTTTCTTTTGTTGTTGATTTTCTTTGCTTGGGGACAAGCAAACCTTTAAGTGTGGAGATATTTGATAAGTGTTTATTTGAGCATAGTTTTATACTATATTCCTATATGCTTAGCATGTGATTATGAAGACTTTTAGCCCCCCGATACTCAAAATTGATTTATTTTCATCAACAGGCTATAATATGAGGAGCCCGGAGGAAAGAAAGCATTTCGGGAGAAGCCGGGATCTCTGAGCACCCAAAAGGATCCATACGGGCTAGCATACGAGCTGACATACGGCGGTATACTAGCCGCTGGAGAGGATACGGGCCAGTATATGGCCCGTACAGCAGCAGGTATGATGATTGGCCCGTGTACGGGCATTTATACGAGGCCGTATCAAGGTGGCTAGCCTGTATATGGGTTGACATATGCCCGTATACGAGCCCGTACATCGTCAAATTTGGGTGAAACTGCAGACTTAGAAGGGGGCAGCTTGGTAAATCTCACCCTTAAAGCCCTACGGGTATAAAAGCCGATGAGAAGAGGGTTTAAAGGGGGACTAGCAGCTAGGGAAAGAGAGAAAAACTTGGAGAGAGCTTGGGGATCATCTTCTTCAAGCCATTGGAACAAGAAGAAGGGGAATCAAAGGAGGAGGATCAAGAAGCTACCAACGGTGATCGCATAAGCTTTCATTTATATGCCTTTCTTGATTTCTTTTGTCTTTGTTGTGGATTGTTACCCCCCTTTTATGGAGGGCTAATTTTATAGATGCTTGGATGATTGGTGAACCCTTGGACATGTTTTAATCAATGTTATTTCTCTATTTTTATTGCTTGGTTGTATTGCTTGAGTCTATTGGATGTTTTAATGTAAGTTAATCCCTCTACGTTGCAAGAGCCCGGAGGGATTTTCGTAGTCCATATGAGGGAAGAACCAAACGCCTCCCCGTGTGTAGATCATCTCCAATAGAGCGGATTGTGAGTATACCGGGAACCCGGGTACTAAGGAGAGCGAGTCCTTTAGAAGTATTATTCCCATAATCCTTCCAAGACATAGGTTCGAGAACATAATCGGTAAGGGCACTAGGATTAGTAGCTCACCTCGGGATTAGAGAGTGAAAGCACGATAGGAACCCTTGGCCAAGAATTAACCAAGTAATTGAGATAGAGAAGAGCATTCATCCTTTAGAAGTCCAAAGGGGGACCCAATTGTCCGAGAATCCCCTTTTCATGATCGTTTAGCTTCAAGAATACTCAATTCCATTGTTTGTGTTTCCATTTAATTAGTTTAGAATTAGCATAATCAACCACTTCTTCGGATCGACTAGATAGTAGATAAATGGTGGGTACTAGTACTTCCACCTCCTTGTGGATCGACAACCCGACTACTATGTCCACTATTATTACTTGATACGACCCGTACACTTGCGGATTTTACGCATCAAACCCGTCCATGGCGCCCTTCAGAGCAACCCCCTTGAATTCTTTGCTAGCTCTGAAGTAAGCCACAGCTTTCTTTGCGGTCATCTAACGCTCCCCTCGAAGGTACTAGCAGAAGTCTAGGGAATCAAGGTGCTTCTCTATGGCCTCCCCTACATCCATGTCCCAATCATCGTTTCCTTTGTAATTCTCAACATAATCCTTGATCTCAGCCTCGACTTTTTCTTTAATGATCTCATCTTGCCGAGCCACCTCGTTGTCAAAGGCGTCATGAGCAACCTTTAGTAGGTCAAGGGTCACAACAAGATCCATGTCGACTTTTTCTTTCTCAGTTAAGAGAGCAGAAAGGTCCTTGTCAATCTTCGTCTTCTCAGATAAAAACAACACCGTGTTGGTGCCAAAGTTATTGGCCAACCGCTATAAAGAAGTCAGCTCTGCGAAGCTCTTCTCCCACTCCGCCCTACATAGATCTCGGTCCAGCTCAAATTCTCTCAAGGTCATCTGAAGTTCCTGCTCCAATTTTTTTAGATCAGCAACTTCAAACTCCAACTTCTGCAGCATTGCTTCGACCAGGTTCCCCTCTTCCACCTCGCTCCAAAGGTGCCTGGAAGTATGGTATATAAAGTGGCCAGCCTAAGGAAAAACACAACGGAGAATGATAAGAGCCTATGCAAGTAGACCGTAATGCAAGAGGACAATAATGAATAGGTGAGGAGTCTATACCATCAAGCTGAGTGAGGAAAGATAGTTAGCCAATCCTTTTTTGGAAATGCTCAACAGTTGGCGCTCAAAAGACGGAGAATGAATGATTTCGAATACTCCAGTAGCTTTGGTTGCATCAGGTGAAAGGTCCCAAGTACACCCTTAGAAAATTCCTATTCCCTCTTCGGATGAAGAAGTCCGCCCTCCATCTCGGGAAGTATTTTTGCCATCCTTTCCGGTTTGAGGACTTCTGCACACAACTCTCCCTGATTGGCAGTTCGCTTCCGCCGGTTTAGATTGAATGCCTCCCAAAGTTGACTCGAGAGCACGAACCTCTAGGGCCTGCAATCTCGGTTGAGAGGAGCATATCACTACCACATTATCATCCCCTTCAGCCTTGACCTCCACGACCTGGGAATGTCAACGGCGGAGTTCCAAGTTGGGAACCATTTCCTCTGTCTCGGAGGGTGAGTTAGCCTACAAGGGCTCGAGCTGATCTACCGGGGTCCTCTTCCTCAACCGACTTGATTCACTGGCCAACTCCCTATTCCTTCCATTTGATGAGTTAGCAAGGATAGCGCTGGCTACCTAGATAAGAGAGCCTACTACTTCGTCGATATCCATCTGAGGACCTACAAACAAAGTATGACGCCAGTGATCCATCAGCCCTAGTCTCAAAGAGATAACGAAATGCTTCCTACCAAGAGCTAGGAAAAGATTATGGTCTCGGAGATTCTCCGGGGTGAAAAGTTTGTCGAGGGGGATTTTGGGCAGACTTTGGAGAACCTCCAACTGGGCCTTCTCCTCAACCGACTCCCTAGTCTCACAAGCAGTGTTAGTCTTGAGAAGACCACAACTAGTCCGGACTTTCCTGACTTGGATGTAGGAGACAAAAAAGAATTTGTCTTTCCATTAATATATAGAAGACAAACTAGGACCTAAGAAAGACTTCCCGGCCAGAGTACAAAGGCAATACCAGCCGGGAGATAGAATAGACTTGAAGAAAAACAAAAGTTGAAACCAACGCAGAGTAGGTATAAACCCGAGGTACTGAAAGGCCATGACAAACCCACACAAGACCCGCCAAGAATTGGGAACCAGTTGTGTCGCGCATAACCTATGGTAATCAAGAATTTCTTGAAATGTGGAAAGAAAAGGGAGCCTAAGGTTGGCATCTAGGGCATCTATATAAACCACAATCTCACATGGGGAGGTTTGTTGGCTCTCTCATGAGTTTGAGGAAATCTGCAAGTGAAACTCACGGGGTTGATAAGAAATCGGTGAGCTAACCGATCCAGCTCGCCGGGGAGATAGAACTGCTAACTGAGGCTATACCTGCCCCCTCCGCCACGGTGGCTGAAGCCTCAGAAACTGAGCCTCTCACCCTAACATCTAGCAAAGAGCGAACCATTACCTCAATGAAAGGTACAAGACGCCCAAGACAATCGGAATAGGAAGCGCAAGGAGAACTCTCGAGGACGACAAAGCAGTGCAATAAGGAATCCTAGTACAACCCTGTGTAAAAAGACTCCAAGGATTTGCTTTGACCGCGCAGATTCCTCCCCCCGGGTGACCATTAAGGGTAGGATACCTTGAAAAATGAGAGGACGCGCCCCACCCATCAATACGGCACAACACCCAAGATAGATACTAATCCGTTCCTATGTCATCATGCAGTAGCCCCTCAGCGGTTACCTTTGACTCCTCACCTCGTACACGATATCTCGGCTCAATCCGGCGAGCCATGTACACAATTCTATCCTCCAAAATCGGGAGTTTCAAAAGCGCTCCTCCTCCACGAAGATCTCGAGATCGGTATCTAGTTTTACTCCAAATAGCATGGAGAGGGGCATCTCCCGAGATCCCCCCGCTTATTCAAACTTCATTTGTGACAAGAGAGCCTGACCTCTTGACCCCGCACGGCCAAGGACATAAAGACCTTGGGAATTTTAGGGGGAGGGGGGCTAGTGATAATCCCCAAGTCACGCCGTCTACGTGTTGGTACCCCCCACACCCCTATTAATACGCCAGGAACCCCGAGGATAGTCGTCATAGTACCCCTCAGGATAGTAAAGTTCTTGCCTAAAGGGGGGCAAGAGTGACCTGCACGCCACGACTCATAATGACCGACAAGACTCCAGAATAGGTGGCGTGATGGGACCTAGATCCCCATACATGGGGGAGACAACACAAGGAAGTGGAGTCAAGAGAAAATGAGGTAAGCTCATTCTGATTAACATATACACTACTTCTCTTCTACCACTGCTTCCGGTTCTTCTCTGGTGACCCCCCGACTAATTTAACCGTCGGAGCGGGCATGGACATCTAGGGCTTCCCCCCTCTCACCGGTACCAATTCTTGCCCCTTTTTCAATGAACCACCGCGTGGATGCCTTCGATACCAGCTCCAACCGTGAGGAGAATCTTATCAGTTGGCTTGAACCGGAAGTAACCTCGACCTTGGCCGGTTAAATGTTAAAGATAGATTACATGGTCAAGGAGGACATCACACAAGTAGTAACACTGGAAAAGACACACAACTAAAAGATTGGACTGGGAATAAATTTTGACGACTTGAAGACTTGAAGTTCAAAATTTCTGGTTTCGTAGGTTGGAAATTAGTATTTATTTTTAGAAATTTATGTCATAAAAAATTGTTCTGTCATAATTTTCTAATAAATCACAAAATTTTTATTATTTTGTTTCTCAATAAAATCAAATTTTTATAATTTGATTCTTTAGTAATTTATGAGTTGAATTTGAATGTTAATAATCATTTCAGGTTATTTTAATTTATCTAATTTATTTATTTAGTTTTGAATGTTTTGGGATTCTTATTTTTTGGATTTTCAGGAAATTTATGAAATTTTCTGAAAGGTTTGGCAAAATCTGAGATTTTTTTGGATTTTTTGGGAATTTCTGGGCTTTTTTACAATTTTTTTCTGATTTTTCTAGGGTTTTTTTTATTGGATTTTGTGGATCTTTTTGGGATTTTCTGAACTTTTACAAAATTTTCTTATTTTTCTTTTTTTAAAGATTTCTTTTGGAAATTTTTTGGAATTTTTGGTGTTCATTTTGATTGTTTTGGAATTTCATGGATTTTCCGATTTGTTTTTAGAAGTTTCTTTTTCTAATTTGTTGGGTTTTTCAAGATTTTATTCGTTTTTTATTTTTTTTGGAAAATTCTGAGTTTCTTTTTTTGGAATTTCAGCGTTTTTTTTATAAGTTTTTCTATTTTTGGGATTTATAAAGTATTTTTTGTATTTTTTGTATTTTTTTGTCAACATTTTGAACTTATTTGTGATTTTTAGTATATAGGATTTTCTGGATTTTTAGAAATTTTTAGAATTTGTCCTTTTTTCCAATTTTTTATGATTTTTCTGTATTTTTATTTTATTTTATTTTATTTTATTTTTTTTTTCAAATATATTACATTGTTTGGATTTATAATTATTATGTTTAAATTAAAGTGCCGCCACGTGGGTTGGCCTTGCATGGCATAGTGCCTTGTGTTGACCCGACCCGTTCGACTTCATGAGTCGTGCCGACACGGCCACACACAAGGCTGGCATGTTCGAAGCTTGTGTCATGCCGGACCGGCACATGTGACACCTTGAGCTTGATTGCTAGATGTAGCAAGGCTTGGGAAGAGATTTCTTGGGGCTTGACCATTAATTTAATTAGTTGTCAAACAAATAGTTCACCCCTCTGCCTAGGCCAACACAAGATGTGATATTCGCCAATGTGATATCCTGTTTTTTTTTTTTTTTGTGTAAAATAAAGAGCTACAATAGCTAAAACCTAGTTACATAGAGTTTCTAATATTCAAAACAAAATTCCTAACTTGATTTGGCATTGCTTCCAGCTTGTCAAAAAACCAACTTTTATTTGTGTTCTTTGCCATCTTGGCTCGTTCATCTGCACCATGGTTTTGGTCTCATGGAATATAGGTGATTTCCCAGTCTTGGAGGCTAGATAGCTGCCTCTTGCATTCCTTTATCGCTTCAGGAGTCCCATACTTGTTCTCAATTCTTCTTTTCTACAGCAGCCTCACCAGGTTGATGTTGTCACTATGAATCACTGCTTGCATACCTCCAGCTTGTTTCAGGCAGTTAACAGCTTCCTTCAGAACTTTGGCTTCTGCTTCAAAGCTTGAGTCTGCATCATCCAATACAGCTCCTGCAACACATAAAGGGTTTCTATTAGAGATAATGATGAAACTCAGAAAAGCCTTACCTTGCTCAGCTTGCCAGGCCGCATCTGAAAATATTAGAAACTCATGTGTTCTCCTCCACCAGCTACATTGTGCTCTGCTTGTCAGGTCTTCTATAGGAAGTGCTCTTAGTTGGAATTCTTCAGTTGCGAACAAACTTCTGCTAGCTACCAATTGGGGGTTCATGTGGTCTCCTCTAAAAATCTTATTGCACCTGGAAGTCCAAATTTGCCATAGCACATAGGATACAATGATTTTCTCAAGTTCAAAGATTTGATTGTTTCTTGTTGATTCTGCAGTTAGCCAGGATCCTTCTTGCAGGTCTTCATCTGTGATATTCCAGTTTCTTAGATACCCTACATGTTGTATGTTAGACCAAACATGTTTGCACCATCTGCATTCTTGAAATAAATGTATACCAGTTTCATTTTCAAGAGAACACATTGGACAAGGGTTATTTGGGCCAATATTTCTAGCATATAACATGCTTCTGGTTGGTAACATCATATGGAAGAATTTCCAGAGCGACTCATTTCCAAAAGGAGACATTGGTTGAGGGTTTGTGGAAAGGGTCAATCCAATGTTGGTGGAAGTATGCCAAGCTAAGGATCCTTCTACATATCTCGCTTTCCCTTGTCAATAGTCTCCACCACCATTACCCAGTAGGGCCTCATTAAAATATTTTTTTGTTTGTGATCCCCCATCCCCTTTGTTCTTTGGGTCTGCATATCCATTCCTATTTCACTAATATGTAAGATTTAGAGTTGGGAGTCCCCTTTCATAGGAAGTCTCGGCGGAGCCTGTCTATACATCATATCACCCATTCTAGTAGCCTGTTTATGGACATCCAGTATGTTAGTATGGTAGACAACATTTAGTTTAGGATGATGCTTCCTCCCATGGATAATAGTTTTGTCTGCTATGTTCCAATTATATTATGGACTTTTCCAATCTTGTTGTAGTTTTATCCAGTCTTCTCTCTTGGGTTTAAGGAGAATTAGATGTTGATCCAGATCTTGTCTTTGATAGAGCTACATGGATGATGAGTGTAAAAATATGCATCATAATATATCTATGTTGGCCAGTATTATTATTAGTTTGGTATGTAAAATTATTAACATATCGATATATGTAAAACATGCACCATCATGGCTCAATAACTAAGGTTGTCTTTGATTGCAAGATGGAAAATGGGTAGAAAAGAAAACTTTTCCACGAAAAAGTTTGCCATAGAAAAGTTTTCCGTAGAAAACAAGAAACTGGCTGTTTGATTGTACCCATTTTTCAACTACATTTTCCATGGAAAATTCTTGTTTTGTTGTTTGATTGCTCTTATTTTTTATGGAAAATCTTTCATTATTTTTTATGGAAAATCTTTCATTTTCCATGGAAAATGCCAAATTTGTTGTTTGATTGCATCAATTTTCCCAAGAAAAAGTAACATTTTCGATGGAAAATTTTTTACTTTCTCCATAGAAAAAACATATTTATTAACCTTTACACAAGATTTGGCCACCTGGAGCATGTTTGAAAGATTTCCAACCATATGGATGGAAAGAACATCGAAAAATAAGCTAGCATGTCAATTTTCATACAATTTGGGAACTTATAGGGTCTTCATCTTAATGGGTGAAAATCTATAGAAATCTTATCTGTTCAAAATTTCACCCGTTAAGACCCTACAAGTTCCAAAATTGTATGAAAATTGACATGCTAGCTTGTTTTTCGATGTTCTTTCCATCCATAAGGTTGGATTTCCTCAAAATACTGTGCAAGTGGGCCAAAACGAGGCGACCACACTTTCACAGTGATAAGGCCGGCCGCATCATATCATGACCCTATATATATATATATATATATATATATATATATATATATATATATATATATATATATATATATATAGGGTCATGATATGATGCGTCGGCCTTATCACTGTACAAGTGCGGTCACCTATTTTTGGCCCACTTGCACAGTATTTTGAGGAAATCCAACCGTATGGATGGAAAGAACATCGAAAAACAAGCTTGCATGTCAATTTTCATACAATTTTGGAACTTGTAGTGTCTTCATCTTAAATGGTAAAATTTTGAACATGTAAGATTTCTATAAATTTTCACCCATTAAGATGAAGACCCTACAAGTTCCCAAATTGTATAAAAACTAACATGCTAGCTTATTTTTCGATGTTCTTTTCATCCATATGGTTGGAAATCCTTAAAATACTATGCAAGTGGCCAAATGGCATGTGACCTTACTTGCACAATAATCCGACCGGCCTTATAATATTAGCCCAGTATATATATATATATATATATATATATATATATATATATATATATATATATATATATAGTCCTGATATCACGCTTAACGAGGGATACATGCATTGATATTAGCCTCTCGTTTGGTACTGGAGCATGTTTGAAGGATTTCCAACCCTATGGATGGGAAGATCATCGAAAAATAACCTAGCATGTCCATTTTCATAGAATTTGGTAACCGATTGGTCCTCCCACTTAATGGTTGAAATTCTGGACCATTCAGATTTCTATAAAATAAGAACCGTTAAGTGGGAGGACCAAATGGTTACCAAATTGTATGAAAATGGACATGCTAGCTTATTTTCCGATGATCTTCCCATCCGTATGGTTGGAAATCGTTCAAACATGCTCTAGGGGGCCAAATGAGAGGCGACCGGGAATGCACAGTGATCCAACCGACCACTTAATATCACGTATGTATATATATATATATATATATATATATATATATATATATATATATATATATATTTGTCTGATGTAGAAGCTAGAATTTGTTTCCAATCGGTCACCTCCCATTACATTTTGGGCATGTTTGAAATATTTCCAACCATACGGATAGGAAGATTATCGAAAAATAAGTTAGAATGTCCATTTTCATACAATTTGGTGACCGTTTGGTCCTCCCACTTAATGGTTGAAGTTCTGAACCGTTCATATTTTTATAAAATAAGAACTGTTAAGTGGGAGGACCAAACAGTTACCACATTATATGAAAATGGACATGCTAGCTTATTTTTCGATGATCTTCCCATCCATACGATTGGAAATCTTTCAAGCATGCTCCAGAGGCCAGAATGGGAGGCCGACTGGAAATAAACAGTGTCCGACCTGCTTGATCTTATCAAGGGTCTATATATATATATATATATATATATATATATATATATATATATATATAAACATAAATTTGAAACACCAATCAAACATAAATAAAAAAACTAAATACATAAATTTCAAACTGAAATTTGAAACAACCCAATAAAAAGCATGTTCACATATTTCCCCAATGTTGAAGGTTCACATATAAAAAGTTTGAGTAACTAAGCATGCTCACATATAAAAAGCATGTTAACATAATTCAAAGTACACATTTCTTCCAATAAAGCAAAACCATAATCCTAGACATGGATCACTTGTCGTGCTTGCGATTGACCCAACTACGCAAAAAACGCTTCATTATTAATCTCAAGGAAAAAATGACTCTCTTCCTTGTCATGCACAAATATTTGCATTTGATCCATAACATCATCATCCACAAGACCTAATCCTCAGACTTTATCTAGGATTGCTTACATATCGACACGACTTTGAGTTGCTTGCTCCTTGAATGCAATGGCCATTTCTTGGGAGGATTGAGCCATAATTTTAAGGGCCAAGGCGGCATCATCCATTGGTTTCCCACGTTTACGTTTAGCTCTAAAGCCTCTCCCTTGTGCGGCTTCATTGGGGGTATTGGGCGCGTTTGAGTGAGTTGGTTGTGCTTCCTCCAACTCATCTTCATCCCCTAGATCGACTTCCACTAGGTTGTTGATTTCATCTTCATTCATTTGTATAAGTCATTCCTCGTGATAGCTCGATCTCCAGTTGTGATGTCATTGCCAAAAATGGTAGCCAAACCATAGTAGCGAGGACATGACTTCTCCTTCAAATTTTTTGCATCCAGATTATCCTAAAAAATAATGAGACATAAAACCATAAGAAAAAAATAAACAACAAGAAGTGGATCATCATAACCATAAGAAAGTAATAAACAACAAGAACCAATACACACAGTCAAGTAGGACTGATTAATATTCAAGTATTGATTCATGAAACTACAATCTGTCATATGGCCAGAGGTTCATTTCTTAGTAGAGGGAAAGCGAACACTTTTGACCTTGGCAAATTAAAAGAAAACATAAACAAATCAAAAGAAAAAAAATAAAAAAGTAAAGTTTGCAAAAACCAATAGGACATCATCTACACAATACAAGGCAGAACGAATATACAACATATTTACCAATATAAAAGTTTTCTTGCTGAAGTTCACAATGATAAGCTGACAACACTATCAATTAAATCATATGGTGGAAATATGATGATGAAGCATAATTTTATTTCAACAATTTATTTGAAAATTACTAATTTTTTGGATGTGGAATGTCATGGCATCTAATAGGACATATAATAATATAAAGACAAAATTTATGATTAACCAAATATAAAAGTTGGGAAATTCTGATTATTTCCCCAAAACCATAAATAGAAGCTTAGGTGCAAACCAAGTGGAACACAGCTAAGTGGAACACAATTTTTAAACTTGGCCAACAAATTCATGTTAATAAAACTAATACCAGAGGATGTCAATTCTTATGCCTGTTCTGTGATCCTGAGAAGTCTAGGGCCTCTCTCAGTCGAATATTAATTATATTAATAATAATAATAATATTAATAAATGACTGATAAACACTTATAAAACTATATAAAAAAGAAACTCTAATGTCGGAGAAGAAATAGTAGAAAAGGATACTTACTTGAAGGTGCTTCTCCCAAACAAGAGGATTCGTTGTGACTCGGTCGTTTTCATCCAACCCAAACCTACTCGTCTTGAACAACTCTGTGATCTCCTTGTAATATGTTTTGAGAGTCTTCAACCTAGCCCTCACATGAGCAACTCCTATTCCAATACCTAGATTGTTCCTCTACAGGGACATTAGCATCAATGTGAGTACCGTCCATAGCACCCACGACATCCTATTAGAGGTACAATATATTTTAGTGATAAGTATCTAAATCCTAATAGAAACAGAAACAATCTTATTAGTATAAACATCTAACCTGAAAGTAACAGATTTATGCACCCTAGATTGCCCATTAAATTTTTGCACCACCTACCACAAGTCTAATATTTTTTAAAACAAGCTCATATAGATGCAGTACCAAGGAAGGTAAAATGAACCATTATGATTAATCAAGCTCCTGCCCACAGTGTGGTCATTTTGGTATATAAAAATATTTTTATATATTAATGTATAATAGGTAGGAAAAGAACCATCCAGCAATTGAAATTTACATGTGCATTACAATTTTTCCAACTTCTCAACTTTCAGGAGTGGAACCATGGTAAATATACCATCTTAATAAAATAAATTCAATTTTGTTTGAATGCAACCTTACCACCTTTCTTTACCTTCTTTTGATAACTTTTAAAATGTAGAAACAACAACAGCATATATTCCACTTCATGTTCAAGTTTTGCATAGTATCTGATAGAAAGTCTTCATATTTCAAGAGAATATGGTATTTTCCTATGCACTTGATATACTTTGAAATCAATCCTATTTTCAATCTGGGAAGCTCATCAGAAACTAAAACCAACTAGATACTATGGGTCAAAGTGAGTGGCTTATAAAGTGAAAATACAAGAGCAAATTGTCTTGCTAATATTTTCCTTTAATCTTTATTTTATTTCCTAATATTTGCTAATATGCAGTGATCGCAAACAGTGAGAAACAACCAAACAAGAAACAAAACCCTAGAAAAAGAAAAACATTTGAAATCAAACCAAATAACAATAAGCGCATGGAGCTCACCAGGATCGCAAAGCTGGTAGAATCTCTCCACATCTGTAACAACAACAAAAACAAAAACAAAAAGAGAGCTCAATCACCAATAAATCAAAACAATATCCAGAAATCCAAGGAAAAAAAACCAAATCCATAGGTGGGGAAGGAAAGACCGGTGGTGAGAGCCTTGATCAAGCAAGCACAACGACTAATTTTCGTTGTTCCTTAAGTGATGAGCGCTACGGAGAAGGAGAGAAAGGAAGAGGGAGAGAGAGAGAGAGGAATTCTCGGTGGTGGGAAGGTTCGATGAGCGCCGCGGAGAGGGAGAGAAAGGAACTAGGGTTTTTGCCTTCTCGGGTGGATGTCAGGAGCTGAGCCCTTTTTGGTTTTTGTTTTTTTACAAAAAAACCCCCTTTGTTTTTCCTGGAAAACTTTTCCCATGGTGGAGTCAAGAAAAGTTTTCCACTCATTTGAAGGGAAATATGGTCACATGATAGGGTTTGCGGAAAAGTTTTCCACAGAAAACTTTGGCAATCAAACAACTCAAAAGGTTGGAAAATCACTTGTGGAAATGTTTTCCATGGAAAAAAGTGACAATCAAACACAGCCTAAGTTTCATTAGTAAAATGGTAGTCTTTATGAGTTTCAATGGAAAACATTATTGCAAATCAAATATAAAGTCCAAGGCCAACCAACATAACATGGGTAAACCCAACATGAATGGCAAGCAGCCCAACTTCAACCCAAATAAAACAAGGCTCACTAACACTCCAACTCTAGCCATCAATAGGCAGGGGCTGCACACATGAAGCCCAACTCCAACCCAACAATTAACAACAAACCAAGGCCCAGAAGATGGCAGCCCAGAAATCAGTCCAAGTTATCCAACAATCAGCCCAACAATCAATGAACCAATGAACAGCCCAGCAAGCAATCAAAAACTTATCAAAGGGGGGTTACCCATCAATCCAGTGGCTAGGATTGGAGGTAAGAGGCATCAAAAATAAAGCAAGAAGGGAAAACTAGGGTACGACGGCCAGAGAGAAAAGAGAGAGAAAAAAATCAGGAGATTGGAAGAGGCGGCGGACAGAGGCTCCGCATGAAGAAATTCGGCTCGCTTCATCACCTCTCGCAACGCTCCATGGTCATGCGAGGCTGAAATTTCCTTGGATTGAGGCAAGAGGGGAGATTTGATCAAACTCAATTGTGGGCATTAACATCCTCTGAATTCATATATAGTTGAACATATTTTGTTTGTGTCTATGGTTTGGTTCTTTGGTTGGTCAATGGTGTGGTAAACTAGTTTGGTATTGTGGATTATTTGGAAGTTCCTTTTATTTGCAATTGATGAACAGGTTGCCATTTAATGAGTTGGAACTTGTTATGTTAGATGCTTTATTGAGCATAGGTTGATTAAATCTTGGAGTTCTCCTTGATTAATTATTTCTTATGATTATGATGCATGCATGCTTAAGTAAAATTGGAAAACCATAGATAATTAGAGGATTTTAAATGCTCATATTGGGGAGGCAAATTGAACCTAGAGCCTTGGTCTCTCTCTGTCATTGTTTGTTTAATTAAAAGAAATCAGTTTTTAAATTAATCTTTCTAAAGTATAAATCAAGTAATTCTAATATAGTCTTCGTCATTTGATCTTGTTTTGTTTTGTTTTCCTATTCCTCCCTGTGGATCGACCTTGATAACCCGAGTACTATAATTTGTCAATCGCCTTCAATAAAGAGCATAACTGCATAACAACGAAAAGCAGGCGATCAATGGAGACAAAGAATTCATAGCCGACCCCATCTAGTATTGGATTAAGGCTCTGTTGTTGTTGTTGTTGTTCTCTCTTGGGTTTGTTCCCATAGATTGTCATTCCTAGATAATTTAGAGGTAATGTCCCCAACTTATAGTTCATGATCGCTGTCATTTCCTCAGGGTTTTGTATTGATTAACCTATCGGGATCATCTCTCTCTTGTTGTAGTTAATTATGAGACAATTACTAGCACAAAAAGAAGTGGGGAGGGGTGGTCTCCTCTCTCAAGCCTTTGTGATGAGTAACATACCCCGTGGTTGTTCCATTAATGAGAAATTAGAATTAGAGGAGTACAGAATGGTTCGGGTCTAGCTGATCAACTTTGGGCAAAACCCTATGGCTGTCATGATTTCCAGAAGGAATTCCCAATCCATTATATCGAAAGCCTTCTCAAAGTCCACTTTCATGAGTACACCCTTTTTCCTTTGTATGCTTTATCATGAAGATTAGTTTTTCTTTTGCTATGATGCTATTATGGATGCATCTACCCTTGATGAATGTTGTTTGGTTCTTGTCGACTAAACTAGAATAACTGATTAAAGTCAATTTTCCAGCACTTTGGTAATGATCTTCATCGAACAGTTGAGTAGGTTAATCAACATGTAGTCCTTTATGGTTATGAGTGTCACCATTTTAGGGATTAGAATTTTATTGGCCCAGCTGATTCTTTCCAGATCTCTAGCTCTTTGATGTTGTTCTTGGAACATTTGGAGAATGTCCTCCCATATAAAATCCCACCCATGCTGGTAAATTTGCATTAGGAAGTCATCGGGGCTTGAGGCATTATCAGGGTTTAGTTCACTAATCACCTTACAGATATCCTCTTTTGTAAAGTGGTTATCTAGATGTAGCAGACATGTTCTCTGTCGGGATTCTAATAGCATATCCCAATATGTAGTATGTCGCATCTCCCTTTTGGAGCCAAAGAGTTTGGTGAAGTATCTAAAGATTGCTTCAGTGATCTCCTCGTGGTTTATGAGAGTTCTACTATGTTCGTTGAGCTATGCTATCCAGTTGACGTTCTTCTTTTGGTTAGCTGTGTTGTGAAAAAAATGGGTGTTTAAGTCTTCTTGCTTCAACCAATTAATCCTGGAGCATTGACAGCAATGATCGATACTCCTCTTCCCTAATGATGGTTTCATACTTACCTTTTGTGGTGAAGGAACTGGAGTTCCTCCTCTTAAGTAAGCAGTCGTGCTTTGTTGGTGATATCTGTCTATTCCATGAGGCGTAGGAGGGTTCTTTTATGTTGTAATGCTCTTCTTAATGTTCCATGTGCCACTTCTTAAGTCTTCTCCTAATGAGGATTAGTTGTTTTGCCACCTTATAATCCCCACTCCGATCATATACGCATCCTTGCCACCATGTTTGGATCATATTCTAGAAAGTATATGATTTTGACCAGTCTTGGTTAAAGCGGAATGGGTACTTCTTCAAGTCATGTGGGCTGCAATATAGGAAGATAATAGTATGGCTTGAGCGGACCTAGGGTAATGTGTGTTGTGGTATCCTCAAGAAAGATGTGACCTAATCCATTGATAGTAGAAACTTGTCCAACCTAGCAAAGGACAGTGTTGAGCGGCCATTTATCAATGTGTACTTTCTTCCTACTAGTGAGGGATCGTATAGTTGTAGATTGTTGATGAGATTATTAAACGAGTCTTGGTCTTGTGGGTTAGTAGGAACAGTGTTTCTTTCTTCAGATTCCCTCGTTAAGTTGAAGTCTCCTCCTAGAACCCATGGGCCTTGTCATCTATTCCTGATATCTTTAAGTTCATTCTAGAAATCTCCTTTTTGTGAGTGTTTACAGGTTCCGTATACTGTTGTGCACATCCATTGTTTTTTTGTTAGAGGGGTCCTCAAGAATTACCATTACCGAGTATATGTCAACAAAGTTATCGATCAACGTCATATTTTTTGCTTTCCAACATATACAAACATCCACCGCTCATATCAGTAGCTGGTACACAGCCCTTACATTGTAGGAGTTACCCTTATTGATTTCCATAGTGTATTATTAATTGAGAAGAGTTTAGTATCTTTTAGACAAAACACATCAATTCCATAGAGTTTGATGAAGTCCTTGACTAGGAAATATTTTTTACACTTCCCTAGTCCCCTTATATTCCATGATGATTTTCATAATCACACTTATTTGAGACTTTGTTGTGTGGTTTAAGGTCTATGGGTCGTTGTTGCTCCCCTAGTGACCCTTGGTTTTTTTAAGTCTCTATGTGCCTCATATGCTTCAGAATAGGGGAGACAGATCCCTCCGTATTCTCTAGGTTAACCCCCACAAGCAGCGCATCCGACAAAAATTCCCTATCAAGCCATTCAGATAGAGTAAGAGGGACTATAGATAAGGGGGAGGCCACACTTTCGAGATCTATAAGATCCATTCTCCTCTTTGAACCAGTTGGTTGGGGGTGTTCCAGGGAACTCTCTTGTGCATGATCATTCCCGGGTGTGACTCCCTTGTTATTCCTTGGTCTCCCTCTAGGTCTTGGCTGATCAACGCGTGTCTCCTCTTCACTCCCAATGGTCTTGGTTTGGGTCTATTAACCCTCATGTAGCTTCATTCTTGGGTCTCCAATTACTAATGTACCTAAACATTGGTTATCATCTTGGCCCCTTCCTTGGCAGCATTAAATTCTATGCCTCATCAAAGATTAAACTCCAAGAGCCTCTTAAATCAATGCCAATACCTCTCCAAATTGTAGACAATTATTTTCTTTTGGGGTTATTTGGTATGATGAAAGGATAATTGGTTGATTAAGCCCATTTTTTCATTAATATTGGACTTAGGGGCATCATTTACATGATTTTTATCAACTGGGCCCTGGTTTTCGAGGAACTAGGTCATTTTTATGGACCTAGGCCGAAATGGCTGGTAATGGGAGAGGGGCCGCTCGCGGTGGGCTTTGGTGGGCTTTGTGTTCTGCATGTGGTTCCGTCAGGCCAATCTTCGTAGCATTTTGTGACTATGCTGTGTGGGACCCACATTTGCGCTTGGTATGGGTTGATTAGCTTCCGTTAGCTAATGAGGAGCACCGCAATCGCATGAGGGACCCAACTTGTTTGGGGTCCTATTCATGCCATTTGTCCCTCCTGTCAGCCATTCAAAACGTTGATTAGGCTCCAAATTATCACGCTCAAGGTCCCTTCTATGTGCGACATCTCCTTGTCATGCTTCATGGAAGAAACCGTCCAGGGCTCCCTTTTGGTTCGCGTCATCATCCTTGAAAAAGAAGACAAAGACCATTGACTCGTTTGCCTTGGAGGATGCCATCTAGCATCCCTTTTCCACCTCAGCGTCAAACGACCTGTGGTGACACGTGACGTAGCAAGCTGTCTCACCTTTCTCTGCCCCTTCGTCAGGTATGACCCCTGACCACTGTCGTTCACAATGGTATATAGTAGTTCGTTGGCTACTGCGACGTGGTGGACCGGTCATCACCACACCACCCACCATTTTTTGGAATGTTCCCCTGCCCCTTTCCTTGTGAAAAATGTCGTTGCTCCTCCCAAGTCGTCACTTAGCCAGAGGGGCGTTGAAGTCGCTGATTGGAGCTTTCCCTTCTCTTTTCTAGTCAACCTTAGCATCTCCTCCTCCTCCCCGTACTTCCAGTCACCTTCATTTCCCTGGTTCATTGTTGTCCCATTTGTTCCTCCCTATCCTTTTCGCCAACCACTGGACCATGATAATTCCAACTTTTCTCACCATCAATTCCATCCATATCGTATATCAAAGGCTTCTTATGCTTTAGTGGATGAAGCATAGTAGCTTCTTCCCCCTTCTCACCCTCACAACCTCACGGATGCCATCCGTATACGTCGCTCCCCGGCTGTCGACGAAGACTAGCTCTTTGATGGGCTTCAGAACCCTCATTGTCGTGTCATAGTTCCTACAAAAGAGGGGAAGGTATCATATCTCGATCCAGTGTATCTCTCCATCTGATTTGGTTGGATTCCAAAGATTCAGCGACCATGGCGCCAAGGTGAGGGTTGAATCCTATAGTTCCATCGGTCCAACTACTTCCAGGTCCCTCGCAACAGTCGATGATGGACACGCGACGATATAGTGACCATCCCTGAACTCCTTTACGCTCTAGGTCCAGTTGTCATCACAAATTATCTTTAGCTCCACCGTGATCGTCCTTCCATTGATGATGTTGTCCTTGATCTTTGATACAGAGACGATGCTAAATCTCTTAAGTTGTTCTTTCCCTTCACCACTTCACTATCAAGAGTAAATGAAATATAATGGTGATCGGGTTCCTAAGTGATCTCTGGGGCCTTCCTTTCTAACTTGAGCTCCAATGCAGGGCCTGGAGCGACGCTTGAGTTGCTTCTTTGTCTTTCTCTTTCCCTTTGCCATAATCCTTGTCCTCAGTGGCCTTGGATGTCCTTATATCCATATCATTCCGGCAATCGACAGCTCTATGGTCCACTCCTCTGCATTGCCAATATGTGGTGGATTTGCGACTCCCAATGGAGTGCTGCCTTTGTTGTAAGCTTTGGCTACACACTACGACATGGCCTTTTGGTGTGTGGACCTTTGGCGGTGAACGATGATGGGTTCATTGCATTGTTGGGGTCTTGGTTCACTACTCTATTGCCTCCTTTTGAAGTGCATCTTCGTCCAACCTTCCTCATTGTTGGCTAGGGATGGAGGAGCTCTTAGGGTCTTTAGTGTAGAGTTGAGGAAGTTAGGGTCACTCCCTCACAATGCATCAACGTGTGAGTGGCCCTCACTCAGTGGACATGACCGAGAAAAAGGCTTATAGTGTGATGGTGAGGGATCATTCATAGCTGGATGGAGGGGAATGGCCTTGATACCTTTCTCGTACGGGGTGTTGGCTTACATTTCCACACTCTGGCAATGTTGAATTGTTGATCTTAACTCGTCGGAGTGGTTCATCAGAGAAGATGACTGGAAATCACTCCACCCAGGATAATATAAGTATTCTATTTTTTTATGTTTTATATTTCATGTGTCTTGGTTTCCTATTGATATTAATAAATATGGCTTATCTACTTTTTATAAAAAAAATTAAAGAAAAATAAGTTGAGATTGAGTGGCCCAAATAGACATCAAACAATGAAATTTGATTTACTGTGTTGTGTGCTTTGGTGTTTGTACACTTGAGTTAAAGAATGCAATTCAAAGTAATACAGCTTGAACGAGCAACGTCATGAAGTAATACATATATATATATATATATATATATATATATATATATATATATATATATATATATATATATATATATACTTTTGAGTTTTTTGAAAATATATTATGATGGGGGTAAAAGTGTGAAGATACGTAGCGTTCATCTACAGCAACCAAGTGTCCAGATCCTGAAGCAGCATGCCCCCACAAGATGATCCAGTGCTTGATCAAACAACTTATTGGCATCGCCCACATAGAGCCGTTCAGCGAGTCACCTAAACATGACTCCTTGGTCCTATGCACCAAGCCGGTCTCCCGTGGCTCACCAGGGGCTGGTTTCTCGGTCCCCTTTCAAATATCATGATCGCGGAAGATCTGGGAGAAAAATAACAAAGCTCTTGATTAACGGGCACGTGCCTTGAGTGATGGCTTACGTCCCAAGAAATCTTGACCTATATAAGGAAGTTGCTACAGTAAGACAAGACACAATCACAACAAACCCTAAAAAAAATGGTGAAAAGGAGCGTCTCCACTCGGAGGAGAAAGCAAGCCATTGATCCTCACGCTCATCCTCAATCTCTCATTAGATTTATGTATCCATCTTCTCTTAAATGCCTCAAAAGGCATCTGTAAATGATAGTGCAACCCCCGCACCCCGTGGTTTTTTCCCCGCTGTTAGGGGTTTTTCCACATTAAATTTTTCTCTCTCTGTGAATGCTTGCTTGGTCTTTGCCTTCTTCGTACTGTTCAAGGGTCCCAACCTCTAATAAATTCAACCGTTGGTGCAAGACCGGTCTTCGATCTCGAGGCAAACTGATTTCAGCATCAACAGTTTGGCGCCGTCTGTGGGGACTCCTGAACGAGAAGTCATGGCAACCCTGAGAAAGTCGAAGAGGATACAAGGCCACGAGCTTCGAGGAGGGACATCAACCGATCCACCGGCGGCGGTGCGACAGCTGAAGTTCCTAATCATAGCGATCAACTACTTCACCAAGTGGGTGGAGGCGGAACCATTGGCGTCCATCACACAGAAGGCCTGCCAGAACTTCCTATGGAGGTCAGTTGTGTGCCGGGTCGGACTCCCAGTGGCGTTCATCACAAACAACGACAGCCAGTTCGACAACCCAGCGTTCAAGAAATTCTATACTGACTTGGGCATAGAATCGAGGTTGACCTCGGTCACACACCCCCAAGCCAATGAGCAAGTCGAAGTTACCAACAGAACGCTCCTTCATAGCCTGAAGACCCGGGTACTCCGGAATGGGACCACATGGGTAGAAGAAGTACCGGGTGCATTGTGGGCATACCGGACAACCGAAAGGAAACCTGCCCGTGAGACACCGTTCGCCCTGGCCTTCGGAGTTGAAGCAGTGCTCCCAGCGGAAGTTGCAATACCCCCCCCCCCCCCCCCCCGGTTACAATCCTATGACCAGGTGAACAAAGAATAGCAGCTTAGATCGGAGCTCGACCTCCTAGAGGAAAGACGGGATTGCGCGAACATCCAAGCAGCCGCATACCGACAAAAGGTAAAGAAATTCTACAACACCAAAGTCAAAGAAGTAACTTTCCAAGTCGGAGACCTGGTCTTGAGGGAGAATAAATTCAAAGGTAACAAAAGCAAGACTGGAAAGCTAAACAGCAACTGGGAAGGCTCTTATATTGTAAAAGAAATTATACAACCAGGCACCTATTGGCTTACCAAGATGGATGGGCGGAAACTCAAGCGCCCGTTCCACGCAGAACATCTGCGAAGGTATTATCAATGAAACTAATTATTATCTCTCCAATGTTACCCTATATTACACTATAGCGCTATTCTCCTGTAATCTGTTTATGTGATTTGGCGATGTGAAAGGGCATTTCCTCCTAACGAGGAGGGCAGATGATCATCTCGAGCCTAAAACTCACACGCCAAAACAACGCGGCTCCCGGGAAACTGGTATTAAAGAAGTCCTTCTAAGAGGCACAATCCACCTGAGGGCCAAACTATACGCACCTAAGTGCAATCATGCTCCCCTTGATCAGATAAAGTCAGCCACTCCCTCCATATTTGTAGGTGAGTGCTATCCCCCCGGCCCGGCGGTAACACCTAACGCAACCAGCCCAGGTTCGCAGGAGAGGATACTCCAACTATCCCTCTACAAGGATGAATGTTCCCTCCCAGACTAAGCTCGAACGCCAAACGCGACCGGCCCAATCCCAGGGAGGAGGCTACTCCAGATACAGGTAACGAAAAGTGTGGCCTATAGCCAGCTCCGGAGCGAGAGAACAGGAAGTAAAGAGCTCCCTCCACGAACAACAAAACAAACAACAGCATGACATTCACAGGTAACGAGAAAAGAAACGCAGCCATGATTTTATTAATAAGAAGGTAAAAAGTTGTTACAACTCAAGGCAGTCGCCTACGGGAGGCCCCCAAGGGTCACGTCACCAAGTTCTGGACTCCCACTAGGCTGAGGGCCAAGGGCCAACCGCTTCATGCACCGGTTATGGCCAAGGATGCGGACATCGAACACGTCATCTTCGTGGAGGATGAAGATAAGCAGGGATGTTTAATGCTTGGCCATACATCCGAAACGACATGCGACATTTGGCCACCTACCCTCCATTAATCCCGACGAGAATCCCCATGTGTAATGATGCCACTATTGAGAATCCAAGAGTCGCCCATGCTTAAGGCCCCGAAAGTCAAGAGGTCGCATCAGAACCCCGCGCGAAGGGGGGATTGGGGTGCCGACCTCACCAGCATAAATCCCATGTCAAGATACAAGGATACACAAACTTCACCCAATGGTCACCCGCCACGCGTGAGGGCCCCCACAGATCAAAGGAAAAAAGAACGGAGATAATGCATTATGAATAAGCAAAAACATACAATCGGTAAAAGGCACAACCCCCATACAGGAAGAAAAACAAAGTACATTGAAAATCCAATCTCTCCGAGAGCATGAGGGCGCGATTGAATCCTCCGTGAAGGATTTAGAAGGACTCGGCAAAAGCAACATCTTCATCTCCTCCTGGACGGGAGCAGAAGGCCAAAGCGTTCGGACTCCCGTCTCGCGTGAACATGTCAACCCGGAAGGTGGTGTTCCCAAGGTACAAGAAGATCAGACAATCTCCCACTGAGACACGATGGTCTGCCAAGAAGCGAGTCCAGCCATACAAGAAGAGTACCTCCCTGGAGACTATTTCCTAGTACAACATCACGTCCCATTCATTCCACCTGGGGCCCCTCAAAATAGCGATCGAGCTCCCTCTCCTGAGGTCACGGACTCGGCGGCTGAAACGTTGTTGAAGACGAAACTGGGAGAAGTGATGGGAAGTGTTGAACACTATGTGGAAAGACAAGGGCTGGTTTTCCGCCATCGCGAGATGATAGTAGGTACGCATGAACCCGGGTGGCAAAGGCACTTAAATATCATGACCGCCACGCCCTCGGAATGTGTAACGACGTTTGGCCAACCCTCTCCCCCATCGGGAGAAGCAGGGTGCGCCCGGGAACTCACCCCTAGCCACAGGTATTATTTCCGATAAGCAATAAATTTGCATACCGGGAAGGGTAATAAGCTCACATCGAAAAAGTCAAAAAGAAGTAGGGGAGTCGGGCAGGGTGATAACATAGTAGACGCAGACGCTTCGGACCAGATGAAAAGAAAGAGCAATACACACATGCATTCATGCAAACTATAACAACCAGAAAATACAGATAATGTTCGTGGTTTTGACATGGTAAGGACACGCAACAAGGCCCTACTCATCCTTTACTAAGCTCTCTCCCGAAATAGTATAGTCCGCCAGCGAGATGGTTGCACCACCTTTCCGCAAGAATTTTTGAATCAAGAGGGCAGCCTGGCCTCTTTGCCAAATTTTTTGAATCAACGTTGCTTACTGAATGCAGTGAGAAGTGAGGATCGGCATGGACCCCCGCGATAGTCCTTGCTCTACACACAGCTTATCAAGGCATTCCAGCATAGTGATTTCGAAGCCCCAACTCCTTTGCTCTTGCTCTTCGTAGGCCTCACAATCTGCAACAATAAGGGGGAGGGGGATCCGGTGTCAGCTCCTCACCGAAAACCATTCCCAAGGGAATAAAAATTAAACATGAACCAAGTCCCTACCTTTCGCTTGTTGATTGCGTAACGACCGGATGGCAGCCCCGTAAGCTATTTCTCTTAAAGCATCAGAAACCAGTTCAACAGTGTCCACATCGAAAAGTAACAATACCTTTCAAAGTCGGGGGAGAGGAAGCCCCCACAAGGAATAATAAAGGCTAGGTTGTCCCTCACCTGGTTCCAGCTCGAAGCCAGGGATCTCGACGCAGGTTCCTGGCCCCGCTTCTTCACCTTGCAAGATAAACTCAGGGTGATGACCCCCAACACAAAGACCAAAAGGAATAGCGGAAGTCAAAAACACGAGAAGGAGGAGAAGGTACTCGCGGGATCTTCTTCGTCAATCTCAATGACAGGAGGGTTGGATCCCAGAGGGCATGCAGGAGTAGACTCTGTCAGGGCTTCGGCACATCCTCCTGCCAAGGCAGGGGCCTCTACTCCTTCGCTAGCCCCCTCGACAGGGAAAGGAACCTCAGCGACGACCATCCCCGGTGGCGAATCGACCTGCCAGGTCACGACGTGTTTAGATCCAGCTGCGCAAGAGTTAACAGTGGTAGTGCCAGCAGCGCTGCGATCCAGCGGCGATTCATCGCTCTCTGGCGGCAAGCTAGGCGCCTCAAGAGGACCAATGGAGGCCCATTCGACGGTTATGTCGCGCCCTTCCCCATTAACACCCTGCTCCAAAATCGGGCACCCAAGGGCTGACTCGACAGTTGATTCAGCCATTGTCGCACCGGCAACGGAGGTCGAGGGCCTTTCCTCTCCGACAACTGCGATGATAGGGTCCAAGACGCTCAAACTGGCTCAGCACGATATACCCCCAAATAAGATAATAAACAGCGGCAAGAGAAAAGGAAAAGTTACCTCTGCGGGCCGCCTCTGCCTCCTCTTCGGAACCAGAAGAAGTGGAGGGTGAATCTTTCCTCCTATAATACAACTTCACCACCTAAGCATACGTCAGACGACCAAAGTTGATTGAAGGATCCCTCCCCTGCAAGGTCTAGAAGACTTCGAACACACCTTGACTAACCTCTTCAGTGTACTCGTCGAATTCCTTCTCCTTCCTCCTCAAGGATTCTTCCAGCACAGGAATCCAGGCCCTCAACCCGTCGGCCTCCCCAGCGCGAAGGGTGGCCTCCTCCCGGGATGAGGCCAACGAGGATTGGGGGCTATCCTTCTCCCGCTCAGCTCAATTTAACTCTATCTTGGTACAGCGGAGGAGTTAGTCGCTCGTAGTCTCCTTCTCGGAAGGAAGGGAATTACACTTATTCTCGAAGCGGATGACTTTTGAGTCAGCCTCCTCTAGCTTGGTCTTCACATCCTCAAAGACCTGATGTGAAGCGGCGTTAGCCTTCGTAAGTGAGGCGCATTCTTTCAAGCTTGTATCCCGTTCATCAAGAACCAGCTTCTTCTCTTCTTTCACTTTTTCAAGGTGGGAGTTCGACTCGGCTAGACTCCTCTCAAGAAGGTGGAGGGTGCTCTTCAAGCTCTCATACTCCTCTGAAGTCTCCTTTACTCGAGCGGAGGCTTCCTTATGAAGCCTGAGAACGCGATCTCTTTCATCTTTCAGGCCCTTCAACTCCGAGGACTTGCCATGAAGCTTGTCAGTAAGCCCTCGGATGGTATCCTCCAATTGGTTTATCATCGCACTCCGCGGGTCGCCCCTTTCAGCCAAATAGGCTGCGCGATCCCCACATAAGAATGCCTGCAGAAGTTGAGCTCAGCACAAGGGCTCCAATTAATAGAAAAGGGATCAATTGACAATTAAAGAGCTTATTGTGGCCATAGACGAACGAAAGTGGGCGGCAACCTCCTCGCTATCAAATCGATGAATGTGGGCGCGAATATCATCTGAGTGAAGGGTCCTGAGGAATCCCTCAACCGCCACCGAGTCAACGTTCAAAGTGGTATCGATCCGACGGACGGAGCGGAGTCTCCCTATTTCCCGGACCTCGCCCCCGTCAGGCTGGACGGCCGGCCCTACCCTCGAGGCCCCTGTGATGAATGAATAAGAGTCGAGAACCTTCATTTTTGGCATATCCTAATCCTACAATATCAGAGAGAAGCATAACTGGAACGTTAGCGGCCCCAGAGTCCTTTTCCACCCTTTTAGACCTCTCCCCCAACGGAGGTTCCGCATCAGATCGGCCGAGAGCCGCGAGACCCGAGGGCACATCGGAAACAGAACAGACAATCCGGTCAACCAGCACTTCTAAAGGAACCACTGGGCCCGATGAGGGGGGCAGGGAAGGTCCTGTTTCCAAGGCAGGGGTAAGATCCGATGTGCTGACCACAGGGCCAGATATATCGAGTGCTCTGACCACTTTCTTCTTCTTGGGCACCAATGAGCCCTCCCCAGGGTGATGTGAAACACGATCAGCCTCTAGCTCAGGGGTCGCCCTCTTCCGAGAAGCCAGCGTGCCCCCCTTGACCTGGGATCCCTCAGCGGCTTCAGCCTCACCGCCCCCAACCAATCCCCTACGCGCTTGGAAGGCCACGCTGATCGGAACATCATCGGAATCATCCTGTGATCCCTCCACAAATTCCTTACCCGCTTTCTCAAGAGGACCCCCAGATTCCTTTCTTTTCTTCCGCCCCTCCCGGGCAGCCCTCTTCGTTGCCTCCACAGCCAATACGCCTGCCAATATTGCCCTGACCATCTTCTCTACGGACATCGCGTTGCTTGTAGCCAAGAAAGCAAAAGAAATCATGAAGGGTCAGCAAGCGACCAACTAGGACATAATCATACAATCGAGCTCCGAAGGTCCCTACCAAGGGCCATATAGAGACCGCATTCCTGAAGCCGCTGGACGGTTAAATATTCGTTAATCGGAACATTCTGGAATTCCTCAAATGACTCCAGCCATTTCTTCTCCTCTAGACTTAACTTCTCCTTATTCGCGACGTGAGTCCGAGGAACACCCCACTCCACCGGGAACCCCCACCCGTCGATATTGGAGACAAAAAAGAATCTACTCTTCCATCTCTTTATTAAATCTGGCACGGGACCAAGGAATTGCCTACCCTACCTAGCGCAGAAATAATACCAATCAGTGTTCCTGTCCTGATTTAGACTAAAGAAGAGATTGAAAAGAGGGGCTGAAGGGTTAACTTTGCAATGACACAGAACTATCACAAACCCACAAAGAATCCTTCAAGAATTTGGAGATAACTGGGAAGGGCTCACGTTGAAGTGGCGGAAGATATCGATGAAAACAGGAGAAAAAGGCAGCCTAAGGCCATCCAACAAAGCGTCGTAATAAACAACCAGATCTCCTTTCCGGGAAGGCGAATAAGCATATTCGTTGGAAGCAGGGATCCTATAGGAAAGCGGAGGTCGGGAAAGTTTGTATTTCTCCGAGAGCCTCGTGATCTCCGATCCAGACAAAGTGTTATTAAAGGAGCCGGAGTCAGGCGGGATTCCCTGGCCCCCTTGGTCTTAGCCCTAGAGGGGGAGGCCGAAGCAACCTTGGGAGGCGACATCTCAGATTGAGAAACTATGATAGAATTCGTACTTGGATAAGAGAATGGAATCAAGAACGCTGGGACGGTAGGGAGTAGAAGAAGAACAGTCGTTAGGATGAAGAACAAAGTAAGAAGAAGCGCCGCAGTCCCTTTTCAAAAACAAGGAAAGAAAATTTTGGATGTAGGTTTTAAATAGCTGTAAGATGTATCCAACGGCCTGAATCGCTCGGAGGAATGATGCGTAAGTGGAAGGGGTGACGTGTGTAACTTCATTCGATGGTGCAGATCGAAAGAAAGGGATCGATCAGGCAGATCCTAGATGAGTGGCCCTGGGAAAAAACTAACCCCATCATAACCTATCTTCGCCCACGCCCTTTGTCGCCCTATGCCATCTTTCGATAATCGTGCATGGGCCCGCAAGCATGGCCTGCATTAAGCATTATGAGATCTTGTGGCAAAATTATCAAAAGAGTGGCATCGGACGACTTCAATAGAGAACACCAGGATGGGAAGATGGATGAAGGGCCCCACAAGGTATAGCGGACATAACAGTTGGAAGACCTCCCAAAGACGAAACAGTACGGGCACCATATCGAAGCCGTTGTATGCTTAGCTATACGAGTCCGAACAATGATCAAAGAATCCGCTTATTCTTCGGACTCGCCGCAAGCATACTTAGGGAGGGTCTTGTGATGGGGGTAAAAGTGGGAAGACACGTGGCGTTCATCTACAGCAGCCAAGTGTCCAGATCCTGAAACAGCATGCCCCTACAAGATGATCCGGTGCTTGATTGAACAACTCATCGGCATCGCCCACACAGAGCCATTCAGCGAGTCACCTAAACATGACTCACCGGTCTTATGTACCCGGCCGGTCTCCCGTGGCTCACGAGGGCTGATTTCTCGGTCCCCTTTCACGGGAGCGATCGCCAAAGATCTGGGAGACAAATAACTAAACGCTTGATTAACGGGCACGTGCCTTGAGTGATGGCTTGCGTCCCAAGAAATCCTGACCTATATAAGGAAGTTGCTACAGTGAGACAAGACACAATCACAACAAACCCTAAAAAATATTGGTGAAAAGGAGCGCCGCCACTGGAGGAGAAAGCAAGCCATTGATCCTCACGCTCATCCTCGGTCTCTCATGAAGGTTTATGTATCCATCTTCTCTTAAATGCCTCAAAAGGTATCTGTAAACATTGAATGATAGTGCATCTTCCCCCCCCCCCCCCCCCCCCCCGTGGTTTTTTCCCCGTTGTTAGGGTTTTTTCCATGTTAAATTTGTCTCTCTCTGTGAATGCTTGCTTGGTCTTTGTCTTCTTCGTAATGTTCAAGGGTTCCAACCTCAAATAAATTCAACCGTTGGTGAAAGACCGGTCCTCGATCTCGAGGCAGACCGATTTTAACATCAACATATTATTTAGTGTTCTTTTTAACAATTTCAGAATAAGTTAAGATGGAATTATTAAAAAAAAAAAAAGACTATTCAAACATAAGAAAGAAAATCGGTGGTAAAATATATAAAAAACCATAGATCGGACAAGGACGAAATTTCTCTTTAACATTTAATAAATCACCTTAATTAACTGGTTTGTCTTTAAAACAAATAATGGCTATTATTATTGATCAAGACTTCAAAATAAACTATTCATGCATGTTGAAGGATCACTTCGCATGAGCCCTCTGCATCAATAGATCCAAAAAATGCCACCGTTTCTCAACCAGAGAGTGCATAAATTTGATTAAACTAAATGCACATTATTTCTGAGATAAAACACAATTGCAAATCATAGAATTGATAAATTTGTTTAATAGTTAAATATCAGTTTCAGTTGAATCCTCGAACTCAAATATCCAAGTAGCATCCAATGCAATAAACCCTACAATTTCAAGCCACTGTTTCCCTCCTCCCTACTCAACCGTCCATCCATCCATAATCCATTCTTTCATTCATGGTTTTCTCCTTCATGACTAAGTTTTTATGTTTATTTCTTTCTCTCTTCTTCACAGCATCAAATATCAATATTCATGGTGAGCTCCTGCCTATAATTGATGATGGCAATGGCGATGACACTTCTCTCCATAGCTACATTGTTCATGTCAGCCCACCAGGTGGCATGCAGCTCCTCGGAGATGAAGAGCTCGTCGACTGGTACACATCGTTCTTGCCGAACTTATACTTTGGACTCCGGCGAGCATAGGTTAGTACAATCTTACAGTGTTGTCATCAGCGGTTTCACCACAAAACTCACCAAGGCAGAGCTCCGGGACATGGAGGCATTGGATGGCTTCGTGTTTGCGCAGTTGGACGAGCACCGAAATCTTGGCACCACTTATGCACCAGAGTTCTTAGGCTTGACTCAGTTCAATGGCCTCTAGACCAAGTCTAATGAAGGTGAGGGTGTCAACATCGGCATTGCAGATAGCGGCATTCTCCACACCCATGAGTCCTTCAAAGATGATGGCTCAATGTCGGACCCTCCGCTAAAATGGCGTGGGTGTTGCCAATACAACACGACGACGTGTGATCCATGGCTTCCCATCCAAATGCAACAACAAGCCCATTGGTGCGAGAGCAATGGGAGCGATAAGCTCACCAGATGATGAAATAGGACACGGAACTCATGTGGCCAGCACCGCGGCAGGGAGCCGTGTTTACAATGCTGGTGTGCTTAGCCAGGGTAGAGGGAGGCACCGCTGTTGGCATTGCTCCTAAAGCTCACTTGGCCATATACAAGGTGTGCAAAGCGAAGGGGTTGCACGGGCATGAATGCACTGATTCAGCTATCCTCTCTGCCATTGAATGGGCGATCAAGGATGGAGTTGACGTGCTATCACTATCAATCGATTCATCTGATGACTTTTTTTTTTGGTAAATTAACGAGCTTCATTAGAAACTAACTTAAACTACATAGCAAAGTATCATTACACACAAGTTTTTCTAAATTGAATCTGATTATGTGAGGCATCTCCTCAATCTGACCATAGGATTCACGCTCCCCAGTTCTTCTTGCCCACTTGGCCAGATAGTCTGCAGCTGAGTTCTCCACTCTGGGAACATGTTGGATCTCCCAAGAGTCAAGCAGTGTGAGAAGGGCTTTGCATCTTCTTCCAGTATCTCCTCCAATTGTGTCTGCATTCCTCTCTTTTTTAAAGAATCTTGACAATTGTATGTTGTCAGTATACAGCACTGCACTTTTTCCTTGCTCCTTCACTAGTCTGTTTAAGCCATCAAGCATTGCCTTCATTTCCCCATCAAAGGGATTCACCTGATGACTTTCACCAGAGTAGTGTGGCCAAAGGAACATTCGCAGCAATGGAGAAGGGGAATATTCTGGCCAGTGCATGCGCAGGCAATGGAGGAAAGAACTTGTACATGATAGCAAATGATGCTCTGTGGATCTTGACGGTTGGGGTGAGCTCCATGGATAGAGTCATCAAAGCAACAGTGAAGCTCGGAAATGGCATGGAACTTGATGGTCAATCTGCATACCAACCAAACACATTAGTTCGCCTATGATGGAGTTGGTGTACCCCGGGGAAATCATCAAGCAAGACATGTATAAGTCCTGCTCGCCAGCATCTCAAGGTAGGTTCAATGTAACAGGGAAGATCGTAATATGTGAGACCTGGCTGAGTGAAAACATTGATAAAGGAGAGGTTGTCAAGAGGGCCGGAGGTGCGGCCATGATCCTTCTCAGTCAGTCATGGGATAGATTCACTACCAAATCTGAAGCTCATGTCCTCCCCACAGCTCATCTTAGCCATGCTGATTCATTGAAGGTAGTTAGCTACTTCCGGACAACTAAGAATGGCATGGCTACCATTGTCTTTGGTGGCACACAAAGTGGAGTCCGCCGCTCTCGTGCTGTTGCTTCATTCTCTTCACGAAGACCGAGTTTGAGGAATGGTGGGATACTGAAGCCAGATGTTGTTGGTCCTGGAGTTGACATCTTGGCTGCATGGCATAAACAAGTTGGCCCGAAACCGACCAGGTCCCCTGACACAGCCTTCAACTTTGCCAGTGGCTGCCCATGGCAACACCTGTACTCGCTGGGATCATAGCGCTGCTTTAAAGCGCTCACCCGGATTGGTCTCCTGCTATGATCAAGTCCACCATTATGACCACTGCAAGCACCTTGGGTGGTGAGGGACTTCCCATTGCCGATGAAAAGTCAAATACTTATGACAGTGCCAGCTTCTTCACCATGGGTGCCGGGCTTGTCAACCCGAATAATGGCAACGAACCTGGACTCGTCTATGACATCCAGCCAGATGAGTACATCGCCTATCTGTGTGGACTGAAACTCAGCAACTTTAAAATCCAAGCCATCATTCGACATCCTATCAAATGTTCGACAATTCAAAAGCTCGAACCGGAGCAACTGAACTACCCTTCAATCTCTGTTCAACTGGACAAAACCAACAACAAAGATAAACAGGACATTGACCAACGTTGGCATCGAGAAGTCTGTGTATACCGTTGAGGTTGATGCACCAGATGGAGTAACTGTCCAAGTTCATCCGAAGACCCTTAGCTTCACCAAGCTCAATGAAAAGAAAAGTTTCACTGTGAAGTTTAACACCGAGTTCCCATCCAGACAGTGGTGATTACTCGGAAGGACAACTGGTCCGGAAATGCAATGGTTCAAAGAAATATGCTGTGAGGAGTCCCATTTCTGTTAAATTCTTAACTTTACTGTTCTACTGTTTGGTTCACTGAATAACAGATCTTTGAAGACATTGTTGTCTACCTTTCCCATGGGTGTAGGGCACCTTCATGCCCATTAATGAGAATATCTCATCCTGTTCTCCCTCTCAATCAGGGCAAGTACTCAGGCAATCTGAAGCTTGTCATTGTCCAAATTAAGGTGCCCCTGGGCGCAAGAAAGACCCAAATAAGAGACAACCAACTTGAAAAGCAATCCTGGGCCAATTAAATTTATATTAATAGAGATAACACCGGGCTCGAGCTCGGGCTCAACCTCGGGTATCATGGGCTTGCCCGTTTACAATTAGAAATCAAACCGACCTTTATTCTGGAAAAGTCTCCAAATTTTAAGAGCTATCAGTACATGTTTTTAGGTGCACCGACCTTGGTTGGTAATCAATCTGTCAGCAATTATCTAAAGAAATAGATCTAACACATAATGAGGATTATTAGAAGAAATAATGGATTATCAATGCAATTAAGCAACCAGAAACAAGTGAGCTAAGTTAAGTAATCAATGACTGTCACAATCACATCTTTTTTACCAACAGATGCCACTCTGAAACTATAAAGTAACTCAGTAGTACTAAGGAATCCAACTTTCCACTCCAAAGTAATCTCCTTCCATTATTATGCCCTTGCAAAATTTTGGCCTTGATTGTTAGAAGAGTAACCATCTTTAGCCTTTTCAGTTACTTCACAATCAAGCAAAATCAGAATCAACCTTTTCATGCCATATAAACATCAATGCATAAAGCACTAGAAGAGGTACAAAGATCAACGATAACCAAGTAATCATCCCCAATTAAATAAAATGCACCATCAACAATCAAAAATTCAGAGAGTTTATGAATTTGGTGAAATGTTGGTACTACTAATTACCAAGCACTCCGGGTTCTACTATATAAGCATCGGTTGTCACTGTTGCAAAGCCAGCAAGCAGCTGAAAAGAGTTAAAGGAGAAAGCGAAAGTGGGGTGCGTTTCATTGTTTGACCACCGCCGGGATTAGTGAGACCCCAACAGCATTGCTTGCCAAGCCAGCTACCCACAACCACTTTGATTTTAAGCAAATTCACTGCATTTTTATTCACCTGACAAAATCCAAAGCTTACTTCAGTCAAGAAACCATGAAGAAGATATGGAAGTCCTTAAGCAAGAATCCGCTTTAAAGTTCTGAAGACCTTTCCCTTTCTCAGAGGGTTCCATCCTTCTTTCCTGAGGAGAATTAAGTAATCTTCATATGCACTGTAGTTGAAAAGAGTGAGAAGGAGAAGCATCCTTAGAAGGTTATAAAGAGAGTGAAGGCATTCAAAACTTCAAATTTTCAGTTTCAGCACTATGCCAATGGAGGAGGGAGATGTATGCTTCGCTCACCTCAGAAACAAGCTGCAAGCTTGTCTTGATAGAAACTGTCATTTGGAGAAGGAGAACAAGGCACTTCGACAAGAAATCGTCCACCTAAAAGGCCAAATCACTAGGCTACAAAACCAGGATACCGATAGATCTATGATATGGAAGAAGCAACAAAATCCTGTCAACAACAGTCCATCACAAGAAAAGCAGCTTATTCATGGCAACAATGTGGAGGAAAGATTGGGATTTGATAACTCATTGGCTAGGAGAGAAGTATTCCATTCAACAATCAAGGCAAGGTCACCTAGAGTACCAAGGCCACCACCAAGGCCTTCTGCTTGTATTCAATTGGCACTGAAAACAACTGGAAAGGAATCACAGTTACTGTCTCCGTTGCTGCCACCACCACCACCTCCTCCTTCTCTACCATCAGAGGTGCAAGCAAGATCCAGCAATTCAGTGAGAAAAGTACCAGAGGTAGCAGAAACACAGCTCCCTCCGCAGCCACCACCACCACCACCACCCCTCCCATCAAAGCTGCAAGGTAGATCCAGCAGTTCAGTGAAAAGAGCCCCAGAAGTAGTGGAATTCTATCGTTCAATAACAAGAAGGGATGGGAAACCAGAAACAAAGACAGGCATTGTGGGAACACAAGTAACTACAAATGCGCGGGAAATGATTGGAGAAATTGAGAACCGGTCAGCATACCTCTTAGCTGTAAGTAGATATTTCAGCGCATCATTCTATTTCTGAACTTAGTAAAGATCTTACACTCATTCAGTCCTTTTTATTCTGTAAAAGATCTTCAATGCAGGATGTGTAGTAGGACGGCTTAAATTCTTTATGTTTAAATGGTACTCCATTACGTTTCAGACCTAAAGTCTTGAACAATGGAAAGTTTCAGAAATTGCTTGCAATAAGACAACTAGTCAGTAACGTTTTCATTTTCATGGGATCGACATTTAAATTACTTAATTATACAATTATTTTCACCTATCATACTTCAATAATTTACCCCAACTTGAAAATTGTGGAATTCAGAGGTTGTTTAGTCTCCACAAGAGAAGATAAAGATGCGAGGAAGAGAAAATACATCAAACTAATAAAATCAAAAAAAGTGTTTAATTTGTCATTTGAGGTTTATTTTATTATCTCAAACAAAAATTTAAAGCCAATAAACTATACAGAAATAATGACTTTTTTTTCAAGAGCCACTCAACAAAATGACATTAACATTATAAAAACTGTGTATATCAATTAGGCATTCAGCATTTTGTTTGGAGCATTTCTAAATGAAGTTTAAATTTTTGAAGTTTAAATTTTGGCAATGAAATTGAAAGTTTATGATTGCCTGGATCCTGCTAAAGCATATCCAATTTGACAGATAAAATCAGATGTGGAAACCCAAGGAGAGTTTATCAACTTCCTGACAAGGGAGGTACAAAATGCAGCATATAGGGAGATCTCTGATGTGGAGGCATTTGTCAAGTGGCTGGATGATGAGTTGTCCTATTTGGTAGATGAGAGGGCAGTGCTCAAACACTTCCCGCAGTGGCCTGAGAGGAAAGCTGATGCCATGAGAGAAGCAGCCTTTAGCTACCGAGATCTAAAGAACCTTGAATCTGAGGTCTCATCCTTCTGTGATGATATTCGCCAACCTACAGGTGTTGCCCTCAAGCGAATTCGGGCATTGCAAGAAAAGTGAGGGAAATAGAAAAATCTGAAAAGGCCTCTTTCCCACCTTAAACCAACCAACAAAATTATCTCATACTCTCTTCTCTGATGCAGATTGGAATGCAGTGTTCACAACCTTGAGAGAGTCAGGGAAAGTGCAAGCAAACGGTACAGAGAATTCCAGATTCCTTGGGAATGGATGCTTGACACTGGGATCCTCGCACAGGTATCTGGTCTACACTTACTAATTATAAACTTGCTCCAACTAAGAATGTTCAATAAATCCAAACAGAAGAAATGTAATGGAAGACACAATGTAAATTACTTGGAAGGAATATGACATGACTAGAGATCATCTGTTTTTATGATTGCAGTTAAAATCAGGCTCCATGACACTCGCTAAACAATATATGAATCGGATAGTCACTCAATTGCAATCAGATGCATCCTCAGAGGATGAGGAGCTGATGCTTCAGGGAGTTAGATTTGCTTTCAGAGTACACCAGGTAGCTCTCCCTCAACGAAATCTATTTTTTTCATCTAGTCTAAGTTCATTTACTAATCATCAAGATGGTATGGATCTAATTCCAGTTCATCGGTGGGTTCGATGAGGAGAGCCGGAACACATTCCAAGAGCTGAGGAAGTTAGCCAACAGTATCTATTCCTAAGATCACAAATACTTCTGAGCCTGGTAAAGGTTGAAACTGAGATATTTAAATTTCTTTAAGCAAGGACCGGTTGAAATAGTGCCAGCTCTATAAATTTTATTGATGGAGCACATTCTCACTGCTGAAGTTTCCACAAGTTTTATAAAAATATTTCATAAATTTTATTGATGGAGCACATTCTCACTGCTGAAGTTTCCACAAGTTTTATAAAAATATTTCCCACTGCTAGTTTGTGATTCCCATATCACTTAAACAATACCAAAGGAGTTGATTCCTTCATAGGATATTTTATTTTGAAGTGGCAACACCACAAATTACCTTGTGTGATCCATATTCCCAAACCATTTATCATGATCACATATGAATTTATTGTGAGAATTGAACAGTGGCAACAGAAGGAAATACATTAGGAAATCACATTTTTTTACTTTTCCTTGTTTTCCCCTTGTTATGAAATTTTCCTTCAATCATCCCCAACAACTAAAACATTTCTAAATGTAGGTTAGGAAATCCTAGTAGGAAAACCACATTACAATGTCACTGAACCATCAAAGTTTATATTACCCCCACTACCACTTATCATTCCTCTCAAACATAACTTATCTTAATAAGAGACCATGGCATTTTTGTTGCTGAATGACATAATTCACAAGCATAGTTTGCCCCTTTCTACAAGGCACATTGGTGCTCTAACACAATGAAAGAATGGAAAAAATTTGATAGTCATGGAAGGCTGCATCCATTGCATATTTCCATCCCATTTTCAAATATCCTCAGCATAAGAAACATCACATATATGGAAATTTAAAATTCTCCATAAGCTATTCCTTGAATCCCTGCATCCTTTTTGGCCCTCACATTATTTCTCAAGTGGAAGCTCAACAAAATACCCATTAGGCAAAGCCAAATTAAATCTACCCAAATATCTAATTCCACTTCGCATGGAAAACGAGAAAGACTACAATTTTGCAATCACAAATTCCAAAAACATCCATACAATCAAAACATAATAGTCTCATAACTATGGACATGCTTCCATAGTTCATAAGCAAGCTAATCATCCAAAACGAGACACACTATATAACAAGCAAGCAAACAAAAAAGAAAACACTTCAAAGGAAACCTAATCATCCAATAAAAACCTAAAAGCCCATGAATCCGCATCCCGATTAAAAAAAAAAAAAAAAAAATCCAACTTTTCAAATATTTCGAAGTGCTGCACATTGGTATCTAATAAAAGAGAGAAAGCTGCAACTTTTATACCGAGTAAGGCGTCCATGCCGGCGTAGAGAACCGTATTCCGGTGAATGGGACACTGGGCATAGAGAGAATAGCTGCCAAGCCGGCATCAGAGGACGACAGGAGGGATCGGAGTGAAGGCGTAGAGATTCGTCGGAAGGGAGTGACGATAAACCGAAATACTCCGCTTTCAGTCAATCTGAACCGTCCCTTTTCTGAGACTTATCAATTAACGTTCAAGATGAAAAACAGAGTCTAGTATTACGGGTTTAAAACTCTATTAAAGCCCCAAACCCAAAGCGCCGAAGAAACAAAGAAGGGGGCCTCCATTGACTACTGCGGCTCTCTCATACAACTCCTCAATCCATTGTGAAAGCAATAAAAAGACTCCAATGATAACCTCTCCCTTGAATGCATTGAGCTCCAATGCAATGGCAAGCACTTCCATTGATACTCTGTTGTCATCTTTGTTGTCTTGCTCTTCATGGCTTTGTGAGATTGTTCTTACCAATGGGCAGGGCCGTAAATGGGCCGAGCTTGATCCAGCTCGAGCTCGGCTCAAAATTGTGTGATTTGAGCTTGGCTTGAGCTTGAAATTAGCTCGAATAAATTTGTTCGAGATCTGCTCGATTTTAATTTTGAGACTTCGAGTTCGGTTCGATTTAGTTCGAAATTAAAAGCTCAATTATAATTTTAATTGCTTGAGTTGAACTCGATTTAGCTCGAAATTTAAAACTTATTTATAAATTATAAGTTAATTATTTTTAAGAGGTGGATAAACCACGTTTATTTAATGATATTATTGATATTTCATTACATTGTTCCTTCGGAAAATTAAAAATACATTTTCATATCAGCATAAGCTTTCCTAAAATTCTCTTCTCGTTCCATGCCTCTACGCTCCTCTTGTCTTGCCATGGACTAGAGTCGGATCATCCTCAAAGGCATCGCCTCCCTCGTCAGTCCTTCCTGGAGTGTCCATGGTGAATTCGAGGCTATGCTTCACCAGATTTCCTGTTACCTCCAACTTAAGCCGTTTAGCCATTAGAGCTACATCAAACCAAGAGATTATGAGCAAAGAAATATCTTGAATAATTCTTGAGAAAACGCGTTGTTTATTCTAAAAACATCGTCTATTCCTTTCTCCCCATACACTCCAGATTATTGCCATAACACCAAGGTCTCATCCGCATCATAGGTTGTTTCCTAACCCTAGAGAGGCGGCCCTAGATCCCCATGGGGTCTGTATATTAACCCCCCCAACCCCATTTTGTATACCGAACAAATTTTGGAAATGATTCCAGATGTGTGTTGTATAGGGCCATAAGATGAGCAGCTGGCCAACGGATTCCTCCTCCGAATTGCATAGGTAGTATCTTGTACGATCCCCTCTCCAATTCCTTTTATGGAGGTTGTCGAGGGTGAGGATACGATCTTCGTTTGCCAACCAGGCAAAAAGTTTGACTTTTAAAGCGCATGGTTATTTCCAAATCTTCTTTCTAAGGTTATATCTAGTCCCCCTATCCGCTCCAAAATGGTATAGGGATTTCACTATGAAAATTCTATTAGAGGTTAGTCTCCAATCCCTTCTGTCGCGATCATCAAGGTTTATGTTGTGGTTTATGATGGTCTGTATTATCAGTTCTAAGCCTTCTTGTTCCTGGTCGGTTAGAGGTCCCTGTTTTAGTAGTGGCTTGCCTCTATGATGTTTGTTCCTTGCCTCTTGGATGGCTAGGTGGGGCTTGATAATTAGTCCGTGGATCCTAAGGAAAATGTTGCCTAGTGAATGTCCCTCCCACCAATTGTCTCTCCAGAGGTTCGTGTCCCGGCTAGAGCCAATATGGGTCGTCATGTTTACCAGAACAGGTAGAGTTTCTTTGCTTAGTCCCCTCCAAAACGGGGATGCCCGCTTAGGTGCTAGTTTTTAGGGGTCAATATACCCATTTCTTGAGTAGGCATCTTGGAAAATCTTCTGGCAGATCCTTGCATTTTTGGTGAGGATTCTCCACCACCATTTGCCTTGGGGGCACCATTGAAAGACCGGAGGTTTAAAATTCCCCATCCTTTGTTTTCTTTGGGCATGCATAATCTATCCCAGTTCACCAGGTGGTAACTTCGTGTGTCTTTATCGACGCCATTCCATAGGAAATCCTTCCTGATGGAGTCGATCTTTTGGATGACCCATTCTAGGAAGTGATATGCCGACATCTAATGGATTATGATGGTGGATATAACTAAATTCAAGAGTGTGAGTCTCCCACCCAAGGATAGAAGTGTTCTTTTCCATGATCCCAGCTTCCCCCTAATCTTTTCTATTAATATGTTACAGTCTTCTTTTCTTGGTCGACCGCCTGATAATGGCACTCCCAAATATTTGATTGGCAGGTTTGTTATCTTGCAGTTCAATAATTGTGCCTGTTCTTGGATATTATGCTCCCCGGGCTTGATTTAAATTATAACACTTTTGGTGTAGTTGATTTTTCAACCCTGAGAAACCCTCGAATAGGTAGAAAACGAATTTAAGGAGTTGCATTTCATCCATTCCTCCTGTGCTAAAGACTAGGATATCATTGGCATATTGTAAGGAAGTAATTGTGTTGTCTCTATTTTCCCCATTCGGGACCCCCCGATAGATGTTGGTTCTGACGACCTCCGATAACATAGTGGGTAAGACATCCATAGAAATTATAAAGAGAAGCGGGGATAGAGGGTCACCCTACCTCAAACTACGTTTACTTCTAATATACCCAGCCGGCGTACCCCATTTATAAGGAATTTCTCTTTAGAGGAGACGAGCAGAGATTTTATCCAAAGCCTCCATTTGGGACCGAATCCTCTGGCATGAAGAATTTCCATTAAGTACTCACAATCCACCGTATCAAAGGCTTTTGTCCAAATCGATCTTGATAAGTATCCAATTACCTTCATCTATCCTTATCTTGTGGATTATCTCCTCAGCTGCAATTATGTTGTGATGTATCATAAGCCCTTATATAAATGCAGCCTGCGATTCATCCATGAGTTTCCCTAGGACACCTCTAAGCCGGTTGGTAAGACCTTGGATATGATTTTGACCGAACAGTTGATCAGCTTGATCGACCTGTAGTCAAACCTTGCTTGTAAAAGGTTATGGGGAACCCATCCTGCCTTGGTGCTTTATCAGCTCCTAACTCTTGGACAACCCTTTTAATTTCCTCCTCCCCAAAAGGTTGCTCTAGGTGAACAAGGTTCTTGCTTTTTGTGTAGTAATAATCGATCCCAGGAGGTTTTATACCTCATCTTCCGTTCTGTACCGAAAAGGGCCATGAAGTGTCTATTTATAGCCTTGATGATATGTGTTGGGGCCTGATATTCTCCCCTTGGTGGTAGAGCTTGGAGATTCTATTTACATTTCTCCTCTGGTTAGTGATGGAGTGGAAGAATTTTGTGTTTTGGTTGCCTTGTTGCAACGATTTGATACGTGATCGTTGTCTCCAGCAGGCTTCTTCTTCACAGATGATCCCTTCATAATCTCCCCTATGTATCGTATCATGTTCCACCTCCTCCCTTGAGAATCCCCTTGTCTCCTTATATGTGTCCAAAGTTTGGATAGCTGCGAGGATCTCTTTTTTTCTTTCAGCCTTCTGATTAAGGGTTTCCTTCTTCCAACTTCTTAGTGTTTCCTTTGTGGTTTTCAATTTCTTTGCTATGATATATGCACCATCCACCGTTATTTGTTGCCCTTGAAAGGCTTCCTTGATCATCTCACAGGACCCCTCTTCCTTGGACCACTCTCTGTTGAAGGGTAAGGGGGTGGGTTGTGGGGTGTGCTCCCCACACTCTAGGCATAATGGGGCATGATCAGATCTGACTATAGGGAGAGCGGATTGCCAAATCCGTAGGAATTCGAGGGCCCAATCTATGGAAAAAAGGAATCTATTTAGCCTTGCGAAGGCCGGCAATTCTCGCCCATTGGTCCATGTGTATCTTCTTTCGAGGAGGGGTGGGTCAACCAGAAGGAGGTCTTTTATCATTCTTTCAAATTCCTCTCTCTCCCAGGCACCATGGGATGAAGAGGTGGCCTCTTCCTGACTTCGTATTGTATTGAAGTCGCCACATATCAGCCACGGACCATCCCATCGCTCTGTGATCGCCCTGAGCTCATTCCAGCAATGTTCTTTCTTCGCCAAATTGCATGGGGCATAGATGGTAGTAGCCATTCTTGTCATGCCATGTTTTGTTTTATATGTCAAGATGACTGATACTGAATATTGGTCTGGGGTCACATTCTGGAGATTGAATTTGGAGCTACTCCATCTAATACAACAACCTTCTTTTGTTTCCTTTGCCAAAAGTTCTTCCCATTTGTTAAAAATGAGATTCTAGATGTTGTTGCTTATTTTTGGTTTCCTGAAGGCAAAATATATCTATTCTGTGTAGTGAAAAGAAGTCTTGCATGATTGTATGCTTGGTGGGACGGGATAACCTAATTGATTTCCCGCCACTCCCTTGCCTGCTCCCTTTCCATCTTGCGGATGTGTTGGATACACTCATCCCTGTGTACTTCTGTGGCGCCGAAGTCAACCCCTATTAATGATGTCTTCTCCAGTATATCCTTGTATGGCCAATCACATAAAATTAACAGAACAAATATTAGGTTATTATCATTACCTTTTGTTGGTGGTTGTTCTTGTTCGGGTAACTTCCTTCTGCTTGAGATGGCTGGGGTGATGAAGCCTTCTTTCTCCAACTTGCCGCCAGGGGTTTTCTAGTCCTTCCACTTCTTCCAATTGCGTCTATAGGGGGGTGCCAGGGTCTCTTTTTTAGGTTGTCGATTCAGTTTGACAACTTCCTTGGTGGGGAGTCCCTTTCTCTTCCTTCCTCCTGTGACTCTTAATCTGTATTTAGTTTGTCAGCCGGGATATCCTCCTGTGCTCCTTGATCAATAGCTGATTGGCCTTCAAGATGTTTTTCCATGCCTTATTTGCGATGAGGTTCCATGAACCGTTGATGAGTCTCCAAGTTTAGTTGGATAGGTCCATGCCTAGTTCCGGACCCTGAATACAGATCTCCTTGCCTTTTAAGTTGATTGGGCTTTGTTTATCTGGGTCCAACGAAACCCTGGATTTATGACAAGCCCCTTGGGTTGTTTCTTCACCAACATTACTATCCCCGAGTTTGCTTGTTACTAGTGTGATTTTTGTTTTCATTGAGACTTATTCGGGTAGCTTAGTGGTAGTTTTTTCAGGGATTCCTTTGTTGATTTCTCTCTTGTGGGTATCTTTTCTGAAGTGTCTTCATCTTTATCTCCTTCCTCCTTAAGTTGGAATTTCCACATCTCGTCAAACTCACGCTCAATTTCTTCCTCCTAGGCTTAATCAAATTCATCATCAAAATCTTTATTATCATCATAATTTATTTTATCCGAGTCAGAGTAAATGGGAATAGGGTTATTTGCATTTTGATTGATTTTTTCAATTAATGCCACATTTGGATTTTTTTATATTTTTTTGGGTACCACGTGGCATCATCCCATTTGTCTCCATGATTGGGAGAGGATTGATCGCCTGATTACTGGGAATCTTCCTTGCATGCCACGCATCCCTCTTATCTTTTTTCCCAATGACTATTGGGCTCTGCAGCATGCGTTTTCCTTTTTCATGGGAGTACGAGGCTTGTGGTGTTACGTGGCCTTCTCTGCCTGTGGCTAAGTTGGTGGCGTCCGAAGCACGAGGAATCATTATACTATGTTTTCTGTGTCCTTCCGAGGTTGTCGAGGATATGGCGTGCATCACATGGGACAGGTGTCGCTTTCTTATAGTTTTTTTATTTTTACCAATGATGAACAACTTTCCATCTCGACCATCCAAGTGTTTGTGTTTTCCACCGTAGGACTGCGAGGTCTCTTCACTCCTCTTTTCAAATTCTCTGGATGGTGGCGTGTTGAGTTACGCTTCCATACCCCTCGGGCCCCTCCCTCTTCTGATAGCTTTCCCGGTCTTTTCCTAGCGATCTGGCTATGAGTTTTCCTTTCCACGACCTTGGATCTTCTCCTGCGACGCCAGTCTCATCTTTTGTTATCTACGGTGCTCTAGTCATCATCGCATTAGGGTCCCAGGACAGAGGAGCTTGACCGGATTCCATCTCCACTCGAATTGTATACATGCGTCTGAAGATATTGCAACGGATCATCGCCAGGAGTCTTCTTCCCCGGCTAAGCTAGACTATCGCTCTGATGTGTCCAACAAAGAATCTTTCACCGCTGCCAAGATGGACCAGATCTTAGATTAGCTTGAGGATCCTCACCATGGTGTCCAGCTTTCTGCCGAACATGGGGAGCCCCTTGGTTGTAACCCATCAGACATATCCCTCCGCCTTTCCCATAGCTTCAGTGTCCATTAACCACGCCTAAAATCGGATGGTAAACTTAGGGAAAGTGATCTCCCCCTTCTGCTCCATGTCTCTTGTAATCTCCTCGGATGGGCGTTGAAGCAAGTACCTGCCATCATCAAACGGCTCCGCCATCCACTGCTGCTGGGGGCGAACATCTCAACTGCCGCCGCAACGAGTTTGTGCTGATCGAGCAATCAGTCTCTAACTTTCACCATCGTCGTAATAGTATACTGTTTAAGGGCCTCCTTCTCCGTCGTCACGATCGAGTCCATTGCCAGGGAGACATGGTGGGTTTCCTCCACCTCCGCCGTTTTTTGCAGCAACGGAGCTTCATGGGCTTCCTAGCTTTCTCCGGTCGTGGGGATGGCCTCACCGAAAACCCGTCCCCCAGTCTTTTTGCCTACCTTCTTCTTTGGTTGACTCCCAACACCAAGCACCATGGTCCCTAGCTCCGCTGAAGTTACTTAGCATTTTTCCACCCAGTGGCTCTGGCGTTTGCACCGACGACACACTTCCTCTCAATGATACTATATCATCATGTTTCCCGGTTGCCTGCACCTCCCGCAGACCTCAATCATCCTACTCGAGGTTCGTTTCTTTAGCGGCGAGTGCGGTAGTGAGGAGGAGGAGGGCATGCCCGGCCGCTTGGTTTCACTTCCAAGGGAGGTCCTCCTCCTTTTCTTGTAATGTACCTCAATCCTTGGGAGCTTCTCTGTGTTCTCCATTCTTTCCTCCTTCACTGTTCCTCTGACCGGTTCTGCAGCGTGGTGGTCCTCAGTTCACAGGGTCCTCTTCCCCGAGACGACCTTTGCATAGTTTTGGTCTTCACCACTGTGCGCTTCCTCTCCCATCGCTTGTGCCTAAACATGCACCTGAGTGGCGCAAGGTGGTTTCGATTGCTTTTCCAGACGATGATCTGGCTCCTTCTTCCCCGCCGCCCACCGCTGTCTGTTGTCCTTGTGTTGTGCTGATTCCGAGTCTCCTTCCATTCATTGTCCAAACTCTTCTGTCGTCCTCCGCGGTTCCACGATCCTCCTCCAGATGAGTGTCATCTAGTTCCTTGTTTTGCCCTCCCTCCGCCATCCTCCGCCGTGACTTGCCGGACGTTGAAAAGCGCTTCACCTCATAGCATTCTCGCTTGGGGCTAAACTTTCAATAGTTAGTTGCTCTTAATATTTTAACGTTGCAGATGTGCCATTGGTGGGGATTTTCTATAAATAAACTTTCAATAGCTAAGTTGCTCTTAATATTTCTATACAATTAAAAATATAAATTATATAATACTTTTCTATAAATAAAATTTATATTTCATATGATTTCAACTAACTATATAAAATAAAAGATAAAATTTATAAAGTGATTCTCATTGATATAAGTTAATTAAAATATTTATTTTTAATTATCTCAAATAATAATATTTTTGAGATGAGGAGAAGCCGTGGAGATACAGCCCGTGCAGGTGCTTAAGTAGAGCCATGAAGGTGCCACGTGTGCATAGGTGAGGCCACGTTGGGACCTGGGGAACACGTGCCCCCCATGGATTTTTTATTATTTTTAAAAATATATATAATATTATATATATTGTGTATATATATATATATATATATATATATATATATATATATATATATATACTATTCGGTCGGCCTTATCACTATGCAAGTGCGGTCGCCTCGTTTTGGCCCACTTGCACAGTGTTTTGAGGAAATCTAACCGTATGGATGGAAAGAACATCGAAAAATAAGCTAGCATGTCAATTTTCATACAATTTGGGAACTTGTAGGGTGTTCATCTTAAAGGATGAAATTTTGAACCGGTAAGATTTCTATAAATTTTCACCCGTCAAGATGAAGACCCTACAAGTTCCCAAATTGTATGAAAATTAACATGATAGCTTATTTTTCGATGTTCTTTCCATCCATATGATTGGAAATCCTTAAAACACTGTGCAAGTGGTCAAATGAGAGGCAACCTTACTTGCACAGTAATCCGGCCAGCCTTATATTATCACTCACGTATATATATATATATATATATATATATATATATATATATATATATAAAGTAAAACTAGGGTTTTACCCAAACTCTCTCTCTCTCTCTCTCTCTCTCTCTCTCTCATCCCAGACTCCTAATTCTCTCTCATGTTTGTAGTTTATGATTTTACTCATATTCTTCTCTTCTCCAATTTTTTTTGCTCTTTCCTCTTATACATTACCATAACCACTTAATCTTCCAAAAAAACGAGCTTTTCAAGGGCCAAGGTGAATAAAAACTAACTTATTCATCATTATATATGTTTAATTTAATTTTGATTAGTTAAAATTATTACTTTAAATACAATAAATTTAAATAGATATTTGATTTTGAGTTTCATATTTTGATAATTGTTGATGAAAATAATTATTTTTTGCTATGATATGTGAATTTTATAATTTTTTGTTGAATCTATTTATAATTAGTTATAAAAGTTTTGATTGTAAATACATGACTACTAAGTGTTTGATAAATGCCTATGAGAGAATTAACTTGCTAAACTAAATATAAGTTGTATGATAATTATAGATTTATATATAAATTAAATTTATATGTAATTGACTAAAGCAAATTATTTGAAACAATTATCAAGTTATGGAGAGATATTTTAAAAGAAAAGGTAGAATCATTGATGTTGAGAGTGCAAAAAAAGAGTAATATGGAAAAAGGAAGAAGTGTTGAGAACACAAAAAGAGTAATTTGGAAGTCAACTTGGCAGAACTTCCAAGTTATTATGCGACGCTTTTAGAACATGAAAACTCGTCGTGAAAGCCTATAACTTTTTCATTAAGTTTGATATTTTGATAATATGTTTTGTGTTGTTAATTTCATTAGAATTTTATATGGTGCCCCCTTTGAACTTAAATCTTGGCTTCGCCACTGCACGCGTGCTCGGGTTGGTGGGGAGTCGTGGAGGTGCACCCATACAGGTGCTAGGGTTGGGGGGGAGGTGTTTGGGTGGATCTGTCACGCGTAAATGAGCAACGGTGGCGATGCCGGTCTTTTGTTTGGTCTTTACTTTTTAGGATTTAGTTTTAATATGAGACCATTGGAGCCATTTGATCAAAGATCTAATAGTTGGTTTTCATTAACTATTATAAATATAAAAATAATATAAAATATTATATTATATTATATTATATATATTAAAATATATTCGAGCTTTCGAGTCGAGCCTGATCAAGCTCGACTCGACTTGAGCTTAGCTCGAAATTAATTTCTAGCTCGAAATTGAAGCTTAAACTCGGCTTGAAAGCTCAAAATTTTGAGCCGAGCTCGAGTTTTTCCTGAGCCGATCTGGAACTTCTCATGAATAGGTTGATTGTTTGACAGCCCTAATAGTGGCCCTTTTCGAGTTGTAGAGTGTGAAAGAGTTTGTTGCTTGGAGTTAGGGTTTTCAGTTAAGGGTTAACTTAGCTTTTTTCTGTTCTGAATATGTCATAGTCTTTAGGGATGTTGTTTCATTTGAATTATTCCATATTCTATTAATCATGTAGTTGAGTTAATGCTATCATGAGATGCATTTATGATTTTAGTTAGAGTTACATAATATGGATATAAAGTTGAGTTTTTATTTCAATAAATTGTTCAAGTCATGCATTCCATTTTGTTGAGCCTTTGCATAGGTTTATTCAATTGTTCCTAACAAAGTGGTATCAGAGCCCCCACTAGGCCTGAGAGAGAGGGAAAGCCACAGTCTTTTGATTGACTTGCAAACACAGGAGAGTTTAAACGTGAGAGTTTGAGAGAGATGTCAAGTGAAGGTTCTTTCGTTCAACCAGTTATTCCAAATGTCGATAGTCACTATGACCATTGGAGTACATATGCTTATGGAAAACTTCTTAAGGTCCAAGGAATACTAGAGTTTGGTCAAGACAGAGTATGAGGAGCCGGAAGCAAGAGCAATTGTGTCAGAGGCGCAACAGAAAAGGCTTGAGGAGCTAAAGCTGAAGGATCTTAATGTGAAGAACTACCTTTTCCAATCAATTAACAAAACCATTCTAGAAACCATATTGGAAAAGGACAATTCTAAGAAGATCTGGGGCTCAATAAAGAAGAAATTTGGGGGGAGTGCTAGGGTGAAGCCCTTAGTTCTTCAAGCTTTGAGGAGAGATTTTAAAACTCTAGAAATGAAGATAGGTGAGTGCATTACTGAATACTTTGCTCGTGTTACGGCAGTTTAACAAAATGAGGGTGAATGGAGAACAAATGAGAGATGCCACCATTGTGGAGAAGATCCTTAGAACTTTGACAAACAAGTTCAATTATGTAGTTGTCTCGATTGAAGAATCTAAAGATATTGATGCACTCACAATTCATGAACTGCAGAGTTCACTCATTATGCATAAACAAAAGTTCCACGAGAGCAATGGAGAAGAACAAACATTGAAAGTGATTGTGGATAAGAGAAATGGAGGTAAAGGGCGTGGCATAGGCAATTTCAGAGGAAAAGGTCAAGGAAGAGGGTGGCAAGTTTCAACAAAGCCACTGTGGAATCTTCTCGATACCACAAGCTTGGCAAATTTTAGTATGAGTGTCCTACAAGCATAGTTTTCAGAATCGGACCGGATATTGAACCATTCAAGGTCCTGGGTCACCGGTTCACCAATTCAACCGCCGGGTCAATCGAGTCAATGTCGGTTCAATATATATATTAATAATAAAAAACTATTTTAAATAATTTATAAAAAACTATTTTAAAAGCTATTATAAAAAAACTATTGTAAAAAAGTATTTTAAATAATAAAAACTATTTTAAATAATAAAAATAAAAAGTATTATTAAAATAATATTTTATTAATATTTTATTAATATTTTATTAATACAATAATCAAAAATCAGAAAATGTGAGAACCGGACCGGACTGCCCACAGATTCACCGGGTTAGCTGGTTGGACTGGCAGTCCGGTCCTTTTTTGATAACTAGGCCTACATGGGACAAGGAGGCCAATTATGCCGAGTTAGATGAGCATGAGGAGATGTTGTTAATGAACTACGTAGAAGAGCAAGAAGTCAAGCATTAGGAGGTATGGTTTTTTGACTCAGGCGTTTCCAATCACATGTGTGGAGATGCAATGATGTTCAATGAATTAGATGAGACTTTTAGGCAGCACGCAAAGTTTGGGAATAACACCAGAATGACAATAAAAAGAGAGGAAGTGTCAAATTACATGTGAATGGCTTTAACCATATCATCATAAGAGTCTTCTACATGCCAGAGTTTAAGAACAATCTCCTGAGTATAGGGAAATTGCAGGAAAAAGGGGCTTACAATTCTCATCCATGCAAGAATGTGCAAGATCTACCACCCAGACAAAGGTTTGATTATCAAAAACACCATGTACTCAAATCAAATGTTTATTTTGTTTACTACTACACAAGAGAATAAGGCAGCCTGTTTTCACACAAATGCACAAGACCTCACTCACTTATGGCATTGCAGATATAGTCATTTAAGCCATGAAGGTCTAAAAACCTTACAAATCAAGAATATGGTATGCGGACTGCCTCATCTTCCTCCTACCACAATGGTGTGTACTGATTACTTGAAGGGGAAGCAACACCAAGATTCTATACTTAAGAAGAGTGCATGGAGATCAACTCAGAAGCTGCAGCTCATACACGTAGATATCTGCTGTCCAGTGACTCGTATATCAAATAGCAACAAGAGGTATGCCTTATGCTTTATTGATGATTTTAGTATAAAGCATGGGGTTACTTCCTAGTAGAAAAGTCAAAAGCTTTAAATTCATTTAAATGTTTTAAGAAACTTTTGGAGAAGGGGACAAGCATGTATATAAAGTGCATACGCACTGATAGAGGGGGTGAATTCAACTCAGACGAGTTCAAAGATTTTGCAAATAGTGTGGCATCAAAAGGTAGCTTACCAATGCTTACACTTCACAATAGAATGGAGTTGTCAAGAGAAAGAACTTGACAGTGATGAATTTGATTTGTTCAATGGTCTCAGAAAAGAAGATTCCTAAAACCTTATGGCCTGAGGTAGTGAATTAGACCGTATGTGTTTTAAAAAGAAGTCCCACAATAGTTGTCAAGAATGTCACTCCTAAAGAAGCATAGTCTGGTGTGAAGATGCTAGGAAGACTAAGCTTGAGAACAAGAGCTTTAGATGTGTGCCTCTAGGAGTTATTGAAGAGTCAAAGGGCTTCAAGTTGTATGATCTAGTATTTAAAAGAGGGGTGACTAGCAGAGATGTAGTTTTTGAGGAAATCGAACAATGGGAGTGGGACGCAAGCTATGCAGAGCAATTGTTGTTAGACCTTGAATAGGGTGATGATGAGATTGACACAGAAGAAGAACTTAAGGCAAAAATGGATGAAAATGATGAAGCAACTAATGAAGGCAGTGAAGAAGTTAAGGTTAGTGAAGAAGATTGTGAAGAAGTTAAGGTTAGTGAAGAAGATTAGGCAGCAAGGAATGATACACCTAATCTTGTGAATGTAGAAGAGTCCAATGCAAGAGAAGGAAGGGTTATGAGGGCTCCCATCCGGATGGAGGACTATGTTAGTGGTGAGGGTCTATTTGAGGAAGAAATTGCTCAACATGGCCTTAGTTAATTTCTTATGTAGATCTTATCAATTATGAAGCTGTGAAGAGCTCGAAGTAGAGATTGGCAATGGACTCAGAGATTAACTCCATTGAGAAGAATCATACTTGGAACCTTATTAAGTTGCCCATTGGAGCTAAAACCATTGGAGTCAAGTGGATTTACAAAAAGAAGTTAAATAAGTTGGGAGAAGTTGAAAAGTATAAGGGGCGGTTTGTAGCCAAGGGGTATTCTTAACAATGATTAGATTTCACTAAAGTATTTGCTCCAGAGACTCGAATGGACACAGTAAGGATGTGGAACTTGCAACACAAAGGAGTTGGGAGATTTACTAGTTGAATGTTAAATCAGTGTTTCTCCATGGTGAACTCAATGAGGATGTCTATGTGGATCAGCCAAAGAGTTATGAAATGAAGGGAAGTGAGCATAATGTCATAGGCCGGCAGTTCGATTTCTTCAACATGCCGAGATGTACACTCTCTTCACATGAGTCAGACAATTTGGCCCACACTGGGCCCACAAAGTCTACTACAACAACATGCACACAGCCCACGCGTACAGCGACGCAACGAAGCCCGTCCGTTAAGAGTGAACAGATGGCCTGTGAAGCGCTTGAATCAGGCTTTGTCCCAACCTGCAAATCAAGCAAGCTTACCAACAAGGATCCAAACACAAATTCCATAAGCCATATATATAAACCAAGCAAAGATCCAGACAAGATATATGAATAGAGGAAAGACTGAAGGGAGTATTAGAATGGACATGAACTCCTTTCGATTCTCTGTCAATCCCCCTCTCTATTACATTCTCCACACCTTATCTAACAGAGAAAAGAAAAACAAGTATAAAACTCCCCCCTTCTAGAAAACCATCAGTCCCTCTACAAACAAATGGAGATTATCAAACACATACACGCATGACACATCTCAACCACACACGTGTCCTATCCAACCCAAAAATTTCCAACCAATGGCAAGGTGACACACACATCTCACTGAATTCACTGTTGTATTCCCATACTTGACCAAAATTCCAGCCTTGTCAGTCATGTAAACTGCCAATTCCTGACAATTCTCCCCCACCAACCATTGCAATGCCCTCATTGCAACTGCCTTTTGAACTTCAGGGGTAATGTGGAAGTTGCCAATCTCACATCTTCTGGCTAAACACTTACACAACACTACAAAACATGCATACTCTGCGCACTGCAGCACATATACACACCATACATTACAGCACACACCTTGATTTGCATTTGTGCACTGTGACTTCAACACTTGCACACCATGCAATTTAGACATTGGCATGCATCCCAATTCTTGCATTTGTGCACCACATTCTTGTATCTGTACACCATTCCCTGCATTTGCACATAATGCCCTTGCACTTGCACACAATGTCATGCATTTGTACACCATACACAGCATGTTTACACACCATGCCTTGGTTGCATTCAACCAACATCCCACAGCTGAATTTAACTCGGTCGAAGCTCACGCCCAGCCTCACGCAACGACCAGTTCATGGCTGAGAATTATACCTCTTGTTGCAATTCAATACACCATGCATGTCTCCTACACATGCATGTTTGTGTGGTGTACACTCCCTGCGCATCCACACTTGTGTGTGCCATCCCGACCTAGCACACACACACATACACTCACAATCAACCCGGCTTCTTCTCCAGTGATTCCAGCTCTGTTTCAACACCAAGAAGTTGCAATGAACTCATTTGCCTCACATCACCTCCCTGGTTAACCACCTGTGCTTGCATGGCACTCAATGCTTTTCTCTTTGGACAGTCTCTAATGAGATGATATTCTCCACAAAAGTAACAAGTAGATACCTTGCCTCTGTCTCCTGCCTTGTTCTTCCATGAAGCTTGACCATCATCAGACTTAGATTGTGCTACTGATGCTCCCCCACCTTTAATCTGCCACTCACCTTTGCCTTTAGATTGAAATTCCTGACCACTTGAAGTGAATGCAGCTTCTTGCATCTTTCTCTCAGGTTCAGGCCTCCTAAGATCAATCAAGGACTCAGCAGCAATGATCGCCTGCGCTAGAGTCTGAACTGAGCGACGTTGCAATTCCATCTTAGCCCAAGGTTGAAGTCCAGTGAGGAAATATAGTAGTCTATCCTCTTCACTAAGATCTGGAATCTCAAAGAGCAAATTAGTGAACTCAGTCACATAAGCATTGATGCTTGATGTTTGTTTGAGCCATCTCAACTTCTCCTTGGCTTCCAATCTAGCATTTCTAGGGTAAAAATGCTGCTTGAAATCCTGTTTGAACTCATCCCAAGTATTAAGAGCAAACGTCCCATGTTCGATCTCCCCGCTACGTCGCCTCCACCACAAGAGTGCATTGCCAGTGAGGAACATAGTAACAACTGAAATCTTCTCCGTATCATCATCAATCTTCAAGTGTCGAAAGTATCTTTCAATATTCCAAAGAAAAGCATCAAGTTGCTTTGCATCCCTCTTATCATCATAAGCATCAGGTTTTGGAGCTTCTACCTTCACCGAAGTAAGCCCAACAAAAGAAGCACTGAGCACAGCTTCTTGCACAATGCCCACTCCTCGCCAGCTCTCTTTAACTCACTTTGGATCCCCTCTTGAACAGAAACCATATCAGTCCTCATTTGTACAATATGAGAATTAATACTCTCCATGAAACTGTCCATCATTGAAGTTAAAGTGCTCTGAAGTTCACTCTTGAACTTCCCCATAGCAGTAGAGAAACCTTCATGAGTTAACACTTCTTCTTCTAAACGAAGAGCCGTGTCAACCACAACGCTTTCCATTCAAGTCAAGCGTATATCTAATGAGGCCACAGTTTCCTTTTGAGGCTTTTCCTTCTCCTTCTGCTTGCTTTTCCCAGCTCCACCCTCAACAGTAGACTGAGATTCAGCCATGACAACAAAGTTGGACTGCAAACTAAGTTTCACCGACACAAAATCAGCTTCAGTTTTCACCAAATCTTTGGCTTGATCACACAGGGATCAATTATACTATTCTTGCTCAAAGTACACCAGCTTGTTCCCAAGATCACCACCACTCCATAGTTGTGATGTTCGGTTCTGATACCACTTTGTCATAGGCCGACAGTGTTCTGATACCACTTTGTCATAGGCCGACAGTTTGATTCCGTCAATGTGCCGAGATATTCACTCTTTTCACACGAGTCAGACAATTTGGCCCACACTGCGACCCGCAAAGTCTACTACAACAACATGCACACAGCCCATGCGTATAGCGACGCAACAAAGCCCATCCGTTAAGAGTGAACAGATGGCCTATGAACAAAGCCCGTCCGTTAAGAGTGAACAAAGCCCGTCCGTTAAGAGTGAATCAGGCTTTGTCCCAACCTGCAAATCAAGCAAGCTCACCACCAAGGATCCAAACACAAATTCCACAAGCCATATATATAAACCAAGCAAAGATCCAGACAAGATATATGAATAGAGGAAAGACTGAAGGGAGTATTAGAATGGACATGAACTCCTTTCGATTCTCTGTCAATCCCCCTCTCTATTACATTCTCCGCACCTTATCTAACAGAGAAAAGAAAAACAAGTATAAAACTCCCCCCCCCCCCTTCCCCTTCTAGAAAACCATCAGTCCCTCTACAAACAAATGGAGATTATCAAACACACACACACACATGACACATCTCAATCACACAAGTGTCCTATCCAACCCAAAAAATTGCCAACCAATGGCAAGGTGACACACACATCTCACTAAATCACTTTTGCATGCCCATACTTGACCAAAATTCCAGCCTGTCAGTCATGAAAACTGCCAATTCCTGACAATAAGGTGTACAAGCTACATAAAGCTTTGTACAGTCTAAAACAAGCTCCACGAGCTTGGTTTAGCCATATTGAAGCTCATTTCATCAATGAAGGTTTCCAAAAATGTCCAAATGGATAGACCTTATTCACTAAGAGAAGCAATAAAGGTAAAGTGTTGATAGTAAGTATTTATGTGGATGATTTAATTTGTACTAGTGATGGTAAAGATATGATGTTTGATTCTAAGAGCTCTATGACGAAAGTCTTTGACATGACTAACTTAGGAAAGATGAGGTTATTCCTTGACATTGAGGTGTTACAGAACTCTGATGGCATTTTTATTTGTCAAAGGAAATATGCCACTGAAGTATTGAAGCGTTTTGGGATGCTTGTGAGTAAGTAAGTAACTAGTCTGATTGTGTGTTGGTTCATGATAAGTAGAGATGATTATGGAGTCATTATTGATGACACTTATTTCAAGCAATTGGTAGGAAGTTTAATGTATCTTACTGCAACTCGACCATACATAATGGTCAGTGTTAGTCTAATCATTAGGTACATGGCTAAACCTATTGAACTTCACTTACAAGCTGTCAAGAGGACATTGAGGTATTTAAAAGGTACTGCCAACTATGGGATTTTGTATAAGAGGAGGGGGAAAAAGAACTGTTGCTTGCTTTTATGGATAGTGACTATGCAAGTGATGTAGAGGATTGTAAAATCATATCTGGGTATGTGTTTCTTTTGAGCTCGGGAGCAATTTCATGGTTATCCAAAAAATAGCTCATAATTACTCTATCAACCACTAAAGCCAAATTTGTGGTAGTTGTTGCTTGTGCTTGTCAGGCATTATGGATGAGGAGGGTGTTAAAGAGACTGAGTAATGCACATAAAGGTTCCACTACCATTATGTGTGACAATAGCTCAAGAATTAAGCTTTCAAGGTATTCATTCATGCATCGGAGGAGTAAGCACATTGATGTGCGGTTTCATTTCTTGAGAGATCTTACAGGGGATGATGAAGTTGAATTAGTTTATTGTGGAACTCAAGAACAAGTGGCTGATTTGATGACGAAGACATTAAAGTTAGAATAATTTCAAAAACTCATAGAGATGATGGGAGTGTGTGAAGCTACAGATGTAAACTAATTGCATTCTACAGTTAATTTAAGGAAGAGATGTTGTTTCATATAAATTATTTCATATTTTGTTAATCACATAGCTAAGTTAATGCTATCGTGAGTTGCATTTAGGCTTTCAGTTAGAGTTGTAGTATGGGTATAAAGCTGGGTTTTTATTTCAATAAAATTGTTCTCATTCATTCTATTTTGTTGAGATTTTGCATAGTTTCATTCAATTGTGTAAGTTCCTCAGGGGCTGTTGTGTGGTGCTGTTGTAACTTGGTTTGAAACTCTTTCTCTTAACAAGAAACACTCACTTGCAACCTTACACTCTTACACAATTAAAGAAGTAATCAACACTTAAAGAAGAAGAAGACACAAAAGATGGTAACCTAGTTCGGCTTTCCAAGCCTACGTCTGGGGGGCCAAGCCCAGGAAAAATAATTCACTAACAAGGAGAGAAAAACATGAGTACAATCAATTGTCACTCATACACTCACTACATCAACAACACCCTCTCCCTCTCTCCGATCACCACTTTAACCTCACCCACTAGGTTTTCTTGCGTGGTCAATCGTCAATCTTCTAGAGAAGGGTCTTCTGTAGATGCTCACCAGCCTCAGCTATCACTTTCCTTGTTTAGAACCTTCATTATCTCTGCAGTTGCTAGTTTGGACACCTTCCAAATTTAGTTATTGCAACGCCTGTTGCAAACGGGACTTCAACGTAGCCCGACAGCCAAACTGACCAAGACTGCAGCTTCCATCACACGAACTCATGACACCTCCAACACTCCCAGTTGATTCTAAGTCGAACATAATCGGATCCTCCCAGTCTCGACCACCGCAACTAGCCTGACCCCTCTCCGTCACATTCACAGTCCTTCTCTCAAAACCACACCTCACCAAGGTGCGTGCTTCTTCATTCGAACTTCAAAGTTCTTCTACCAAATATGATCTTCAATCTTCCAGATTTGGTTTGTTCAAATCTCCAAGATTGTCTCCTTCCAACTCATTTCATACCTCATTAGACATCACTATAATTGTTCTTGATTCAAATCATCAATCATCTGCAATTAACCTCCAATCATATCTGCAATTAACTCGCCCAACTAGCACCTTCCCATATGTGGCCTACACCCATATCAACTTTCATGTCACCATCGCTCTTTCCACAGATAGCCTCTTTGACTTGTCAACCTTGCCATTTCATCCCATTGTGTTAGTAATGCCAATCAACCATACATACATGCATTTGAGCTAAAAATCTTCCCCTTTGGTACTATTTGACACAACTACTATATTTGCCAGCTACAATCAAAGATCAGAGCTGGGTGGACCTCTTCCCGTTTGTGCCACATAATGTCGAAGGTTCCGATCGAGCTCCCCCTAAATGGGCAGCATCTAATATTGCTCCTTTGGTTGCAATGCCCCTTAGATGAGAACCCGTCTGCAAGCGACATCAAGAGAATCTAGAAGAGGGAAGGTCATATACAAGTGCATTGTGCAGAATCTAAACTTGGAAAAACCCAAGCTCACCCCATAGGTATTCATACCTTGTAGAATCAATAGGTTTGGTGAAGATATCAGCTAGTTGCTTCTCAGTTGCAACATGATCAAGAACAACAGTCTTGTTTTCAACCAATTCTCGTATGAAGTGATGAAAAAGATCGATGTCCTTGGTCGGAGAGTATGGAATTGGGTTCTTGGAAATATTAATGACACTTTTTTTGTCACAAAAGATAGTCATCTGCCCTTGTTGGAGACCATAATCCTGGAGCATTTTTTCATCCATATCAGTTGTGTTCAACAACTTCTTGTAACTATGTATTCAGCCTCTGCTATAGATAGGGAGATGGAGCTTTGCTTCTTACTATGCCAAGAAACTAAATTGTTGCTCAGATAAAGACATCCTTCGGAAGTGCTTTTCCGATCATCAACATTGCCTGCCCAATCAGCATCACTGTAGCCGGCCAAATGTATGTTTGTATCTCTAGAATACCAAATGTCATATTCTGCAGCCCCCCTGAATATAACGGATAATATGTTTGAAGGCTGTCAAGTGGGATTGCTTGGGTGCTGCTTGGTATTGTACACAAACTCCAACACTAAAATAGATGTTCGGCCTGCTTGCTGTGAGATAGAGTAGACTGTCAATCATACTTCTGTAGAGACTTGGGTCCACATCTTTCCCATGTTCATCATTTGTCAATTTTTCATGAACACCCATCGGTGTCCTGACATGTCTTGCTGACTCTAACCTGAATCTCTTCACCAAATTTCTTGCATACTTGGTTTGAGAGATGAAGATCCCATCTGTATGCATTGCTTGACTTGAAACCACAAGAAGAGACTTAGTTCCCCCACGATACTCATTTCAAACTCCTGTTGCATAAGTAGCACAAACTCATCAACTTGCATTTGAGATGTTGAGCCAAACATAATATCATCTACATAAATCTATGCAATAAGGAGTTCAGTCTTTGACCTCTTGATGAACAATACCTGGTCAACTCCCCCACTTTGGTAACCCTTCTCAAGTAGAAACTTAGTGAGTCTTTCATACCAGGCTCGGGGAGCTTGCTTCAAACCATAAAGACCTTTGTTCAGCTTAAAAACATAGTCTGGAAGGTGAGGATCTTCAAACCCTTTTGGTTGTGCAACATAGACTTCTTTATTTAAAAAACCATTGAGGAAAGCACTTTTTATATCCACTTGATAAAGCTTGAAGCCCATACAACATGCAATAGCAAACAATAATCTGATTGACTCCAGTCGAGCAACATGTGCAAATGTTTCATCAAGGTCAATTCCTTCAACTTGTGTATACCCTTATGCAACCAATCTAGCTTTATTTCTGACAATACTTCCTTTGTCATCAGTTTTGTTCTTGAAGATCCATTTTGTTCCAATGACATTCACATCCTTGGGTCTTGGTACCAAGGTCCAAACCTCATGCCGAGCAAATTGATTCAGTTCTTCTTGCATAGTTGTGATCCAATACTCATCAACTAGGGCTTCTTTTACATTTTTTGGCTCAATAAGAAAGTTGTAATACATGAACCCTGCTAATTCTCGGTAATCTATTCTTTGAGTGCCACGAGTGCGTCTTCCTTCATTGACGTCACCAATAACATCATGTATCGGATGATTCCTTCTTATTCTTGAGGGTGGCTCACGGATGTCTTTATCTTGACTGGCTCCATCATGGCTTTCTTCTTCTTCTTAAACTGATTTTGTTTCGCATGTTGCATCCTGTGTTGCAACATCAATTGCAACTTGCTGTCTAGCTGTATCTGGAGTAGTGTCAGGTGTTGCAACTAACTGTTCTTGTCCTTCATCATCAATTAGACCACAACTTTGGACATCAAGGTTGTTGAGCTCTTGTACAGGACCATGAGTCTCCTCTTCACCTGTCTGATTAGAATAATCATCCACAACAACCTTTATGGTTTCTATTACCTTTTTAGTCCTTGAATTGTATACCCGATAAGCAAGGCTGCTTGTAGAGTACCCCAGGAACACTCCTTCGTCACTTTTCTTTTCAAACTTTCCCAGTTGATTTCTGTCATTCAAAATGTAGCACTTGCTCCCGAAGACATGAAAATAACTTAGGTTTGGTTTCCTTCCTTTCCAGATTTCATAGGGGATCATGTTAGTGGAGGGATGAAGAGACACCCGATTGATGATGTAGTATGTTGTATTAACTGCTTCTGACCAAAACCATGTGGGGAGTTTCTTCGAATTCAGCATCACACTGGCCATTTCTTGAAGAGTGTGATTCTTGCGTTGCACCACTCCATTTTGTTAAGGAGTTATTGGTGCCGAAAATTCATGAAGAATTTCATGTTCACTGTTGAAGTCTACAAACTGAGCATTTTCAAATTCTCTTCCATGATCATTTTTTATTCGAACGATCTTTCCAATAGAACACTTCTGAAGTTGTGTACATAGCTTCTTAAATGCTCCAAATGTGTACTACTTTTCTTTGAGAAAATCTACCCATGTGAACCTGGAGTAATCATTAACACATACAAAAATGTACCTCTATCCTGACAAGCTTTTAGCATGAGTGGGACCAATGAGATCCATGTGAAGTAGCTCCTGCACCCTTGTTGTAACAGTGTATTGTAACACCTTGTGAGTAGCACGTCGTTGCTTCCTCATTTGACACGAGCCACAGATTCCATCTTTCTTTTGTGTAAGCTTGGGTATTCGTCTTCCAATTTCCATCTTTGCAATCATCACCAAATTTCTATAATTCAGATGTCTAAGTTTTTGATGCCAGATTTCTGTCACGTCGCAAGACACGTTGTAACATATATAACTTGTAACTTATGAAGGAGATAGCACTTATCCGATGATCTGAAACCGGTTAAGACACCCTTATTCTCTCTATCATAGACCACACATCTATCCTTGGTGAATTCGACGACCAAATTTTGATCACATAGTTGACTTATGCTCACCAAGTTTGCTTTTATACCATCCACATGTAGGACATTTTTCAATTTTGGTACACCATGCATCATCAAGGTTCCTCTTCCAATTACTTGACTTGTTTGTCCATCACCAAAGGTAACATGTCCAACTGAGTAGCTTTGGTAATTTGTAAGGAAATCTTTGTTGCTTGTCATGTGTCTCGAGCAACCACTATCAAAGTACCAATCATCCTTAGTAGATTTCTAGCCATATATATATGCTACCAAAATTTTTGCGTTTGCCTTTTGAACCCACACCTTCCTTGTTCTTTCTTTGGTGTAGTTTGTTGTTGTAACAGTTTGCTTCTTTACCCCTTCTGCTTTCTTCTTGTCTATCACATCATTTTTCCTGGTCCACAATTTTTTTATTACTGTAGTCTTCCCTTTAACTCTCCTTCTGATACTTGACTGTGTATATCCAACTATTTTTTTGTTCTTTAAATCTTCTTTTAGTTTGGTGCATCTTGGTCTTATGTGGCCCCTTTTCCACACTGAAAACACTCATGGATTTTTTTGTTCAGTTGTTTCTTGCCTCCTGATGACTCTCCACTATAGTGTCGAGGTCTAATTCTTAGAATATTTTGATTGCCTCCTTCTCTTCCTTCAGAGGTTGTAACAAATGTTATAATACCATTTGCAACAATCTTCGATCTTTTGGATCCTTCTGCTTTTTTCAACAGCGCAGTGAATGCAACAAAGTTACCAGTCATAGCATGTACTTCTTGATCTTCTGGATCTCCATCTGACCCACTAGCGTACTCTGCTCAGTTTCTACGTCATCTATAATGGTGGTGAAGAGATTTGACTTTTTTTTTTTTTTTACTTTTTGTATTAGTACACTCTTGTTGTAGATGACCAGTTCTTCTACATGCCCGGCACTAAATGCTACTGTATTTCTTCTAATCATTCATTTGATTCTTCCACATATTTCTCCTGTGGTAGCTTCTCTTGGACAAGTCTTGTTCGACCAATTTCATGATGCTTATGAGTAAAGACATCATATCATCATCTTCATATTGCACCACCTTCTTAGTTTCTACTTTGAGAGTCATCTCTTCTTTTCTTTCAGGCTTCAAGTCATTTCAAAGGCTTGTAGTGAACCCATTAATTCATCTAATCTCATGGAAGAATGTCTCAAGCTTCTTCTATTGCAGCCACCTTTGCTTCAAATCTCCTTGGTAGAGATCTCAAGATTTTTCGGACTAGCTTCTCATCGGAATATTTCTTACCAAGTTGGAAAGCTTGATTAGCTATATCCATTAATTTGGCATTGAAGGTCCCGATGGTCTCATCTTCCTCCATCCTGAGATGCTCAAACTTAGATATTAACATCTGGAGTTTTAAAGCAAGTACTAGGTTTGTGCCTTCATGTATTCTTTGATGCATGTCTCATGCTTCTTTGGCTGAGTCACATGTTGCAACATACTTGAAGCGGTCTTCATCAACTCCACCAAAAATTGCATTAAGGGCTTTTCCATTGGCATTAGCTTTTCTCATCTCTTCATGACTCCAGCTGCACTTATCCTTCTTGACTTCTATACCTTCAATATCACAATGTGTTGGCAACATCCACCCTTCTTCCACAGTTGTCCAGGCACCCTCATCAATGGATTTTATGAAAGCCTTCATGCATGCCTTCCAATAGAGGTAGTTGGTTCCAACTAGTAGCGGTGGACGGTTGACGGATGCTCCTTTTCTTCCAGCTATAATCGAAACTTCGTCTCGGATCTCACCAACCTTGAGACCAAGGTGAACAACGGTGAACCAGCTCTGATACCACTTGTAAGTTCCTCAGGGGTTGTTGTGTGGTATTGTTGTAACTTGGTTTACAACTCTTTCTCTTAATAGGAAACACTCACTTGCAACCTTATACTCTCACACAATTAAAGAAGCAATCAACATATAAAGAAGAAGAAGACACAGAAGTTGGTAACCCAGTTCAGCTTCCAAGCCTACGTCTAGGGGGCCAAGCCCGGAGAAAAATAATTCACTGACAAGGAGAGAAAAACATGAGTACAATCAATTGTCACTCATACACTCACTACAGCATCAACACCCTCTCCCTCTCTCTCTGATCACCACTCTAACCTCACCCACTAGGTTTTCTTGCATAGTCAATCGTCAATCATCCAGAGAAGGGTCTTCTATAGATGCTCACCGGCCTTAGCTGTCACTTTCCTTGTTTAGAATCTCCACTATCTCCGGGACTGCCAATTTGGACGCCTTCCAAATTTAGCTATTGCAATGCCTGTTGCAACCGAGACTACAACGTGGCTCCATAATCGAACTGACCAAGGCTGCAGCTTCCATCACACGACCTCATGACACCTCCAACACTCCCGGTTGAGTCTGAGTCGAACACAAGCAGATTCTCCCGATCTCGACCACCGCAACTAGCCTGACTCCTTTCTGTCAAGTTCGGAGTCCTTCTCTCAAAACCACGCCTCACCAATGCGCGTGATTCCATTCGAACTTCAAAGTTCTTCTACCAAATCTGATCTCCAATCGTCCAGATTTGGTCTATACAAAGCTCCAAGATTGTCTCCTTCCAACTCATTTCATGCCTCATTAGACATTACTATAATTATTCTTGATTCAAATTATCAATCATCTGCAATTAAGCTCCAATCATATATGTAATTAACTCGCCCAATTAGTAACTTCCCATATGTGGCCTGGGCCCATATCAAATTTCATGTCACCGGCGCTCTTTCCACATATAGCCTCTTTGACTTGTCAACCTTGCCACGTCATCCCATTATGTTAAGTAATGCCAATCAACCATGCATACGTGCATTTGCGCTAAGAAATTGTTCCTAACAGAGTGATGGACTTGATGTTAAGGTTGTTGCTCCTCATCCTTTGTTTATTTACAAGTGAGGACAAATGATCTGAATAAGCTTCATTGTGTTGTTTCCCTTGAATTTATATTGCAGGAGATAAAAGAGAGGATCTTGCCCCTTCCATATGGATTGATTCAGTAAAAGTTTAATTGAAATATATATAAATTTGGCCCTTTCTTTTAGATAGATGAATATGGTTTGAAATGGAGGATTGATTATCTGAAATGGTGCCATAAGAAGAAAATGTTGAAATGATGAATAATGTTATGTGTTAGCCGAGAATCTTTTTTTGCCATATGGACTTCTCAGGTCTCCAGCTAACTGATGAAGTCTTTTGGGAGAGAAGACTTCTTTGTAGGTGTCCTCTTATGGAGTTCACCTGAAAAGGGAACAAAGCAAAGAAAGTGTGTGGAAGGGGGTGGGGCTCTGTTGCCCGTTCTCCCTCTGACGGTCAAGTTAGTGGCCTGATCGGAGGAAGAAGATGATGGAGCAGAGGGTTTCTTTGGTTTCCAGTTGCTTACCTTGCTCTCTGATACACCTCCCCTTATGTCCCCCTCCCCCCTCTGTTTCTAGGGATCTGTGTCACCTTTATCTGGTCATGATGAGATCCTACATGCGCCATCCTTGCTCCTAGGGTAGCTTTGCTTTAGATTTGTATAAGTCGTAGAGAGGGCATGATGGAGACAAGTGGTCGGATAGATCCTCCGTATATCATTATGAATCCACTTCTTTATCTGGATTTTCTCATAAGAGAATTCTGGGCAAGAGTATAACTGTTTTTGCTCTCAATTTTCTTATTTTTCTTTCCCTGTTTCTTTTGTATGGACAAGATCAATATATATGTTGAACAAGGTTTGAATTTTTTTCATATTGTAGCTCACTTTAAGAACCAGAACAACTTTAATTTGCTCTCTCCTTATTCTAGATGAAGTTGCAATTTATCTTTTTATTTTGCTTTTAACCGTGTTTTTGGTTGCCAAAACTCAAGGTTTTATTTTTCAAATGAATTAATTTGGTCTTGAATTAAAGCAGTTGATGACCAATTGTCCTTGACTTCTAGTCATTAATTAATTCAATTAATTTTTTTTCCTTCTATGACGTAGATTGAAAATCCGCCTATTTTTATTTTAAATATTTTCAAAAATATATAAATATTGATGTGAGTCATCTAGGCCAACCCAATACGTTAGGTGGGGCCTCCCGTGCTTGACACGGGCGGTTATTGTATTAAGTAGACCTTGTTAAGCTTAACTGATGACATGTTGGGTCATGTTGGCCCACAATGGCACACCTAAATGCCATCGCTATGACATTTTTGAAACGTAATCTTGACATTTGAAACGCTTGTGGGAGTTTGGTGTGCAGAATGTAAAATTTCATTATTATTATTATTATTATTATTATTATTATTATATATATATATATATATATATATATATATATATATTTTACTAAGGTTATAAACCCCAGCACAAGGTGTGTCAAATGAGCGTACATAAGGGATTAGACTACCACAAGTTTCACTCGGGGGCACATCTTTACCGCCTGCAGGGTGCATTGTGCACTCGCTCACAGGTTTCACTCGGTGCTCCGTTTTTACCGTCCGTAGCTACCAACAATCACATAAGGGGAATGCCCCCGTGCCCATGTGGGCCACCCCATTGGGGGCCCGCGCACTTACACTCTCACCCTCCGCAGCGGGAGTTCAAACACCGGATTTTTGTGAATCGAACACATACAGGGTGGGACCATGCCGCTCGACCCAAGGGTTTCTAGATTTCACATTTCTAGAAAATAAAGATGAGAATCATTTTAATGAGTATATTGTAGTTCGCATTAAATATTGATGAAAATATTACATCGATTTGTTTGTTTCGCCAAAATAATGTTTGCAAACTTTATCTAATAAATATGTGAATTATATATACATGGGTAAATCACTAAAAACACTGCATGGTTGGAACTCTCCACCTCTCATTACCTACATATCTTTATATTTATGAACATGTCATGAAGCCACTTATGTTTCTGGATTTTCTCACGAGAGTAGAATTTTTGGCTCTCAAAGCTACAATGGAGTGTTAAAGCCTTCCAATTGGTGAAAAAGATTGATCAAATGGATATCTTGAGGGAGACACTCCTTCTCAATAGTAGAGCATGGAAGCTTGTGGGATACTAGAGGGGAAGTGGAGAAGCTTATGAATATAGAAATCTTATGAGTGAAATGTTCTAAGGAGAAGTGAATTAAGGAAAGGGATTGCAATTTTTAATATTTTCATAAGTAGCGATGGGTCGGAGGTAGGGTAGAACGAGCTTCGATCATTTGAGTGTTCTCAATTCGGCTCGAAATAGCCTAGCTTCGAGCTTTCGAGGCCTACCGAGCTTCTCGAAATTAGCTTCGAATAAGTTTGTTCGAGCTAGCTCGATTTTAATTCCGAAAGCTCGAGCTTCGACTTCGAAAGCTCAAATTAAGAACTTAATTATAATTTTTAAATCTTGGATTTAGTTTTAAATTAAAAACTTATTTATAAATTAATTTTTATATTATATATTATATGTCACTACAAAATATTAAATATTTTATTCATATATTATAATATTTATTAGTTTTACTAATTTTATTAAATTTTATTGTTTTTTAATAATATTTATATTATATATTAATATATTAATATTAAATTCGAGCTTCGAGCTAAGCTCGATCGAAGCTCGACTTCGGCTCGAGGCTTTCGACTCGAAATTAATTGCGAGCTCGCAATTGAAGCTCGAGCTCGGCTCGAAAGCTTGAAATTCGTTTTAAACTTCGAAGCTTTTACCGAAGTCGATCTCGAACCGCCACCTAACAAGCCTTGATCGTTTGACAGCCCTAGTCGGAGGCGAGGGAATTGGCTTAGCATTTTGGTGATTAATGTGGTGGAAGTCTTTCACAAGAAAGCTATTCAAAGGAAGATGTTGAACTAATTTGAGGAGAGATTTAGAAAACCATTGCAGAGTTATATCTTGGCAGACTGGGAGGGTTTTTTCCATGATTGACTAGTGCGGTCAACCTAGAAAAATTGGAAGTCTTGATATCCTGTGAGGAGGTAAAGGCAACAATATTAAGTGTTGGGAAAATTTAGGGATTAGCAATCAATTCAAGTTAATTAATAGAGTTTTTTTTTTTTTTGACATAGGCCATAGAGACCTCCCTAGATGACGCGTCAAGGGGCGTGGTCTTAAGTAACGAGCACCCTTGATCCCTCATTGTGCGCGTACAGATGTGGGGACTCGAACTTGGGAGCTTTGTCTCACCAAGTGAATTACCCAAACTGCTCCCCCTATTTACGGGGGCGAGGACTCGAACCTGAGAGTATGCTCAATCAAGCGAATTACCTAACGCACGGGACTCAAGATACCGCTAAACCAATGATCCTTTAGTAAGTTAATTAATAGTTAACACTCTAATTTCATCGAACTAATTTGATTTCTAAACACAACATACACGCGGTAACTCAAAACCAATTCATTCAATTAAGTGGTAAAAAGATGTAATTGACTTAAGAGATCAGTCAAGCCTAGGTGGGGCGTGTGTAGCACTTCCCTAAAAGTTGATTTTACCTCCTTCGTACATGGAATCCAATGAACAATCCATCCACTAAGGTACATGTAACCCACGATGTCAACGAGCTTCTCCCATAGCATGTTCCGACAAAAGCAGCCCAAGTATCGCTCAGAACTCAATGGTTTAATAAGGAGAAAAAGGGTAGAAGAAGAAGACATTGAACAATAATCGCAAAGAGGTTCGCTGGATCAGAGATGAAGCTTAATGAGGGAGGAGATGAAATATATATATATATATACAGTCATGTTAGAGTGAGGCCGGCCGCAAATGCGGCCGGCCCACTTTAACACCCAAAACCAAAACCAAAAAACAAAAATAATAAAAGCCCAAACAAAAAACCCACCCTTAAGTGAGTGATAGAGTGAGCCGGCAGGAAATGCAGCAGACCTCACTCTATCATTCTTATATATATATATATATATATATATATATAGTAGGGATAGGATGAGGCCGGCCGCACTTGCAGCTGCCTCATCCTATCACTACTTATATATACTAAATACATATAAAAATTATATATTATATTTTTTATAATCTATTTAGATTTATATTGATTTATCTATATATTTTAAACAATTTTTAGATATGTATATATAATTATTAAATTATCTTGTCCTCAGAATACATGTATATATGTACATATAAATTTAAAAATTATATATACATATCTAAAAATTGTTTAAAATAAATAGATAAATCAATATAAATCTAAATATATTATAAAAAATATAATATATAATTTTTATATATATTTAGTATATATGAGTAGTGAAAGGATGAGGCGGCCGGCCTCATCCTATCACTACTTTATATATATATATATATATATATATATATATATATATATATATATATATATATATCATTGTGTTCTCTAGCTGTGCAAATGGTTGTATAACCCTCAGTTGGTCCAACAGTTAGAAATTGATCCGTTGGACTAGATCCAACGGCTAGATGAGACTGTAAGGTGATACGAGAGTAAATCCCACCCTAGCATGTGGCTTGATCCGAGGACCAAGTCAGAAAGTCCTAATCACAAGATGAAGTCAAAGGAGCCAATCAGGGGGGATCGCGCAATCAAAGGGATCATGTGATCTCATGAAGTTGAGATGGGAAGAAATCACAAACCATGCGTGGCTGGCCAACAACCGTTCCCCAGACTATATAAGGGGACCTCAATTCTCAAGGAAGGGGATTTCAAATCTCACTTGTTTTTCACTTGCTCTAGTATTCAAACTCCACAACCCCCTACTCTCCATTCAAATTATTTTCTCCTTACTTATTACTGACTTGAGCCTCAGAGGCTTCCCCCTCCCCGAGTGTAGCGCTCGGATCTCACCTCAATTTTGCAAGCTTTGGTGTCCACCAACCTCCCTAGGGAGAAGACGACTGCGTCCAAGTCGATCGTGAACCGGTGGTCGATCTCTTCCCTCCTACTTTCATCAAAAGCATCAAATCTCACTCCAACCACGACCTGTTGATCCAGATCCAATATTGATCCCCAGGAGAGCTAGATTTTGGCATCAACAGATTGACATCATCTATGGAGAAAGATCAAAAAGCTATGTCCTAGATGGAAAAAGGCATGCGCAGCTAGGATCACAACCAAGAGGACGCCGTCACCTCTAGACGCAATTGTATCCATGAAGTCGAAGAGGTTTGCCCTAAACAACCAGCGATTGTGGTAGAAGACCCTTGGGATGCACACATCCGATTTCTCAAGGAGAAAGTCAAGGCTCTCATCTGAGCCCTCCAGAGGGTGGAACAACAAGCAGTGCATGGCCCACCGAAAGTCTCTACACCTGATGTCTCAGAGGCAAGACAACCTGGATGACCTCATATGAGAAGAAACAAAGAGAGCGCCCAAGCATTGAGCAACGTTGGATCACCTTGGCCTCGATCCGAGAACTCTCTGAGGCCTCAGTACAAAGACATTTCTCTGAGGATGAAGGAGCAACCGAAGGCGGTCACTCACACCGCTTCTCCCTTCATCCCTAAAGTAGGTCTTTCAGCTCTTTCCCCTTGAATGTGTTCCTCTCAAGGTCATCATCGACATCCACCAATTCATAATCAGAGTCTTGAAAATCATCATATGATGTACTTCTCCCCTGAACTTGTGCATTGCCATTATTAGCATTGTTCCCACAATCCCTTTCCGGCTCAACCACTCTTTTCTACTCAACCACCCTTTGCTCATCATAAGCCATGTATCCATCCATAAAAACCTGACTGCACTGACTTCTTATTACACCCTCAGGCCCACTAACAACAACTTCATCTCTCTCATTGGCTAATCCTTCAACCTCATTTCTACAACCAACAATTTCTTTCTAGGTTTACATTTTGGCTTAACCTGACTACACCGAGTCCCAATAGTATCTTCAATTTCCTCTATCAAAACAGAGGATTTCATTGGGATTGTTGTTAGTCTTTCACATTCAGCACCAGACAAGTGGTGAACATTTAAGTCTATTTCATTGTGATATAAACCGAAAACACACATTTCATAAACACTATCATCATTTTCTAAGATCTTAAGGCCGTTGTAAAATTCTTTAGAATCAACCTTTCACTTATACAAAACCTAACCCATAACTCCAAGTTCTTACATTTTCTTATCTAGAACTACCATAGACATGCTATCCTAATGTGCAACTATAACCTCTTCTTCTCCATCAAAATACCCTCATTCCCCCATATCTTCATTGTAATGCAATTTTAGATCAAATGCATAGTTGGGTTTCTCCCCATACTCTGTAATACTTGAAATTGAGGATTGTCTCCATCAAAATTCTTCACAAAACCCTAAATAATAATTAATAAATTAGTGGGGTATATTGCACAGTAGGTCCCTCAACTTTGCATGACTTCCAATTATGGGAACGGAAGATGAAAAGTACTTGAGACCTAAGGTGCAATTTACCCTAAATTACTGGCTTATTGGCTTGTCCCCTTTCTTCGCATATAAGCCTTTCAAATTCTTCATCTAACAAGACGAGGCGGAGAGTCGAGGATGGGTTACAGGGTGGTGAGCCAACCATGAGTGGAGACACGGTGAGCCGACGACGAGCTGCGAGGCGACCATGGCAACAAGAGAGTGGAGAGAGATTTTAGAGGGGATGGGGCAGTGAGTCAGACATTTACTGCTATATCAACATTTTTAAATTGACACTGTTTATGAGAATTCTTTTTGTTATAATATGTAAATTGGATTATTTTTTTAGGTTTAAATATCAAAATGGTCCCTCTATTATACTGAATCCGCCCCTCTAGTCCCTATAATATAATTTAAGCCTTCTCAGTCCATCTAGTTTACAAATTTGGGCAATCTTAGTCCATCTGGTGACATCCGTCACATTTGATGTCAAATTAAGCTGATGTGGCATTTTTCTGATTAAAATAATCAATAAAAAATCTCAAAATAGAAAAAAATAGCAAAAAAAAAAAATCTAAACAAATTACATTATTACATTATAATCACAACTAAAATAATATAATTAATACAACTAAAAGCATCATTAAATTAATTTGATTAAACCCTAACTCTAATTTTAACTCTAATCCTAATCTAATTAACTAATTAATTAAATCTAAACCCTAATTAATTAAGCCCTAACCCTATCCTCTCTCTTTCCCCCACCTAATTAACTAATTAAGTAAATCTAAATCCTAATTAACTAAGCCCTTACTCTAATTTTAACCCTAATCCTAATCTAATTAACTAATTAATTAAATCTAAACCCTAATTAACTAAGCCCTAATTAAGTGTGGGCAGAGGGAGAGGAGGGGGAAAATGGGTCGGGGGGAAGAGGGGCGGAGGGAGAGAAGGAGGGGGGTTGTCACGTGGGGGCGGCGGCGGTGCGGGGGAGAGAGAGAGAGAGAGGAAGAGGGGCGAAGGGAGAGAAGAAGGGGGGTTGTCACGTAGGGCGGCTGTGGCATGGGGGGGGGGGAGAGGGAGGAAGAGGGGGTGAGGAAGAGAAGGAGGGGGGCTATCACGAGGCTGTGCTGGCTGGGAGGGAGACGAAGAAGGGCAAAGGGAGAGAAGGAAGGGGGCTGTCATGCGGGTCAACAGCGGTGTCGCGGCGGGGGGGGCGTGGGTGAGAGAGGAAGAAGGGTAGAGGGAGAGAAGGAGGGGGGCTGTCACGCGGGTCGGCGGCTGCGAGGGTGGGGGAGAGTGAGGATAGGGTTAGGGCTTAGTTAATTAGGATTTGGATTTAATTAATTAGTTAATTAGATTAAGATTAGGGTTAAAATTAAAGTTAGGGTTTAATCAAATTAATTTAATGATGCTTTTAGTTGTATTAATTATATTATTTTTGTTGTGATTATAATGTAATAATGTTATTTGTTTAGATTTTTTTTGGCTATTTTTTTCTTTTTTGAGTTTTTTATTGATTATTTTAATCAGAAAAATGTCACATCAGTTTAATCTAACGGCAAATGTGACAGATGTCACAAGATGGACTAAGATTGCCCAAATTTGCATACTAAGGGACTGAAAAGGCTTAAATTATATTATATGGACTAAAGGGGCGGATTCAGTATAATAGATGGACCATTTTGATATTTAAACCATTATTTTATTACAAATTGAAAATGAGGGATCGGAATGGTATGTACTCTTGATTGGGTGGTGAGGCAATGCTCTTTTCTTCAATAGTGAATGGGGCTCTCACATTTTCCAAATTTAACGTGCGCTAGAAATTCAAGCATAATCTCCCTCCTTGACAAGATTTACCACTTCAAATACTACAAAGCGCGCGACCCTGAGTCTTCTCCCGCGTTACACTTATACGCTGAGATGCCTCTTGGCTTCTTCTTCAGAGCAAGCTCCTTTTCTTCTTCCTCTCTTCCCGCAGGTGACCACGATTGCGACTCCAATCGCCCTCTGTTACTTCTCCCAAAACCATCATCTTCTTTCTGTCCTCCAAATGAACTCCCTTTCAATCCTTCTCCTTCTTATCGTCCTCTTCTCATCTCAAAGCCAGTCTCTCTCGGACCAGGCTTCGGCTCTCCTCCAGCTCAAGAATGGCTTCTCCTCTATGATCGATTTGAACCCTCCTTGGATTCGAGGCACCAACTGCTGCAACTGGGATGGCGTCCTCGGCGACGCAGCCTCGGGTCTAGTGGTCTCCCTCGACCTCAGTAGCCATAACATCTCCGGTAACATCAGCTCCTCGCTCTTCGACCTCACTTCCCTTCAAAGTCTCAATCTTGCAGACAATCTGTTCTATCGGAGTTCTCTTCCAGTTCTGGGTTTTGAGAAGCTTGGTAATCTCACTCATCTCAACCTCTCCAACTCCGGGTTTTCTGGTCAAGTCCCCAGCAGTATATCTCATCTCAAAAAGCTGGTATCTTTGGACTTGTCCACCTTGTTTGTGAATGGAGGGCAGCTCGAAAACCCGGATCTCCGGGCTCTCATCCGGGGGCTTTCTAAACTCCAGGAGCTGTATCTTGATGGGTTAATCTCACTAATAGTAGCATTGATTGGTGTCAAGCTATCTCCCAATCCATTCCTGGGCTTCAAGTTCTCAGTTTGTCTGGTTGTTCGCTTTCGGGGCCAATCCATCAGTCTCTGTCCAAACTCCAGAATTTGTCGGTAATCCATCTCGATGGAAATAATTTGTCTTCTCCAGTGCCTGAATTCTTTGGGAATTTCTCTTCTTTGACTGAACTTAAACTCATTGCTTGTGAACTCCACGGATTGTTTCCGCCTAGCGTGTTTCTTCTTCAGAATTTAAGAGCTCTTGATCTGTCCCTCAATAGGATGCTTTCAGGGTATTTGCCAGAATTCCCCAAAGAGAGTGCTTTGGAGAGGTTGATTCTTGAGAGCACTAATTTTTCAGGGATTTTGCCTGCATCTTTAGGAAATTTGAAGTCTTTGACAAAGTTGGATCTTATGAGTTGCCACTTCTCTGGGTCAATACCCTCATCGATTGGGAATCTCAGCCAGTTGGTTAATTTGGACCTCTCGCGCAATGGTTTCACTGGTGCAATACCTCTACAGATGGGCGGGCAAAGGATTTTGGACATCAATCTTTCACACAATAACTTGAATGGGACGCTCCCTTGTTCCTTCGGGAGGCTTCCCAATCTCACAAACCTTGATCTGAGTGATAATTCACTCTCTGGATCAATCCCCGTAACTTTGTTCTCTCTCCCAGCATTGCAAGTGTTGCAGCTAAACCAAAATAAGTTCTCTGGTCAGCTGGAGGAGATCTCTGATGCATCTGTTTCATTGGATTTTGTTGATTTGAGTGACAATGAACTCCAAGGAGAGATTCCAAAGTTGATTTTTGGGATTTCGACTCTCAAATATTTGGCATTGGCTTCAAACAACTTCAGTGGCAAACTGGAACTGGATTTGATTGGGCACCTGAGGAATCTCTCATACTTGGATCTTTCAAGGAACATGCTGTCCATATTGAATGGATCTGGTGATTCTTCTCTTCTCTTTCCCTCGATTACTGAACTTAAATTGGTATCTTGCAATCTGACTTCGATCCCTCCTTTCTTGGAACACAAAGATAACATGGTCTCTCTAGACCTCTCAAGCAATCAGATTAGTGGTGCTATACCTAAGTGGATAAGGAGCATCGGGAAATTGAGCCTCAATTACTTGAATCGTTCTCACAACTTTTTCACTTATGTTTTTTTTTTTTTTTTGACAGAAGGAGCGGGTGGTCAAGTGACCACCCACTAAGTCTAATCAAAGGACGGGGCACACGCGGGATCGAGTCACGGCTGCAAAGTGTGGGAGACAATTCGCTCACCAACCACAGTGCGGAGTGCACAAACTCGCCTCACGAGGCCCCCCATGAGATTCGAACCCGAAACCGGGTGAAAGGCATGGAACCTGAATACCATTCGGCCAAGAGACCTTAGGTAACTTTTTCACTTATGTTGATGGAGCTCCTTTTAATCTCACGAGAAACACCCCATCAATGATTCTTGATCTGCACTCAAACTCGCTTGTAGGGCCATTTCCTCTTCCCCCTCCAAACACCATTATTTTAGACTACTCAAACAACTTATTAACATCTTCGATCCTGTCCAATTTCTCTTCCTACCTCAGCTTCACTCTCTTCTTCTCATTGTCCAACAATAGTCTTACTGGAAAAATCCCACCATCCATTTGCAATGCGACCTATCTCCAACTTCTTGATCTTTCTGAGAACAACTTTAGTGGCTTGATCCCACAATGTCTCATTGAAAACATTACTGATCTGCTTGTTCTGAATCTAAGGGGAAACTTGCTTCAAGGGCCATTGATGCAGAATATCAGCTCACTTTGTACTCTCGGACATTAAATGTCAATGACAACAAGTTAAAGGTCCGTTGCCTAGGTCATTGGCTAACTGTCAAATGCTAGAGATTCTGGATCTTGGGAATAATCAGTTTCTGGACTCTTTTCCATATTGGTTGGGGGATATTTCTACCTTGAGAGCCCTTGTACTTAGATCAAATAATTTCTATGGGCAGCTTAGGCATCCTCATGGAGGTAATTTCACATTTTCGAAGTTGCAAATCTTTGACATCTCCAACAACAATTTCAGTGGTAGTTTGCCACTAGAGTGCTTTGAAAATTTGAAAGCAATGATGATCAATCCGGAGCTACCCTCTCCGACTATTGGTGTCAAGTTTATGGAGTTCAACCCAAATTACTATCAGGATTCAGTCACAGTGACAATCAAAGGCTTTCAAATGACATTGGTGAAGTCCCTCAGTATTTTTGCATCCATTGACTTCTCAAGCAATAGATTTGAAGGCTGTTTGCCAGAGAACTTTGGGAAGCTCAAGTTCCTCCATGTGCTAAACTTGTCACACAATACTCTTACTGGTGTAATTCCATCAATGCTTGGAAACTTGTGGCAACTAGAGTCATTGGATCTCTCTTCCAACCAATTCTCAGGGGAGATTCCGCAGTCTTTGATCTCCCTGACCTTCCTGGCTGTCTTGAATGTCTCATACAACAAGCTTGAGGGAAGAATACCACAGGGCAGTCAGTTCTCAACATTTTCAAATAATTCATTTGAGGGCAATATAGAACTCTGCGGGAGCCCATTATCTAGGCAATGCGCTGATTCAACTGCTTTGTCTCCCACATATCCAACCTCTGAGGGATACAATGAGCCAAATTGGTTCTTCATATTTGTAGAATTGGGATTTATACTAGGTTTGGCTATGGTTCTTGGACCTCTGATGCTGTGGAAAAATGGGAGGAGATGGTTTTTTCTGAGAGTGGATAGGTTGTTAGGCTATTGCCCTTATTAACAACAAATGTTACAAATGAATAGGAGTATGTGTTTTGTTGATAGCAATTATTTAGCAGATTATACATTACATGTTTACTGCTACTTTATGTTTGATTATAAAATCATTTTCCTAATGATCTTTCAATTATTGAATTCATCCTCTGAGAAATTTTTTAACTGCAGACAGATTGATGCTTATTGTTCATTCTACTTGATGGGATGATTTTGTTGTTCTAGATTTCAGAGGTGATACCCGTTAATTATGTAAACAATGAATTGTTCTATCATTAACAGACTATTTAGTGAAACTCTGCTGTTTGAAAAGTTTATCTGCTGACAGATAGAACCATTGTTTGTTCACTCGCATTTTCAGTCTCCAGCCTGATCATATTGTTTGCTTTATAAGGAGAACCTTGCTTACTTGAAAACCTTTGTTTCACTACACCTGAATTGATATGTTTTTTTTTTTTTTGTTTTTTTTTGGGAAAAGGTGGATAAACCAAGTTTATTTAATGGTAATATTTAGGGTTCGTTACATCGCTCATTCAGGAAAAAGAACTTAAAGTACAAAATCATGTTAAGCATAATTCCTTTCCCGAGATGGAGCCTCCACTTGCTACTCCGTGCCTCTACACTCCTCCTCCTGCCCTGCCTGACTGGTGTAGGATCGCCCTCAAAGGCATCGTCTCCATCATCAGTCCTCCCTGGCGAGCCCATTGTGAATTCGAGGTTCCGCTTCACCAGGTCACCTGAATTGATATGCAGCTGAAGTCTCATATGACTTGCTGTTCCGTAGAGCCGTGGCAAAGCTGGGGTGTTATCATCACTATTTGAATTGGTGGAGATTTGAGTTCATGGTTAATGTGTCTCCTGTATCTATTTCTGAAAGATGAACAGTTTGTGGTAGTATACTAGAATTTGATTGTAGTCTCCATCTACACTTTATTTTTTCACCATTTGTTTGGCAGAAATCCTCTTCGGATTAGGCGCCTGTCATTGTCAGTTATGTAAGGCATCGTATTCTGCAAACTTTTTGATTAATTAACTTGTGATTTGTTATATATATTCACACACAATTTTTATAATGCTGATTTGTTGTCCTTGTTAAACTTCAAACAATTGAATCACAGAAAGCTACTCAGATATATATTAGCCTGAAAATAAATTTATATTCAACATATCTCAGGAGAAAGTGAGATAGATAATTCTAAACCAGAACTACAACAACATCATCCAATCTTAATAATAAAGATATTAATCTATACTTGAATAATGTTTTCTAACTCTTAGTTAATTTCTATGTCGAACTAAACCTGAAATGAAATAATAACAACAATGGTGATGAAATATAGTATATGCATATAGAAAGAGATGACAACATTGACTGGTTAGTGCTAATTAAAACAAGCTCATTATGAGTCAAAGCATGAAGGCATGGATCAACACTCAGATGATGGAAAATCATCCAATTTATGAATAACTGTGCATGCTTTCTTTCTAGAATTTGATAAATAGTCAAAGGAGTTGATTTCAAAAAGGAAAGATGAAAGAATACTTCACCATCAAGTTAATGGAATTTTGTGAAACATTCAAGATGATATAAACATCCATGAAAACAACCCTTATTGTGAATGAACTACGTAGTTATTGTTATTCTAATAGGTGCATTATGAGAGTTTGTTGATTTTCCTAACATGTCATGCATTAATTCCACATGAGAGATGCTTCTATGGTAGTAGTTTGAACAAGGGGAACTTTCCCTACAATGTTTCATTATTATTATTCATTTCAATATTTTAGTTATTAAAAAAAATGATTCTTTTAAATATTTTAATAAGAGTATCTGCATAATTTCAAAGTATGTATTGTATATATATATATTACAAATTTTTTTTATTTGACAATTGCCAGATTGACTTATCTAACAAATATATATATATATATATATTTCTTTAGTTGATAATTGTCAGATTAACTTACTTAACAAATAAAAGTATATATTTAGATTTTAACTTGTTACTAATTTTTTAATAAATAATTTAATTATTTTATCAACTATATTTTATGATAGTAATATTTTTATATAGGTAAATAAATCACCCTCTTGTCTTGTCTTGAGAGTCAAGTCCACCCTCCAAAATATCATTTTGAAGACAAAAAAGTCACAGTTTGAGCCCATTTGATTCACAATCGGACGACCTTTCCACCAAACTTCATTGCGTGCGACCGAGTCTTCAACCAAAACCTCACTTAATATGCGTCACATCCGCGACATGTTTGATAAAATTCCTAACAGAGCTGGCCGACCACCAGACGCGCAATTCGCCTCTGATTCCATGCATCTGTCCCGGCGACCCCTGCGATTCGTCTCCGCCGCGCCCGCCCTTTCGGTCACCGTCCATCCCAGCGGTCTGCCACCACCATGACTCCGCCTAAAGCCAGCGCCTCTTCCTCTCCTCCCCTGCTGCTGCTGCTCCTCCTCCTCCTCCTCCAATGAGTTCCCGTTCAATCCTTTTGTTTCTCCTCCTCTTCCTCTCTTTGGCCGTTGAGCTCACTGTCCAAGCTCAATGCCACACCGACCAGGCTTCGGCTCTCCTCCAGCTCAAGAATGGTTTCTCCTCTATGATCGGTTTGAACCCTCCTTGGATTCGAAGCACCAACTGCTGCAACTGGGATGGCGTCTTCTGCGACGCAGCCTCGGGTCTAGTGGTCTCCCTCAACCTCAGTAACCATGGCATCTCCGGTAACATCAATTCCTCGCTCTTCGAGCTCACTTCCCTTCAAAGTCTCAATCTTGCAGACAATCTTTTCAATCGGAGTTCTCTTCCAGTTCTGGGTTTTGAGAAGCTTGGTAATCTCACTCATCTCAACCTCTCCAACTCCGGGTTTTCCGGTCAAGTCCCCAACGGGATATCTCGTCTCAAAAAGCTGGTATCTTTGGACTTGTCCACCTTGTTTGTGAATGGAGGGCAGCTCGAGAACCCGGATCTCCGGGCTCTCATCAAGGGGCTTTCTAATCTCCAGGAGCTGTATCTTGATGGGGTTAATCTCTCTAATAGTAGCATTGATTGGTGTCAAGCTATCTCTGAATCCATTCCTGGGCTTCAAGTTCTCAGTTTGTCTGGTTGTTCGCTTTCGGGGCGGATCCATCAGTCTCTGTCCAAACTCCGGAATTTGTCGGTAATCCGTCTCGACCAAAATAATTTGTCTTCTCCAGTGCCTGAATTCTTTGGGAATTTCTCTTCTTTGACTGAACTTAAACTCACTGCTTGTGAACTCCACGGATTGTTTCCGCGTAGTGTGTTTCTACTTCAGAATTTAAGAGCTCTTGATGTGTCCCTCAATCGGATGCTTTCAGGTGATTTGCCAGAATTACCCAAAGAGAGTGCTTTGGAGAGGTTGATCCTTGAGAACACTAATTTTTCTGGGATTTTGCCTGCATCGTTAGGAAATTTGAAGTCTTTGTCAAAGTTGGATCTTACGAGTTGCCACTTCTCTGGGTCAATACCCTCATCGATTGGAAATCTCAGCCAGTTGGTTCATTTGGACCTCTCGCGCAATGGTTTCACTGGTGCAATACCTCTACAGATGGGCGGGCAAAGGATTTCAAACATCAATCTTTCACACAATAGATTGAACGGGACGCTCCCTCACTCCTTCGGGAGGCTTCGCAATCTCACAAACCTTGATCTGAGGAATAATTCACTCTCTGGATCAATCCCGGTAACTTTGTTCTCTCTCCCAGCATTGCAACAGTTGCAGCTAAACCAAAATAAGTTCTCTGGTCAGCTGGTGGAGATCTCTGATGCATCTGTTTCATTGGATACTGTTGATTTGAGTGACAATGAACTCCAAGGAGAGATTCCAAAGTCGATTTTTGGGATTTCGAATCTCAAGTATTTGGCATTGGCTTCAAACAACTTCAGTGGCAAACTGGAACTGGATTTGATTGGGCACCTGAGGAATCTCTCACACTTGGATCTTTCAAGCAACATGCTGTCCGTATTGAATGGATCTGGTGATTCTTCTCTCCTGTTTCCCTCGATTACTACACTTAAATTGGTATCTTGCAATCTGATCTTGATCCCTCCTTTCTTGGAACACAAACATAACATGGTCTCTCTAGACCTCTCAAGCAATCAGATTAGTGGCGCTATACCTAAGTGGATATGGAACATCGGGAAAATGAGCCTCAATTACTTGAATCTTTCTCACAACTTTTTCACTTATGTTGATGGAGCTCCTTTTAATCTTACGATAAACACCCCATCAATGATACTTGATCTGCACTCAAACTCGCTTGTAGGGCCAATTCCTCTTCCCCCTCCAAGCACCATTATTTTAGACTACTCAAACAACTTATTAACATCTTCGATCCCGTCCAATTTCTCTTCCTACCTCGGCTTCACTCTCTTCCTCTCATTGTCCAACAATATTCTTACTGGAACAATCCCACTATCCATTTGCAATGCGACCTATCTCCAAGTTCTCGATCTTTCTGAGAACAACTTTAGTGGCTTTATCCCGCAATGTCTCATGAGAGGAGAAGGTTCTGATCTGCAAGTTCTGAATCTGAGGGGAAACTTGCTTCGTGGTAACTTGCCGCAGAATGTTGGTTCGCAGTGTAAGCTTCAGACATTAAATCTCAATGGGAACAAGTTGGAAGGTCTGCTGCCTAGATCATTGGCCAACTGTAACATGCTAGAAGTTCTGGATATAGGCAACAATAATATGATGGATTCATTTCCTTATTGGTTGGGTAAAATTTCTACTTTGAAAGTACTCGTTCTCAGGTCAAATAAATTCTATGGACACCTCACTTTTCCTGCTGGAGGCAATTACACATTTCCCAAACTGCAAATCTTTGACATCTCCAACAACAGCTTTAATGGCAGTTTGCCACCAGAGTGCTTTGAGAAGTTGACAGCAATGGTGATTGATTCAGAGCTATCCTACCCGCCAATCGGTGTCAATTATCTTCAGTTCAGCTTGAATTACTATCAAGACTCAGTCATAGTGATTATCAAAGGATTAGAACTGACTTTCGTAAAGACCCTGACAATTTTAAGATCCATTGACTTCTCAAGCAATAAATTTGAAGGTAGTTTGCCTGCAAGCTTTGGGAAGCTTAAAATGCTCTTTGTGCTAAACATGTCGCGCAATACTTTCACAGGCCCAATTCCATCAGTGCTGGGAAACTTGGTTCGATTAGAGTCATTAGATCTCTCTAGCAACCAATTCTCTGGGGAGATTCCAGAGTCTTTGGTTTCCCTGTACTTTCTATCCTTTTTGAACCTCTCATACAACAAGCTAGAAGGAGGAATACCACAGGGCAGTCAGTTCTCAACATTTTCAAGTAATTCATTTGAGGGCAATATTGAACTTTGTGGGAGCCCATTATCAAGGCAATGTGCTAAATCAAGCACGCTATCTCCTTCATATTTAATCTCTTCCATGTCTTACAGTGAACCAAATTGGCAGTATATTTTTGTGGGAGTAGGACTTGGAGGCGGCTTGGCTACTGTGTTTGGATATCTGCTGATGTGGAAAAGCGGGAGAAGGTGGTACTTCAATAAAGTGGACAGGTTATTTTGGGCAATTACCTCCATGTTCTGTATCTGTGACAATTGTGGGGATGTGCAGATTGAGGCAGAAGAGAGCATAGACGACATGGAAGAAGAGGAAGATCCTGGTCGAAAATTTTGTGTGTTTTGTACACAGCTTGATTTTCACCAAGGAAAAATGGTAATACGTCATGTAGAGTGTTCTTGCAATTTAGAAGATTGAAAATTTCCAAGAGTTCATTATGTATATAGAACAAAGATTGAGTGAAATATTCCATGTTCTGTGCTTCTTTGTGGTTCATGAAATGGTTTTTATCACATTGAACTGATTTTGCTGTTACAGAGTTCAGTGGTGATATCTGTCAAAATGTACATAAACAGTGACCAGTGTTCAGTGTTTTTAAACTTGGACCAGACCGGTCGGTCCGACCGGGAAAATCAGGAATCGGGCAGCAGTCCGGTCCGGGTTTGTGTGGATTGTTGACCGAAAATCATACTGGTCAAACCCACCCAAATTCGCCGAACCGGCCGGTTGGCCCAGAACTGTGCAGACCCCGGTTTTAATCCCTTTTTTTGGTCGAGGCAGCGGTGGAGAGGAGAGGCAACGCGAGGCAAGGAGTTGGGCGTCGGTGAGGCGCCAGAGGGCGGAGTAGGAGAGGTTGTTGAGGAGGGGAGTGGGGACACGATGGTGGTTCGGTGGAGCTCGAGGGGGAGGTTGGCGTCGCGGACGTCGTCCTTGTCAAGAAGTGGGGGGCCGGCAGCGATGGATCGGGCCAGAGGTTGGCTGTTCAGAGTCTAGACAGGATAATGAAACCTTAGATTTCAGAAGTAATCAACGGTTTGGATCGCTCCTCCATCTCCATCCAAGAGCGTTAAGTTCCAACTTCCAAGGGATCCGATTTCAGTGTTTGATTACAAAATTAAAATGGAATAACTTTAGACAGGGTCACGGGTTTAGATTTCATGGGCATTTTTTTAAATTCTTTTATTTTAATTTAAATGATATCCCTGATTTTTTGGAAGGATTATAGTTTAATTTTTTTGGGTTAAAGCCATTTTTGGTCCCTGTAAACAAGGCCAATGTTCATTTCCATCCCAAAAATTTAAAATTTGTTCAATACGGTTCACATCAGCATATACTGCCACTTATCACTCCACATCAGCAAAATAACGACCTAAACATAATAATAAGAAGATTATATGCATTTCATTGGTATTCCACATGGCCGTACGCCAATAGGGACCAAAAATGCCAAAATACGGAATATATAGGGACCCAAAATGTCAAAATATGCAATACATAGGGATCATATTGAACAAATTTTGAATTTTGGGATGGAAATGAACATTGGTCCCGTTTTCAGGGACCAAAAATGGCTTTAACCCTAATTTTTTTTAGTTTAATAGAGTTTGTCATGTATGCATGTTATAGCTTTTTCTGAATTCTAGTGAATTTTTATTTATTTATTTATTTTTATGATGTCATCCGGTCCGATCGAAATAGGTAATCTGGTCAGACCGACTAACTCGTGACCAAATTGTGAGATTGGTTCACTTTCCGATCAGATTTTAAAAACATTGTCAGTGTTTTCATTATTGGGCTTGATCCAAAAATCTTACTACTAATGGAGTGTGTCCATCTTTTATATGCCCCTCTACTTCTCCTCTAGTAGCCATAGGGGCCTTTATTAGACACCCAACAACCAATTCTATTATGGATGGAATCTATTTGGTGAAAGATTTATGTTTAACTATTATATCTGTACATTACTCAAAAAACTATTATATCTGCTGAAAGAGTCATATGATCAACCTATTCTCATTGACTTTTCATGCCTCATTCAGGTTGTTATTGAGTTGTCATTCAAAGTCTAAGAGTAGCATCTATTGTTAAAGAATGTCTTGGTACTTGCCATGCTTAGCAAGGAACTAATTTGTTTTTAATGGTTTTTGGCTATCCATTTGTTGGAACATATTTTTACATTTATACCCCCATAATTTTTTTTAAATTACATAATTTCCTAAAGTTAGCACACACACCTAGGGTACATTTCAACCATTTTTTTTTTGAAGAGATTTAAGAATTTAATATGATAGGGAGAAAGATGGTAAGACATGTGGAGCCCATCGGAGGTATCTGCGTGCCAATATTAAAGGGACACTCATTAGGGTTGGGCTGGCCCATATTAAACCAACCCGTGTCACAACAACCATCTCTTACACCATATCGGATCAGTTACTCATTATCGGAAATGTAATCACAACACATCAGATCAGATCAAATAGATGAATTGTTAATGCAGCGTATATCGGAAGACAACACTGACTCATCAGCCCAAAGGCATTCCCCGCTTCACCCACCTAAAGAGCACCCTCAACTCATCGGAATAATGATAGATCTTCTAGAAGAAGCTTAGCTGTTGCTAGGCTTGCCTTCTAGAAAGATTACAGCTGTCAAACATCTCAGATCTAGCTGGACGCTTAGCTGGAGCCTAGTTGGAGCCTTAGCTGGCAGAGCACGTAGCCTTATTCAATGAGGCACGTGTTGAAATACCAAGCTTCTTCTCCAAGCCACCAAAGCCTATAAAAGGCAGTGATCTCGACTCATTTGGGACAAGACATTGATAGACAGCGAAGCTCTGTCTCTCTGAAGATTGATCCACTTTTTCCTTTTCCACTTGTAAAATGGCTTTCAAGGCCCAGATAAATGAGAATTCCCCTCTTTCACCCATGGTTTTTCCTTACTAAGGGTTTTCCACGTTAGATCTTCGTCTCCATTTCTTATTTGATTGATTTTCTCTCCACTTTCTCATTGTTCAAAGCCTTGCAAATAAAATAAATTCAACCGTTGATTCGGAATTGGGATTGATCTCAAGGCAAACCCGATTTCGTAGTCAACAGTTTGGCGCCGTTCGTGGGGAGTTGAGCAAGAAGTCCATGGCGGCTGTAGTGAGAAAGTCGAAAAGACTCCAACACCAAGAAGAAAAAGGTGAAGCTCCACTAGCTTCTCCTTTGGAAGACGTTTAGGCACCTGAAGATGTCCCAGCAGCTCCCGAAGGGGTGGAGGTACCCTAGAAGAGCAAGGGAGTCGCTGATGATAACGCCCAGATCAAGGCCATGGCGCGGGAGATTGAGGAACTAAAACGTGCTCTACGCGATGTACAATAGCACGTTTCACAAACTACCGTGCCACATGACGCCCAACCTTTAAGGGTGGACAAAGACGGATCAGCAAATTGCCCTCCCCAACATTGGGCGATGCGCTCTCCAAGGAGAGATGGGAGTCCTAGGTCCTCTACTGGAAGCTTGAATCCACATCATTTACATTGGATCCACAGTGTCCAAGACCGGGGAAGAGATAGGAGGGAAAGGAGATTCTCTATCTCCACGGCTCGACATACTACAAGAAGAAGAGATTATTCACCGATGAACCATCCAGCCAGATACCGATAAGCTTCAGATTGGCATTTACCATCTCCTGATCGTTTGCAGCGTTGATATTCACCATAATATCGATCTCCCCACTGGCATTCACACCATCGACATCGTCACTCGCCACGACGATATATTACTGAAAAGGAGAGAGTTCTTCAACTGGTGCCACAACCCACTTCCCCATTTATTAAAGAGATCTGGGAAGTTCCATTTTCAGACCAATTTAAACCACCAAATATTCAAAAATTTGACAGTTCATCGGATCCACTCAAGCACCTGGAACGGTACTCAGACGATCAATAGAACTTCAGAAGCCGTAATGTGTCCCGCCTTCCCACGAACACTAACGGACATTGCCCATGACTGGTTCCGAAGTATACCCCCTGGAACTGTGTATAGTTTCTAGCAGCTCTCTGATCTTTTTCTTTAACGCTTCGCTAGCAATAAGCGATTGAAGAAAAACCCGAACATCCTCCTGGGTTACAAACAGAAGTCGACGGAAAGTCTGCGTGACTATATCCGTCGCTTTAACAGGGATATCACTAGGATGACGGACCTCAGTTCCATCATGGTGGTAGGAACTGTAATCAGGGGACTAAACGAAGGACAGTTTAAAGACTCCCTTACCAGAGATGTCCCTCGAGATATATCTGAATTCTTTGCAATTGCTGAAAAGTATGTGGCTGCGGAGGAGATGAAGGCCAGATGGGAGGAAGAATACCTTCTCAAGATGGAGGAGTTCCAGAGCAGGGAACCCCCCGAGAAGGGAATATAAGGATCCCAAACAGGGACCCTTGAAAGAAGATAGGCCTCGTAGAAAAGGCACACGGGACCGGGGCGAACTGTTGCGACCTGATGATAGGAGACCACCTCATCGACAAAAATATGATCAGGAGAGAATGACAAGATATCACAATTATTCCGTCCTGACCACCTCCAGGGAGGACATCTTGCGACAGGTTCAGGACCAGAAAATCCTGAAGCCACCACAGCCGATGAAGGATAATCCTAAGAGGAAGAAGAGCAAGAAATTTTGCAAGTACCACCAAGACAAGGGACATTCAACTGATGAGTGCGTCCATCTGAAGGACGCGATAGAAGATCTTATAAGAGAAGGGAAGATCGATCAATTCTTGCAGAAGGAGAAGAAACTTGAAAATTCCTCTTCTGCACCACCAGTTCTTGTGAGCGGCACTCACGTCACAATGATCGCAGGGGGACCAGGATATGGAGGAGAAAGCTCCACTTCTAGGAAGAATTATACCAAAATGGTGGGAACTGTGCAGAACGTCTTACCACTAAAAAGGCCTCGCTCATCCATGGAGATTTGTTTCTCTGTTGAAGATTTGGAAGGCGTTCATCACCCTCATGATGATGCTTTGGTGATTACTGCAAAGATCGGGATCTTTACGGTAGAGAGAGTCCTGGTGGATATTGGGAGTTTTGTGGATATTATTATCTCATGTGTCTTCGATCGGATGAAGATACCGGTTGAGAATCTGAAGCTGGTGAAGTCCCCTCTCATCGGATTCAATGGTAGCCTCCTTTAACCAGACGGTATGATTTCTCTCCCCTTATCCCTTGGTACCCCTCCTCGGACAACTACTGTGAACATTAATTTTCTTGTTGTTCGTTGTCCGTCGAGCTACAATGTAATAATAGGGAGGCCATCTATCAATTTGATGGGAGCAATCCCATCAACGTATCATATGATGATGAAATTCCCGACACCGAATGGTTGCGGGGAGGTGAAGAGCAATCACCTGGCTTCCCGAAAGTACTATACTACTATGCTCAAAGATTTGGGGAAAGGAAACTATAGTGTGGGAGAAGCACTAGTTGTTGAAGAAGCCATAGGGGAAGATGAAGAAAGGAAAAACGGAGACCAACACCTGTGGAAGAACTGATACCCTTCCCCTTAAAAGAGGAGCAGCCTGAGCGAACTGTACAACTGGGGGCGGAATTGAAGGCTGATCAAAGAACTGAGATCTTAGATCTACTTAAAAACAATTCCGATGTGTTCACTTGGACGCCTGAAGAAATGCCTGGGGTACCACGGGAAGTTATCGAGCATCACCTCAATGTCAACCAAGAGCATAAGCCGGTCGTGCAGAAGCGAAGGAACTTTGCTCCAGACCGTTTGGAAGCAGCAGAAGAAGAGGTTGACAAATTGATGAAGGCCAATTTTATTAGGGAGGTGAACTATCCTGATTGGTTGTCAAATGTTGTGCTTGTAAAGAAGTTCACCAGAAAGTGGCGAATGTGTGTAGATTTCACTGATCTTAAAAAAGCTTGCCCCAAAGATTGCTACCCCTTGCCTCACATTGATTACTTGGTAGACTCCACATCGGGATATCAAATGCTCAGCTTCTTAGATGCTTTCTCTGGGTACAATCAAATACGCATAGCAGAATCCGATGAAGTAAAAACCTTCTTTATTACTGGTTCAAGAGACTTATTGTTACAAAGTTATGCCTTTCGGCTTGAAAAATGCAGGTGCCACATTCCAAAGACTAGTGAACAAAGTCTTAAGCACCAGATCGGAAGAAATATGGAAGCATATGTGGACGATATATTGGTAAAGAGTGATAATGCTGAGCAACACACACTTGATCTTCAAGAAACTTTCAATGCTCTTCGGAAACATGGAATGAGTCTTAACCCCAGCAAATGTGCATTCAGTGTACGATCAGACAAGTTTCTTGGGTTCATGCTCACTCAACGGGGCATTGAAGCAAACCCTGAGAAGATCAGGGCTATTCTAGAAATGAGGTCTCCAAAGACCATCAAAGAAATACAGAGGCTTAACGGCCAGTTAGCTGCTCTGGGAAGATTCATTTCAAAATCCGGTGAAAAGAATCTCCCTTTCTTCCGAGCTCTGAGGAAGGCACCCAAGATTGAATGGACTGAAGAATGTGAAAAGGCCTTGGTGCAGTTGAAGGAATATCTACAATCACCCACCTTATTGGCCAAACCCTGGCAAAGAGAAGATCTTTACATCTACCTCTCTATTACTGGCACTGTTGTAGTGCATTTCTGCTGAAAATAGAAGAGAATTTACAGAAGCCTGTCTACTATACCAGCAAGGTTCTTACAGATACTGAATCTAGATATCTTCCTTTGGAGAAATTAGCTTTTGCTCTGATAATCTCTGCTCGGTGACTCCGCCCGTACTTTCAATCTCACAAGATCCGGGTGCTGACCGACCAGTCGTTGAGACAAATCCTTCATCGGCCAGATACATCCTGCCGATTAGCCCGATGGTTGATAGAATTGGGGGAATATGATATCAGTTATGAGCCCAGAACGGCTATAAAGGCCCAAGTACTGGCTGATTTCATTGCTGAACTCACCACAACGGATAATGATAAAGGGACAGACTGAAAGTTATCCGAAGAAAAGGAGATTTCTTCCGATCAGTGGGTTCTGCACACCGACGGCTCATTAACTAATAATGGTGCAGGAGCGGGCTTGATCTTAAAATCACCATCAGGATGGAAGACATCCATTGCTCTAAAGTTCAACTTTAAAGCAACAAACAATGAAGCAGAGTATGAGGCCATGATTGTAGGATTACAGTTAGCCCGTGGGCTCGGAGTTCAGAATCTACAAGCTAATATAGATTCTCAACTGGTGGTTGGACATCAAACTGAAGAATTTGAGGCCAGAGAAGAGAACATGATGAAGTATAAAGCTTTGGTGCAAAAGCTAACCTCCAGCTTCCAGAGGTGTTACATTTCAAAAATTCCCAGAGCTCAGAATCAAGATGCTGACCTTCTCTCAAAGCTTGCTTCATCGGATGCAGATATTAAGCAACCGATCAATGTTCAATATCTGATGACAAAAACTATTGAATGCCGACCGGTTGAGGAGTTGATGGACATAGATGACACACCGTGTTGGATTGACCCAATCCTGAAATACCTTCAAGATGGAACCCTCCCCCAAGATCCGAAAGAGGCATGAAGAGTTGTTACAAGATCATCCCGATATAGCATAGTGGAGGGGCAGCTCTATAAGAGATCATACACCCTTCCACTCTTGAAATGTCTCTGTCCATCGGAGTCAACTTATGTCCTTCAAGAAATCCATGAAGGGATCGCTGGAGATTATTTGGGAGGAAGAGCTCTCAGCCACAAAGTTCTACGACAAGGATACTATTGGCCAACCCTTGTCAAAGATTCGATGGATTTTGTCAAAAAAATGTGATGCATGCCAGCGCCACTCAAACATCCAGTGGCGACTGGCAACCCCATTGACGGCCATCGTAAGCACGAGGCCTTTTGCTTTATAGGGTGTAGATATACTTGGTCCTTTCCCAACAGCTGTTCGGCAATTGAAGTTTCTAATTGTGGCAATTGATTACTTCACCAAATGGGTAGAAGCCTAGCCGCTAGCTTCCATCATGGAAAAAGCTTGCCAAAGCTTCCTGTTGAAGTCGGTGATTTGTAGATTCGGCATACCGGTGGCATTTATCACTGATAATGACCGTCAATTTGATAACCCAGCATTTAAAAAGTTCTGCACGGATCTTGGAATAGAATCAAGGCTTACTTCCGTCACACACCCTCAATCGAATGGGCAAGTTGAGGTAACTAACAGAACCTTGTTGCATAGTCTGAAGACTCGAGTTCTCCGGAACGGGTCCAGCTGGGTGGATGAAGTACCTGGAGCCTTATGGGTAGACGTGGCCAAGGTTCAGGAACCGCCGGTTCCGTTTCAAAGAAATCTTGAACCGGAACAGAACGGCCTGGACAAGGTTCTTGGCGGTTCGGTTCCGGTTCGGTTCTGGTTCTGGTTCCGGCGGTTTGGTTCAACGGTTCCGGTTTGATGGTTCAGATGGTTCGGGTTTTTTTTTTTAATTTTAATTTTTTGTTAAATCAAATAATCTAACATTTTAAATTAAAAATGAACATGAATCATGCGATAAGTGGGAAAAGGTACAATATTTTTTTTTACAAAAATGCAAAAATTAATTCAATACAATATTTTATATAAAAAATAAAAATATAAATTCAATACAATAATTTGTAAAAAAAATACAAATATGATATGAGAAAAAAAATAAAAAAATAAAGAGCTTGAACTTATTTATATTAAGTTGACTACGTATCCTCTCGGGGTATAGAGGAATCAAAGCCCACGTAGTTCTTTTATTTTTATTATACACATTTCCCCACATTTTCTAATTGGCTAATTGTTTGTTTCAACTTTCATCATCAGAGGAAGCTGCCGTTGTTGTACCAGAGCCATTATTTACCCACTCGTCTGATGATGATGAAATATATTATTTTAATTTTCAACTCAAGTCAGACGTCACAGTCACATACCAACTCAGATATTAAGTATACGGTCAATACATGTATTAAGATTTGAACTTTGAGCCGGTTCAAACCGCCGGTTCAACGGTTTTGAAATTCTGGAACCTGAACCGAACCTTGTATGAAGGTTCAGGTTCCGGTTTCAGGACGGTTATGGTTTTTTCGGTTCCGGTTCGGTTTTTTCCCGGTTCGGTTTCGGTTCAGTTCCACGGTTCCGGTTCAAAATGGCCACGTCTACTTATGGGCATACCGAACCATTGCTCGAACCCCTACAGGGGAGACCTTTTGCACTAGCCTTTGGTGTCGAAGCGGTCTTGCCCACGGAAGTATCAGTCCCTACTCCGCGGATGCAGTCTTTTGATCCAGCAGTCAATGAAGAGCGGCTTAGGGCTGAGCTTGACCTCTTGGAAGAAAGGAGAGATTGTGCCAGCATCCGGGTTGCGGCATATCGACGAAAGGTCAAGAAATTCTATAATGCCAAAGTGAAGCAGATAACTTTCCAAGTTGGCGACTTGGTTCTCCGGGAGAACAAGTTCCAAGGAAATAAGAGCCGAACAGTGAAGCTGAACACCAAATGGGAAGGGTCATATATCATTAATGAAATTGTAAGACCGGGGACATACTGGCTTACAAAAATGGATGGGCGGAGCCTTAAACGCCCATCCCATGCTGAGCATCTACGGAAGTACTATCAATAAATTTGATTACTTCTTTACAAATCATTAACTTCCTTGTCTCTTTTTCTTTTTTAGGAAAGTGAACAACGAGCATGAAGATCGATAGGAATGCCTATCACAACTGAGACTTGCACGCAAAAAAGAAATAACAACTTCGACCTCATAAAGAGTCAAACCAACCGACAACTTTCAAAATGGATCATGCCGATCCGATGCATCAGAGAATAAAAAAAAAATCAATCAAATCATACCGATTCAAATCCGATACATCAACGGACCATACCGGTCCCAAAACGTCAATGGACCTTACGGGTCCCAAAACATCAACGGACCATACCGGTCCCAAAACGTCAACGGACCATACCGTTCCCAAAACATCAACGGACCATACCTGTCCCAAAACGTCAACAGACCATACCGGTCTCAAAACGTCAACGGACCATACCAGTCCCAAAACATCAACGGACCATACCGGTCCCAAAACGTCAATAGACCATACCGGTCCTAAAACATCAATGGACCATATCGGTTCCAAAACATCGACTGACCATATCGGTCTCCGTATGAAGATGACCATACCCGTCCTTCATTATAAAAGACCATACCGGTCCACTACGACAACGAGTCATACCGACCCCCACAAAGAAGACCATACCGGTCTAATATATCAAAAAAGGCCATATCGGTCAGACAAGTCGGAAGAACTACACCAATCTCCTAAACTAACAGACCATATCAGTCCCACACATCAGAAAGAATGCATTGGTTTTCTACGATAAGTAATCGCACCAATCTTATGCACCAGAAGATTATGATCCACCTACCATTGAAGAACACATATACTGGTTCTTCATTCCCGAAAAATACAACAATGATTGATATAGTTTTATGACTACCAAAAGCCATTCTAACTTACTCAAACAAATCAGACACATACACTCTTTCATAAGGCCCACATCAATACAAAAAAGAAGAGGGAAGGAAAATGAGGAAGAATCATCTTTCAAGCTAAGATACCAAAAATATACAAACATTGAACAGACAAAAAGGAGACATTCCAGAAGATTCAGAGACTCAACTGATAAAGAACACAGATTCAAGAGAAACAAGTTAGAGAGAATCGGAGAAAAATAAAAATAAAGAAATACAAATTTCATTGACAAAATGCAAAAAGTACAGACTGAACGCCCAAATTAAAAAGAATCAGATGACTCTTCGTCACTGGCAGAACGTAGTACAGTAAAATCTGGCGGCAGGCTAGGAACAACATGAAGCGTGTGCATTTTCTGGCATTCGTTCCATCCAAGGATATGGACCTCGAAATATCCACTTTCGCGGAGAACAAACACAAGGAGATCCCCTTCTTCCAATCGATGGTCGGATACGAAGTCTCGCCACCCCTCGGTAAACTTGGCTTCTCCCATCTCCCTGAAGCCCGACAAGGTTACCCACCAGTAGTGACCGCTCGGTCCTCGCAGCATTATTGGCCCATTAACAACAGACGTCATGCGTGGATGAAAGGATCTAGGAATCCATAAACTCCGAGTATGATCGCTTGGAAGGAAGAATTTGTAGAAAGAGGGACAGCTGTTATTACCCATGATGTTCAGGCTAATGATCTATAAGGAACCAACATTGCTACGCCTCCCTTTTTATACTATCTCTACAAGGAAGCCAAGGGAGGGCAGTTAACGTCTAGGCGAACTGAAGTGACTAAATTTATGATGGCGCCTCGGTTAAAGATACGATTTATGAGGGTGATTCGAATCCCTTAAGTCACTCTTATGAAAAGATGCGTCGATCTCTTGAAACGACATTGGAAAGACAATATGGTTCCAAGGCGAACGGCTGGTTCTTATCGTTTATAGAGAGAGACATATTGAAATCTCTTGGAAATGACTACCAAACAGTGATCAATCCAAAGAACATCCAAGGAAGAATAACTGAATAACAACAATAGAATATCGCGAGAAGGATATGATTTCCCAAACAGATGAAGAAACGGAATAAAGATCAACACATGCGATTAACAGAGCAGTGATCAAAAAGTTCAAATACAAGAAAAGCAAGTAACACTGTCAAACAATATATCAGATCCAATATCTAGGGAAGGTCATAACATCATTAAGGAATGGTATCCTAGTTCTCTGGAGGATCATCGATTACCAGACCCCTGTGGACCCTTTCCTCTGGATTTAACTTTTCCTAAAGTTCTCTGATAAATGAGGTGTAAGGTTCTCTATAAAGACCCAAAATAGGAATCGATCCAGCTACAGCTCCACGATTTCTTGGCAACCTCTTAACCCACTTCATCAGCTCAACCTCCAGAACTTTGATCTCTTCACGGACAACTTTCGCTTCAGCTCCACCTGGGTGGTTGGAGAAATCAGTCAAAGTGCACCGAGAAGGAATAGAAAACAAAGAAAACGTTTTACCTATACGAGGACGTTTGGCCTGTAAGATCCGAAGGCAGGATTGGAATCCTACATCTCTAAAATCAGCGGAAACTAGTTCAGCAATGCCCACGATTTGAGTAAGCCATTTTTCCGATAAGCAAAGAGAGGAATTAAAAACAAAGATTATATTCACCTGCCCTCGATTCAAGCCGCGAGGACTCCTCGCCTAATTTGGAACCAAGAATATTCCTCTCAATTACATCGCCGTGGATCACATTAGGCGAAGGAGTAATGGTTGTTTCTTCTGCTAAAGAGGAAGTAAAAAAGAAAGAGAGAGAGGTAAGTAAAACACCATTCAAAGAACAAACAGGGAAGAAGAAGAATTAAAAGACAAAATTCTGACCAACAGCAACATCAAAGGCAACCTCGACCTCCCCTGGTTGCTCGTCAGAAATAATCTCTAATTCTTTAATAACCGATGATGGGCCTGCTTACTCCTGGATAACCAAAGGGTCCTCCTTATCGGCTGCTCCCGATGAACCAACATCTTTGACATCAACAGCGGGAACCATCTCATTGGCTGTAGAATCTGATTTATCGGTAGTGATGGTTTCCGCAGCTCGTTCACCTAGTGGGTTAGGACCTTCATCAGAAGCAACGATCAGAGTCAATTCCTCGACAACCCTGTCAACAACAGCTTCATCTATAACTTGTTCATCCTCGCCAGGAGCGGGGTCATCTGGTTAAACAAAATTTAGAATAGGAAAATCAAGAAATCTTGAGACGATGAGCGGATCGAATAAGAGCACATGATTAAACACCTTTAAGATTAGGTTCTTCATCTACAGAAAGTGGGGAAGATGGTTGTCCTCGACATTTTCTGAAATATTCCTCCACCTTATCCGCATAACTCAAGTCCTTGAAAACGATGGAAGGATCGGCGGATTGGAGGTCACTAAACATTCTGTGAATGTCTTCTCCAAGCTTTTGCAATTCATCTTCAAAAATCTCCCTTGCACCCTCCGCTGACCCTTTCAGAGTCTGGACTTAGGTCTCCAACTCATTAATTCTTTCTCTACTTTGTCCCAGTTCATCCAGGCAAGATGACAGATCGGCTAAGGCCCTGTCCTTTTCTGCCTGAACTTCTGTTTCCTTACCCTTAGCTTCAAAAAGGGCAGTTTGAAGAGATGCTATTTTCACAGTGAGAACACTCTTCTCAATCTTTATAGCTTGGACCTCATCTTCAGCGCTCTTCGCTCTTTCATTAAGGATGGTATTTTGCTCCTTCAGTGAAGTGTTAGACTGTCTAAATGCGGCATTTCCCCCCACAACATTTGATAAGTCGAGGAAAGTATCTTCTTCTCTTTTTTTATCTTATCAAAATTCCGTGACAAAGCAGAAGTGTTCTTTTCCAATAAACGAACAGATTCTCGAAGAGTATTGCGTTTACATTCAAAGTCTTTAGAAGATTCTTCAAGTCCTTTATATTTCTCCAGAGCTTGATCCGTTTCATCAGCTATTTTGATAATTATTTCATCCTTGCGAAGCAACTCTTTCACTAACGAAGCATTTTCAGCTTGCATCTTCTCCAAACGAACAGAAAATTCAGAATTCTCCCTCTTTGCGCATTTCTCAACTTAATCAACCCATTTAAGAGACTACAAAGAATGCACAGATATAAATTTTGGGAGACATGGAGAAGAGAACAAACGGGAACCATCCTACAATCACTAACTGAAGCCAAGCTGAGGCAAAGATGTCCCACGGATTGAGGATCGCTGAATTGACTCAAGTGAAAGTCAACTCTCTCACCCCCCCAAGCATGCATAGATTCGCCAATCGAATGATAATCAATAGGCAGTATGGTGTCACGACGGTTGCTCCGTTTACGATCTTTTACTCCGGATACTCCGGAATCGGCTCTAGAAACCTCTTCGTCAGACACCTGACCGGCAACGCCTCCTATTGAAAGAACATTGTTTGGGAAACTTTCATGTGAATTTAATAGAAATATGAAGAAAAAGCAAAAACATACCTGGAACAAGAGGAATATTGGTTGTTTCCTTTCTTTTTCCAGCCCCGCTTACTAAGGATAACCCTTCTCCCAACTGGCCAGGAACAAAAACTCGATCAGTTGCGGCAGTTGGATGGGGAAGAAGAGGTCCCGCATCCAAAGATGTGGCCGGGAAAGCTTCAGGAATCGATAGAGAACGATCAGAAGCCGTTGAACAAGCAAAAGCGTTCCTGACATCATTATCATCAGCCAACACCAACTTCCTTCTCTTAGTTGAAATAGGCTCAGTGACCGGAATAGGGAGAGATGTCACAACAGGCACATCTACAGTCAAATATTTGATTCTCCGATCAATGCCTGGATCATCACGGCTTCTCTCATCGGGCACGATCGGTTCATCACTCAAAGACTGTCCCCTTTTCCTCGACGATAATCTCTTTGAGGGTTCTTTTCCTTTTACAGTGTCAATATCAGTTCCGGTAGTAGACTCAGGAAGGCCCACCTTAGCTACGGTCTCCTTATCACGATCGCCGGAGGATTTCTTTGCTCCCACTTCAGAAGAAGCCCCACTAGACACTTGGCCCCTAGTCTTCAAGAGAGATTTCTCCTTCTGTTTCTTGGCCCTTGAAATAGCTCTCATTCTATCAGCAATATCTACTCCTTTATCGGAAGGCATTTCGTCACCTAACAGTTGAAGCAAAGAAAATGTTAATTCCTGAAACGATGAACCGATGGATCGGAGAATAACACGGGAAGTCCTAAAAGTGCCCCTACCCATGGCAGGATATAAACCTTTCTCATGAAGTAGTTGGGTCAATTAAAAATTTATTAAGAGGACCGAGATGAAGCCCCTTTAACCTCTTCAATATCTTCACTTCATCGGGATCAAGTTTTTCCCTATTCGCTACGTGGGTCCGAGGAACACCCCACTTAATGGGAAAATCCCAATCCTCGCTACAGCGGACAAAGAAGAACTTGCTCTTCCACTCCTTAATAGAATCAGGGATGGAACCCAGAAACTGCCTACCTTGCCTAGCACAAAAATAATACCAGTCTGTATTCCTATCTTTGTTCAGAATAAATAGCAAAACCACAGAGAATCCTCCAAGAATTAGGGGACAGTTGAGAGGGACACGCATTATAGAAACGAAAAATATCAACAAAAATTTGAGGAAAAGGAAGTCTGAGGCCGGCGAGAAAAGCATCGTAGTAAACCACCAAGTCTCCCTCTCGAGACGGTGAACAAGCCCGTTCAGTTGGAGCAGGGACTCTATAACGAAAGGGAGAAATAGATAATCTATAATGGTCCGCAAGCTTCTGAACCACATCCAACGGGAGCGTATTGGCGTAAGAATCTGAACAAGCTCTAACTCTTTTCGACTCAACTTTATTCTCAGATGATGAAAGAATATCAGAAGGAGAAACCTCAGGAACAGTTCGAGATCCCATATTTGAGGCAATACACCCTCTTAATAATCAAAGCTCTTAGAGAAGAGGAAGAAGATCTCACATGCAAATATACAATCACAAGATAAAGGGAGAAGTACCACCGCAGCAAGGTTTGAAAAACCCTCAAGTTGCGAATCTCCTACAGGGTCTAAATCGATTTTGACGGTCGCGATTCTTGATACCTGGAATGAGGATCAGTTATCCCATCATTACATTAAAAAACCCCATACCGCTGATACGCCCCTTGATCCTTCCTAGAAAACGGTGCCCAAGAACGAGGCGACGGGCCATAAATAACCAAGGTAAAAGACTCGAATACCCATCCGTAACTTGTGCCCCAAGAATCCATAGAGCGGTTCCACCGAAACCCCATCATCGCTTGGATACACGGCAATGAAACCACCTAGAATGTGCTGTGAATAGACAACTTTAGGATGTATATCGGAAAGAAAACAGTTTATAGAAATGATTGTATGCTTAGCTCATCGCAAGCATACTTGAGGGGGGACTTGTGATAGGGAGAAAGATGGTAAGACATATGGAGCCCATCGGAGGCATCTACGTGTCAATATTAAAGGGACACTCATTAGGGTTGGGCCGGCTCATATTAAACCAGCCCGTGTCACAACAACCATCTCTTACACCATATCGGATCAGCTACTCAATATCGGAAATGTAATCACAACACATCAAATCAGATCAGATAGATGAATTGTCAATGCAGCGTATATCAGAAGACAACACTGACTCATCAGCCCAAAGGCACTCCTCGCTTCGCCCACCTAAAGAGCACCCTCAACTCATCGGAATAATGATAGATCTTCTAGAAGAAGCTTAGCTGTTGCCAAGCTTGCCTTCTAGAAAGATTACAGCTGTCAAACATCTCAGATCTAGCTGGACGCTTAGCTGCAGCCTAGTTGGAGCATTAGCTGGCAGAGCACATGGCCTTATTCTATGAGGTACGTGTTGAAATACCAAGCTTCTTCTCCAAGCCACCAAAGCCTATAAAAGGCAGTGATCTCGACTCATTTGGGACAAGGCATTGATAGACAGCGAAGCTGATACAGGAGGCACGAGTCAAATGTTTCCTGTATGGTGGGTCAACGTAAAGATGGGAGGTGGTCGAGTCAATTCCAAGATCGAGTCGGTTGTGGACACGTTTTGGTATTTTGGCCATAACTTTGGCTACCGATATTGGATTCGTGCGTTCGACCCCAATTCGGAAAGCTCTTTACGGCGCGCAAGACATGGGGATGTCATATTAGAGAGAATTTTAGTTTTTTTCTATTTTTAGAAATATTTAATCCGCCAAATTAGGGTTTTTGGTCTTTTTTCTTATTTTTGGTAATATTTCATATGTAGAATTTGAATCCGATTTGATCTCGGATTTTTAGGAGTTATCTTATTTGTTTAGAGTTTTAAATTTAGATAAGTTTAGTTTTAAATAATAATTTGTCAATTTTAGCAAATTTAGATTAGATGATAAAGTTTCTAGATTAATCTTTGAGGCTATTTAACCCGACATGTGGTTAGTTTTTCATTATTGAATTTTGAGTAATAATATTTTTCTGAATTTCAGAGTATTTTCTCTGGTTCTTTGGTTCTTCGTTTGTTCTTCCTTACGGTCCTTGGACTTGGCTAGCCAGCGGGATAATCGGTACCCCGCCCGGCGTCAGTTGGTATCAGTGATCATCTTCTTCCTGTGGCTTCGGCATCAATGGCTGGAGGTCGTGGTGGCCGTGGTGGTCGTCGTGGTGGACATGTTCCGGCAGAGGAAGGTCCATCTCGAGACACAATCGCCTTGGAAGCGATGAACGAGGATCTGCAGAGACAAGTAGCGGAGTTGACTCAACGGTTGGCGGCGCAAGATTTTGGGGATCGTGAGGTTTCAGACCACGACTCCGAGTCCACCTTCGGTAACCCCTATTCCCGGCGTGGGCAGTCCAGAGAGCACCGTGCATGAGAGGAGCGTCACGGAGATCTCGGCTTTCGGGTGGAGTTGCCCGAATTCACTGGAACCCTACATGCTGAAGTCTTCATCAACTGGCTGAACGAGGTCGAGAGGATATTTGAGTACAAGGAGGTCCCTGATCGTCTGAAGGTGAAGCTAGTTGCCATCAAGTTGAAGGGCCGAGCATCCGAATGGTGGGAGCAGCTGCGGCGTTTATGGGATCGACAAGGCAAACCAAAGATCGTAGATTGGGACAAGATGAAGAAGAAGATGAAGGGGCACTTCCTTCCCTTCGGCTACACCCAAACCTTGTTTCAACGACTTCATACGTTGAGACAGGGCGCAAGATCGGTAGATGAGTACACAGAGGACTTCTACCAATTGATTGCGCGGAACGACTTATCCGAGATAGAGGAGCAACTTGTGGCTCGCTATCTGGGAGGTCTGCGCCAACCATTGCAGGATGTTCTCAATCTGCACTCATTATGGACTGTTTTGGAGGCATACCAGCGTGCCCTCACTGTTGAAAAGCAACAGAATAGGAGACCACAAATCAGGCATCAGAGCTGACTAACTGGGGCCGCCACCAGTGAGTCCCGCCTGCTCAAAGAACCAATGTCAGGTAGTTCTAACTCCACTGTTCATTGTTATCGATGTGGTGAGCAGGGGCACAAGTCACCTGAATGTCGGAAACCCGCTAGTCAGAAGGGAAAGAACCTGCTGATTGAAGAGGACAAGGCGGACGAGGCTGAGGAACCAATTTATGATGATTATGGAGATGATGATGAGGCTGGTGACGTGCTGATTGGGGATGGCCATGAGACCCTCGTTGTTCGCAAGAGTCTGTTGGCACCCAAGGATGAAACAAGGGATGACTGGTTGAGAAACTGTATCTTCCGCACGACATGCACAATTACTGGCAAGGTATGCAAGTTGATCGTTGATAGCGGTTGCTGTGAGAATATGGTGTCCGAGGAGGCTGTCCAGAAATTCTAGTTGAAGATAGAGCAGCACCCCAAGCCGTGCAAGTTATCATGGTTAAGTAGAGGCAATGAGGTAAAAGTAGACAGACGATGCCTTGTGTCTTTTTCCATTGGCGGAAAGTATTTTGACAATGTTTGGTGTGATGTTGTGCCTATGGATACCTGTCATGTATTGTTGGGGCGGCCTTGGCAGTATGATCGTAATGTTATTCATGATGGGAGGAAGAATACATATTCCTTTAGCATCAAAGGGAGAAAGATTGTGTTGACACCTCGACGGGATAAAGCCCCTCCTGACCGAGTAACCAATACTACTAACCTACTTTCTATCTCCAGGGTTTTGAGCGGGATCAAGCACGAAGATCCAGACCTACCAAGAGAGGTGCAGTCGAACTCGAGGTCGAGTTCTTTCCAACCCGGGGTGACTGATGCAGGAGGCACGAGTCAGATGTTTCCTGTATGGCGGGTCAACGTAAAGACGGGAGACGGTCGAGTCAATTCCAAGATCGAGTCGGTTGTGGACACGTTTTGGTATTTTGGCCATAACTTTGGCTACCGATATTGGATTCGTGCGTTCGACCCCAATTCGGAAAGCTCTTTACGGCGCGCAAGACATGGGGATGTCATATTAGAGAGAATTTTAGTTTTTTTCTATTTTTAGAAATATTTAATCCGCCAAATTAGGGTTTTTGGTCTTTTTTCTTATTTTTGGTAATATTTCATATGTAGAATTTGAATCCGATTTGATCTCGGATTTTTAGGAGTTATCTTATTTTTTTAGAGTTTTAAATTTAGATAAGTTTAGTTTTAAATAATAATTTGTCAATTTTAGCAAATTTAGATTAGATGATAAGGTTTCTAGATTAATCTTTTGAGGCTATTTAACCCGGCTTGTGGGTTAGTTTTTCATTATTGAATTTTGAGTAATAATATTTTTCTGAATTTCAGAGTATTTTCTCTGGTTCTTTGGTTCTTCGTTTGTTCTTCCTTGCGGTCCTTGGACTTGGCTAGCCCGCGGGATAATCGCTACCCCGCCCGGCGTCAGAAGCTCTGTCTCTCTGAAGATTGATCCACTTTTTCCTTTTCCACTTGTAAAATGAAGGCCCAGATAAATGAGAATTCCCTTCTTTCACCCATGGTTTTTCCCTACAAAGGGTTTTCCACGTTAGATCTTCGTCTCCATTTCTTGTTTGATTGATTTTCTCTCCACTTTCTCATTGTTCAAAGCCCTGCAAATCAAATAAATTCAACCGTTGATTCGGAATTGGGATTGATCTCAAGGCAAACCCCATTTTGTAGTCAATATAATAAGATACTGATTATACCACTAATATATTTAGATTTTTTTCTTAACTATATTGAATAAGGTAAATATATAATAATTATATGAATTGTGTGTTTTGAAATACAGATTTTTCTCAAACATAATTAAATTAGTTTTGAAAATAATTAAAATGCAATAAAAAAAACACAATCAAAACAAAATAAGGAAGTTCCAAAAACAACCTTTAGAATTTTGTAACTCCTAAAAAATCTCATGATACTTTTCATATTCTTAAAAAAGCCCCTCATTTTTGACCAAATGTCATGTCAGTTTGGAAAATGTTAAAATACACACGAAATTACCTAAATGCCCATCAATAGAGAAATAAATGCACACTGTTGCTGCTCTTCTCCACAACTTCGTCCGTTGCCCTTCTCCCCAATTTCATGAGAATCCATACTGTCCGTTGCTCTTCTCATCATATTCGTAGTGCCCAGTCTACGCTACCCACAAAGAAGACCATCTTCCCAAAACGTCCAACAATCATCTCCAAGGTGAGCCCCTCCCAAACTAAAGCTCTCCAGTTTTGGGGGTTTAAGGTGTGTGATTCAAAACGAGCATTTCCCAAAGGAAATCTCTTCGGTATTGGGGGTTTAGGGTGTGTGATTAAGGGGTTTATTTTTAGGTTCTAAGTCACAAAATGAATGTAAAAGGATTTTTCAAGATCGTTTGTGAAACAAGGTGGAAATTAATGCCCCATTTCTTCTTATTCATGTTTTCTCTATGAGATTTTCTATCTGTAAGCATGTATTTTTTGGGGGTCTATGTTTATTTTTTGGGGGTAATCGTGTATTTTTTTTTTGGTCTGTGTTTATTTTTTGGGGGTAAGCATGTATTTTTTAGGGTCTGTGTTTATTTTTTTTATAAGCATTTACTTCCCAATGACTGCATGAGCAGGTCCTTTTCCATATCTATGTTGTAAAATAAAGGAGAAAATAAAGCGGAGAAAACTTGCAAACGCTTGTTTGGCTTGCCCGTTTTCTGCATTTTCTGCCTTTTTTGTGTTTTTCTTTTACAGTAAAATGCGAAAAATGCAGAAAACGAGTTTGGTTAAAGCATTTTCTAGAAAAGGCGGAAAATGAAATGGAGTTGGAAAATAGAAAATGTAAAACTCCAAAAGTCATTTTCTCAGCTGAAAACGCAGCGATGACATAGCGTAAATAAACCAAACTCCATAGGTAATTATAAAAATATATAAAATATCATATTTTTTATTTTTTTTATTTCTTAAAATACTATTTCTTGAACTTTTGTGATTATAAAAATATATAAAATATCATGTTTGTTTTTTTTTAATTTTGAACCTTATAAAAATATAATGTTTGTCATTTTTTTATTTCTTAAAATATATATATTTTTTTTGAACTTTTATTATCTTAAAAATTTCATGTTTGTTATTTTTTATATTTTGAACTTTATAAAAAATATCATGTTTGTCTTTTTTTTATTTCTTAAAATATATTTTATTGAACTTTTGTTATTATAAAAATATATAAAATATGATATTTGTTATTTTTATATTTTGAACTTTATAAAAATATCATATTTGTTATTTTTCATTTTTTGTTTTTGCAAACAATTTTCATTTTCTGTTTCTGAAAACAGTTTCCAATAAACAAAACCAAACAGCTTTTTTATTTTCTAGTTTTTGAAAAACGCAACAAGAAATCCTTTTCTTTTTCTGTGTTTTCCACCTTTTCAGAAAACAGGAAACGGAAAATAAACCAAACGCCCCTTTATTATTACTCCAATGGCGTGGTTACAACCCACAAACTAACTTTACTCATAAAAGATAGGATAAGATTTTTCAAATGGTCAACACAATTGTTTTAATAATAAATCATATAAAAAAAAGAAATCCAAAGAAACAAAAACCCAACAAACAAATGCTACAACATGACCTCCTTTTTTAAGAACAAAGAACGTCTTCTTGGCATCTTGCAAACAAACATAAACCTTGTATGCGAGATGAAAATACAAAAACCTCGCTGGAAACGTAAATCTCCCTCTAAGCAAGAAATCCTAACAGTTCACTAACGGGAGGGACCTGCAAAGGAGAATGTCAAAAAGTAGGGACTGACAAGAAAATTGAAAAATCAGAGGGGTTGTCTGGGAAGTTGGAAATATATCCGGGACACTACAGTAATTTTTCCAAACAAAATATATAAAGAATAAATAAAGGTATATATGAAATTTAATTTTTTTAGAAACAAAATGTATAAAACTTAAAGGTGGCATTTTACTTATTCCTATCCATAGGGTGTTTGGATCATCGGATATCTTGGAGTCAGGAGCTTATCCAACTCCGTTTAGGTGTTTAGTTACCATGATGGAGGATGATAGGAATGCCTTCATCCAATTTGGAGGGATGAGCTAGTCTCCCTGTTGGATAAAAAAAGGGCAACCTGGTCCTACAAAGCTCTTGCATTGTGCCGAGTTCTAGGAAGGGTCGAACCACTTGGGTCTATTGTATGCAACCTACACTGGTTCTATTGTTGGATCTATTATTTAATTTTATTAATTAATTTTTAAATTAATATATGATAGGGGTAAACGTGGGAAAACATGTGCCATTTATCCAGCCAGCCACACGAAAGAGCTGTAAACTATGCCAATCTGATACTCGGATAGCGTTTCAACCCGATACTCGAACGATACTCCAACCTGATGCTTGGTCACCCATAAAGAAAGAGCTTCGAGAAAACTCTAGAAGAAAGGGGAATTTCAAGAAGACTCTAGAAGAAGGGAGAACTTCGAGAAAACCCTGAAAATTCGGCGAGTCTTCTAGATGGCACTCGACTGGAAAGCTAGCTGACAACCTACTGCCAGCTTTGCTGGTACCAAGCTGGCACTGAGCTGGCGCTTGTTTGGAACCTAAATGACATACAAGTGGCCAAGTGGATAGAAACTTGGGCGCCAAGCAATCAGAGACTATGAAAGGAGAGGAGAAGCTCATTTGGAAAGATGATCACTCTACCACCTTAAAACTCTACCGCTTGTTTATATATAAAATATGGTCTTAGTTCTAATAGGACCTGAAATTCTGATAAACTCAAATTTCTTAATTGAGTTAGAGATAAACTCATATTTCTTAATTGAGTCAGAACTTTTATCCAAAGATAACCTTGATAAGATTCAATTCCAAGGTGGCCTGAATACAAATCCCGAGGCGATTCAAGAAAAAAAAAATTAAAGCAGCTTAAGAACACCAATCCCGAGGCGAAAAAAAAAGAGAAGAAAAAAAAAAGAAGTTTAAATCTTAAAAATAATTAAATTAAAAAAAAAATTATAAGAAGTTTGATCTTAATCTAATTAAAATAAAAAAATTATCTAAAAGTTTAAACCAACTCTGATCTTATCTTTAAAAAATTTAATTAAAGATGACAGTAGGTTTGATCCTAATCAAATTTAAATTAAAATTCGTTAAAGTTAAGTTAATTGAAATCAAATTAAAAATTTGTTCTTATCTTAAAATTAAATTAATTAAAATTAAATTAAAACTAAAATTTGGTCTTATCTCAGAGTTTGAACCAAATTAAAATTTGATCTTTATCTTAAAATTAAATGAATTCAAATTAAATTAAAAATTAAAATTCAGCTTAATCTAAAAAAGTTTAACTAAATTAAAACCTGATAAGATCAAAAATAAATAAATATATAAAAGATCAGAAAATAATAATTCAATAAAAAAAATAAAAAATATAAAAAATATATAATATAATAACCGTGAAATAAATAAAAGTAATAATAAAAAAATAATAACAATAAATATATGTAATAGGTAAAATAAAAAAAAATTAAGTAAAATAAAGAAATTAAATCTCATCTGAGCCTACGGTTTGGATAAAATTAATTAAAATAGTCAGTTAATGAGATAAGGTTAAACAACAAAATAAATAACTAAAAAAAAAGATCGGATTTGGATTTAAAAAAATTAATTAAATTAAAAGATAAAGAAGGTTGGTTGCTCTATATATAGAGAGGAAAAGGACAGAGAGAAGAAAGAAATTGAAGAGATAGAAGAAGGTGAAGAAGGAGAGAAACCAAGTGAAAGGTAAACTTTTCTTTTTTCTTTCTTCATAATCCCATCGGTCGCCGGCCTCCCGTGTGGATGCCCGGCGTTGCCGCCAGATCTCCCCTCGCCGGCCTCCCGTGAGAATGCCCGGCATCACCACCACCGCTGCTAGAATTCTTGGTCGCCGCCTCCATGCGGATGACGCCCTGTTGCCTCTAGATCTCCCATCGCTGGCCCCCGTGTGGATGCCCGGCGTTGCCGCTAGATCTCTCATCGTCGGCCTCCCGTGAGGATGCCCGGCGTCGCCTTGTTGCCGCTAGATCCTGTCGCAGCTGCCGGCCTCCCTTGTGGATGTCCAGGCGCCGCTGCACCATGTCACCACCAGCGCCGTGGCCAGCCTCCCTTGTGGATGCCTCGCCATCTAAGGCCTGGCTGTTACCAAAGAAGGATGCTGCCAAACCATAAGAGAGCCGATTGCTCTTCCACCATCGTCGTCCAGATTTGGAACGAAGCCCGGATCATGTCCCAGCTCAGGCAAACCCATGCAGTAGCGGATCTGAGGGGGTCGGGGCGGACGACCCCCTACCCCCTACCCCCTACCCCGTACCCCCGCCAGCCACACCCACCTCGCCACCGAGATGGTCTTCGGCCCTGATGGCACACTCAACGCTGGCTTCATCACCACCGCCAATAAGCTCATTGCCAAGACGATCACCAAAGGTGAGATCTTTGTCTTTCCTGTGGGCCTCGCTCACTTTAAGAACAATGGTGAAGTTCCGCCTGATAGCGGCATTCAACAAATTCCCTCGGGATACCCATCACGCCACGCCTCTTCGCTTCAACCCCTTTGGTGCCCGACTGCGTCGACTCAAAGCCTTCCAGATCGGGACCAAGGAGGTGGAGAAGATCAAGGCCAAACTTGCTCCCAAGAAATGAGTAATGAGATCCCAGATTCACAAACTCAATTTACCATTTCTTCTCTCTTTGCGTGCGTGGCACTTTTCTTCATAGAGTGATAGTGGATGATGTGTAATAATTATCTTCATTCTTCTTCTTCTTTTTATTCTTCTTGTAATCATTCTCACATGACATAATGTTTGCATAGAGTTATTCCAAATGTGTATCGTTTGGTTGAGTTAGCATTAATCTTACCTGTTGCCACCACAAGTGTTGAAAGGGCTTTTCCTGCGATGAAGACTATAAAGACTGCCTCACGTAATTAAATGGGAGATGAGTGGATGAATGATAGTCTTATAGTCTACATCGAAAAGGATATTTTCAAAACAGTTGAAGATGAGCGAATTTTAAAACGTTATCAAGCAACGAGAACTCGTGTGATGCAATTACCTCAAAGTTTTCGTCTCAAGTAGTCCAAATTATATTTTATGTATTTTTTGTAAAACACTCGATGATTTAATAGTATTTTTTAAGCTTATTAAGCTTTTATGTTCAGACACCCCAAATTTTTGGGGCCGCGTCCGCCACTGAACCCATGCCCATGTCTCGACAAGTCCTCAACGATCATCATCGGAAGGAGCTGATACATATTATATGAAAAGGAAGAAGGCCGCTCCCTAGAAGCTCTACATACTTCACCGTTGAGTCCATGTTATCCGCGAAGCACCGCTACAGACTCATCAACATCATCAATCGCAAAGAATCAAGAGGGAGACTGAACCTGTGCCCAAGCTTGTCTATACTGCGAACCCGATCACTGAAGCCAAAAGCGAGGTGCAGACTGCTGAATAGAGCTGCCGAACCCGCCAGGCCGCCGGACCGCTTCATCATAGCCAGAGATGGGAGCCATTTGGATGATAATATTGTAATATAAATATATATGACAGCACCTCTGTATTGCATCCCAGTTAAGGTCCGTAGTGGAACAGAAAAGGGCAAGGATGCACTGAAGGAGTCTTGGTGGAAACATGATGAGTAGCTAAAGAAATGAATCTTGTCATTATTTGATTCAGAGATTAGAACCAATGAATCCATTTGAATTTGTTGAAGGTTTTAATTTAAAGAAAAAAATCTATTTGTTGGATCTCAGGGTGCTAATGTAAATTGATGCATCTTCTTTTACTCACAAGGTTTCTTCTACTGAGAGTTTGGTATGCATATCAACTGCTCGATGAAATGTTTGAAAGAAATTAATCAAAATTGTAGTTCAGCTCTCCTACAAATTCAGTGGTAGCTCATGATGCTACGCTGGAATGTTGGTTAATTAAATCAAAGAGTTCAAGATGCTTGTTAAGAAGTTCTGCAGCTTCAGGAGTTCTCCCAAATGGCGTTGCTGAAGTTCCTTCTTATGATTGTTAAAGATGGAAAGCCTGTAGGGCCCGGCATTGGAAACGGCAACAATATGTTTAATTCTATTGGTTTGCTAAGCCATTCGCTTCACCATGGTGTGACTATATTTAGCAAGGAGGTCATATTATAATTGTCTTTCTTACCTATGGCAATCGATGTGAGTTTAAATTCAATAGTGATTTGCCTTTATTGAAGTCAAGAAAGCAATATGGATAAGTATGGATGAATAAATATTTAAGACATGCAAATGGAGGGTGAATCAATAAGAAAGAGAGAGATGGACCTTGACATTCAAAAAAGAAACAATAATAAATAAATGTAAACAAATGGCTGCTATTGATGAAAGTTGCTCATTTGATTTCCTGGCTCCATGTTCATACATAAAGCATTGAGCAATTCGGAAGCAAAATATATAATAATCATCCCTATGTCTTGTGTCCATTCATCAAACATGGGGAGATTGATGGCATTGACCCCACTTGAAAGGAGAGTTTCCTCTTTGTTGATTGATCTGTGTTACAATCTCATGGGGCTGATAATGTCATATAAGAGTGCATTAAGGACATTTTTATCACATCGAAGTTTTAGACAGTGAAATGAGACAAAGAATTGAGGCCTTGGAATAGATGTGCTATTCTAAAAAAGCTGTTGATTGATGATTCATAATAATAAAAATGTTCACATTATAACTCAAATATCTCTTCTTGTGGAAATGATGGTGAAGCAACAGTAAATTTTTTTGTGTTGATTCAAATATGGAAATTAAAACCAATCATCATGGCACATGGCATACCAATTAATGAGACAATGGGTATAAATGGTATTTTTGATTAGCTTATGATGATAGTGGTACCATACATGTGTTAAGCTTCAAGTATATCACATCCAAGGCATTAAATGTATGGAGTGGGGAATCTAAAGCTCTAACTCTAAAGTAACTGGGATATAATATGTACATGCATATAATAAAAAAAAAACTTTTCTTCTTGAAATATAAAGTCATGCCATGAGATAATGAGAAACACCACTTCCCCATTCATCTCATTTTCTTTAGAACTAAACTATGGTCCATCGAATCATCAAGTTTGGATTCTTGAATGGCATTAACGACTAATAAAATGACGCAATTAGTGAGAGATGTTGATAATCCCAAAGCGGTGCTAATTTCAAAACAGCAACAAGTACATATCATGAAGTGGCGATGAACCATCCAGTTTTGGTAAAAATTCTCAAGATTTCAGTAGAGTTGGCATTTTGAAGCAACCAAAGGCGGCTAATATAAATACAAATTTCAAAGTGGCATACTTCTTGAAGCAACGATAAAATACTCCCTTCAAGGCAGTCATCAAATCCTAAAACGGTGTGAGATCTCCGGGCGGTAGCAAAATCGGGATCTTGAAGAAACCAAAACGGCACAAATTTCTGAAGTAGCGAAGACGGCATCATTTTAAATAAATAAAAATATATATCTATGTGATATGTAATAAAATATTATATTCTGCAATAAATAAATTATTCATTGCCTTTACTTGTATGTTTGCCCTTAATCGGAGGTTCCCAAGACATTGTCTGGGGTAATTAATAATAGAGGCTTGCCTCTATTAGGAATTAAAGAACCCACAAATTAAAATTAAATGACATTTGCGATTCGATGTATCGTTTGGTGTCACACGATGCCAGGCGCGTATTTTCGATCCCACAAACTCTGGCACGCCCGGTGGGGACACTATTCCACCTCCCATCTTTGAGGCAAAAGTACAAATAAAGGCAGTGTGTTTTATAACTTGTGCAAAGAAAACTAACGTTGTTATTTTTCTTGCAGGAGAAATGGCGTTCAAGAGCTCAACCGCGTCTGGAAGCCCTAAACTCACCATCTTCCTAGGAGAGGGAGCTGAAGTCCAACTGCCAAGCTGTACCTTCAGCACTGGAACTGCCGGAGCTGAATTGAGATTCGGCACAATTTCTGAATCCGTTGGGTTCGTAAGGAAGTCACCACCAACGGAGGAGAATTTAACTGTGCCACGCCTCACATCCAAAGGACGTCGCCCAAATGTGATTGTCCCTACGACCACCGAAGATACTGCTACGGAGGAACCACCAAGGGTATCTGCTTTTAAGAGGCTATCCTACCCTAAACGGATAGTATCTTTGAATGATAAAGACGATGGACCCACTTTAACCATTACTGCAAATGGGAGAGCAAGTGGGATATTCCATTCTGATGAAGATACACCGAAGAGGAAGAGTGTGTTCTCAAGGCTCACACCAAGAAAGATGAAAGTTCCTAAGAAAAGTTGGATTTTGTGTCCTTCCAAGAGCACAAAAATAATCAAGTGGGTTCATTCAACAACTCGTTTGTACCACTTAAGCTGGTAAAGAAGAATTCAACCATCAAGCAGAAGTTGCGACCTCACCGAAAGTGGACACAAGGGGGGTAGATTTCCAAAGTCCCACCATAAGGACTCTTTCAACAAAAATCTCTACAAGACTTACGAAGGCCAAAAAAGTCAAGGTCCGAGGAGATGACAATCAAGGAGTTCTACCAAAAGAAGAAGCGTACTGTATCAAAAGCACGCAAGACGGTTTTTGATCGAATAGCTTCTGCACAAAACCAAACATAGACCTCATGCTCAAAGTTTCAGCGGAGGAAAGAAAAGAAAGATGAAGAGATGTTTAATGAAGATATAGAGGTACATACTGTCCGGATGGTCACCGAACCCGAGGAGACCCGGTACTAACAGAACAACCGTGGATACTCACAAGATCTCAGAGAAGGGCGGTAGACTCGTGAGTAGGGTGGGGGATGAAGGTTCAAGCCGATGCCACTTGAGGGTCAACGGTCAGGAACCTTCCAAAGATTTCGCAAAACCAACGAATTACAAGGAAGCAAACCCCCCAACTGAAGAAGCGGAGGATGAACCTGCCTTTGTTTATAATGGGGATGATATTACAAGGAGAGTCCAACAAATGGAGAGACTCCGTCAAATGGAAAATCGGGAAGCTGAATATCAATAGCTCAATGAAAACATGACAATGTTGATGGAGTCAATGGTGAAAATGCAGGGACAAATGGCTGCCTTGATGGAAAGTCAAAAAGCACAAAGGCCTAAAAGCCCAAACCCACAACTGATAGAAATTCCTAGGCCAGGAGAGCAAGAGGGAATTTCATATGCACCTGTGAGAGAAATCCCTAGGCTAGGAGAGCAAGGGGGGACCTCATATGCTCCTATTCCAGAACAGTCAACTGCAATGACTCGGGAGGAGATACAACAAATGGTGGCCGCTGAATTAAAGCAAGCTAAAGGGAAAGAGATAAAGGTTGATGGAGATAAACCTTATCCCAGCTACCATGACTTGGTACCATATCCCAAGGGATACAATGTACCCAAGTTTAAACAATTTACTGGGATTGGCAATCCTGATCAACACTTGGCTCATTTTGTGACAGCCTGTGGAGATACAAGTGCTAAGCCTTCGCTCCTTCTCGTGCGCTTCTCTGCAAGTCTCGCAGGAGTGGCATTTGAATGGTATGCCAGCTTGCAGCCCGAGTCAATCCAAACCTGGCAACAACTGAAAGATGCATTTCGAGTACGGTTCGGGGGTGTAAGTGACAAGATCACTATTGCCGACCTTGCAGCCACACGCCAAAATAAAGATGAAAAAGTGGTGGATTACATTATGAGATGGAGAAACTTAAGCATCAAATGTGAACAACCCCTCGATCAACCGCAGGCGGTGGGTTTATTACTCGGCAATATTGATAGCTGGATGGCACCCTTTCTGAGTACATCTAGCATCACTACATTTCAAGAGTTAATTTCACAAGCAAAGAAATTGGAAAGGACAAGCCCGAAGGTGGTTTCCAATTTGCAAACTCCAAGAAACAATAGTGAAAAGCCTAAAAGGACAGAAGGTGTCAAATATACTGCTACAACCTTCAATGTTGACAAAGGAAAAGCTGTAGTGGAGTCTCGCAAGCCGGAACAAATCAAGCCGCCTACATTGGGCGCTGCTGGTACTGAATCAAAACCTATTCCCTCCTTGAAAGAAAGAATGAATAAGAAATATTCTTTCAGGCGAGATAAAGTATTGAAAATCTTTAAAGATGCTGTGAAAGAAGGTCTGCAACTTCCTGAATGCAAAAGACCAGAAGAGCAGAACAAAAAGGATCATCCCAGTTACTGCCTATACCACAGAGTATTGGGGCATACAATTGAGGATTGTTATATTTTCAAGGATTGGGTTGAAAGACAATATCAAGAAGGCAAGATTACGCTTTCAAAGAATGTTTTGTTGGAGCAGCCAGCTGAGCATACCCACTATGTGACCACCCTAGACCATGAGGAATCACCCAAAGGGGAAGTCATAGTAGTGGGCAACAAAGTAATACTTCCGTCAGCAACAAACGACAGGCCCCCTGCTGTTCCAGAAGAGTTGTGGGAAGTATTTATAACTAAAAAGTCAATGAAAATGTTGAAGAGGTTGGCTGAGCTTCCAGGGATCGCTTGGAAACGTTCTCAAGAACCTTCTAAAAGACCCCTGACGAAACAGACAAAGAAGAAAAACAAGAAAAAGAAACAGAAACGCGAACAATCAAAGCGCAAGAAGTCTATTATAGAAGAGTATATTGAGTCCCTCGATGAATATGAGCAGAAGGAAAGGGTCTTGATCACTCTCAGAGATTACTTCCCCGAAGAGGTCAAAGAATTACTTGGGGAATTGGCCGAGGAAGATGATGAAGATGTGCAAGTGGAAACTTGCAGGGTTATTTCTGGAGGATACCCTTTGTGTGACTTGGATGATGATAGTTTCTCTGAGCCAGAAGAGTCATATGACCGTCACGGCCGGCCCTATATCAGTAAAAAGCAGAAGAAGAAGATGGCATTTAGGGAAAGAGTGAAGAAGGCGAACGCCAAACTTTTGGAGCCACACCAACCAGAAGAGCCCAAGACACCATATTACACCCCAAAAACTCCAAAATATAAGGTCTTGAGGAAAGCTATGCCTGCTGAAGAAATTCCCGCCTTCATTCAAAGAGTGATAGAGGAGTCAGCAAACAGGCTACAACAATTGCACATTGAAGATGCCGAATGGGACGAGTCTGGAAGATACCCTCCAGAAGCATCAGGAGCAAACTTTGTTTCAGAGGTCGTGGAGTCCTTGTCTCCCGCAAAAGCAACCAACGATAAAGGAAAGTCTGCTCTCCAAGATGTCCAGATTAAGAAGGACAAGAGGAAGGGGCTTTTTGATCAAGCTATGGAAATGGGGTTGGATCTACCTAAGCCCAAAAGACCGTGTCTAATGCATCTTGATAGTCACCCAAACTATTGCCCATACCACCGGCTTGTGGGGCATACCATAGAAGAATGCCGAAATTTTCAAAGGTGGGTACAAAAGCAAGTTTCCGTGGGAAATTTGACAGTGACAGACGATTGCTTTGAAGAAAAAGGTGTTTGTCGTGCCATAACATACCTGGAAGATTCTGATGATGAATTGAATTTCCCAGAGAAAGAAGATGATGAGGGAGATGAAGTGCCTTATCCTGTACATCAAATGCAACTCAGAACTGGAAAAGTACTTCAGTCAAAACAGGCTTCTAGCTCCAATGACAAAAACAAAGGAAAAATGATTGAAGAGAAGGATATGTCACCAAAGAAACCTTCAAAGAAGCCGAATTACAATATTTTGGCACACCTGAAGAAGGTCCCCGCTCTTCTCAGCATGTATGACGCCTTGATGATGTCAACTGAAGTCAGGGAGTCCTTAATACATGCCCTTCAAAATTCTGAGGAATATCAAGCCTACTTTGTAGAAATTAACATGAAAGAAGCTATGTATGCATTTCATGCATCTTCAATATCATTTACAGAAGAGGATTTGCTGCTTGGTACTACAGAACATAATAGACCGTTATATGTAACAGGTTCTTGTGATGGCATAAAGATCAACCGGATCTTGATTGATCCAGGGTCCTCTGTGAACCTAATGACTCTCAACACTCTCCGAGCATTGGCTCTCGAGATATGCCACTTATCTCATGAGAGGATTGTCATTCAAGGTTTTAACCAGCACAGCCAAAAGGCATTGGGATCCATTACTCTTCAATTAAATTTGGAAGGTGACATCTGAAGTAAAGTTTCATGTGATCGACACAGATGCCTCATACAAAGCCCTTTTGGGTAGGCCATGGATCCATGATAATCAAATGATTCCTTCAACACTCCATCAGTGTGTGAAATATACAGTGGATGGGGAGGAATTTAGAATTGACGGAGAACTTCAACCCTTTGGCATCCATGAAGTCCACTATGAAGACGCGAGATATTACCTTAGGCCATCAAAAGGGGGCAAGTCCCCAAGCCAAAAGGTAGAGTCTCTAGTAAAGACACCCAAGCCTACCATTGCGTCAAAGGAGAAAGACTCAACATTGCCTCACTTTGGTAGTGACACCGAGTCCTCAGAAGATGAGAATAACAGGGACGCATGCCAAAGAACAATCCAAGTTAAAAGGTCCTCCCAAGAAAGCGCATTTCACATCACGAGGATTCCTGATGGGCTCTACAAATCCTTGGATGATTTGAACGTTAACACAGTTGAGCATTTGAAGATATTCTATGTCCCCGCTCGACATGAAAAAGAGAGAGGCATCCTCTTCTATCAAGCCAAAATTAATGAAGTTTCAGATGATGATATCATAGATATTGGAGAGTTAGGGGATGACGAAATCCGGTCCATAAACTTCCCCAGTTATTACCCCGAAAAGCTCAAGACGGTAGTTGAGAAGTTTGGGGGCAAGATGAAATGGTCAAAGAAGTCATATCAAATTTTTAATCAGCTGTGGAACCCCGTACATGTGGATAATCAGCTGTGGAACCCCGTACATGTGGATAAGAGAGGAATAGGTTACTTTGAACCTTCCAGGCACTCATGCTACATGACAGAGTCCAAAGAAGATAAAGATATCAAAATGAAGAATGCACCACCTGAACTAGAAGACGGGGGGCAAGCGACGATTGATGAGTTAGTTGAGGTCAACTTGGGAAGTGATGAAGACCCAAGGCCAACCTTCCTAAGTACACAGCTATCGGAGGAGGAGAGAGCATCCCTTACAACCCTTTTGAAGGAGCATATTGATTGTTTTGCCTAGAATTATAATGAAATGCCAGGGCTCGACAATGAGGTGGTTGTTCATAGATTGGCTATCGATCCCAGTATCGCTCTAGTCAAACAAGCACCACGAAGAATAAAATTTGACTTAGAGGAGAAAGTGATAGAAGAAACAAAGAAGCCGATTGCGGCAAATTTCATCAGGGAGGAGAAATATCCTAATTGGATAGCCAGTATAGTACCCGTGAAGAAAAAGAATGGGCAAATACGGATATGCGTGGATTTCAGAGACTTGAATAAGGCATGTCCCAAAGATGACTTCCCCTTACCCGTTATGGAGATCATGATCGATAACACCTCAGGGTATGAGATGTTCTCCTTTATGGACGGATATTCTGGATACAATCAAATTAAAATGCATCCAGATGATGAAAAACATACTGCCTTCCGGACACCTATGGGCATATACTGTTATAGGGTAATGCCGTTTGGTCTGAAAAATGCGGGGGCAACATATCAAAGAGCCATGACCCGAATATTTGATGATCTAATTCACAAAGTCGTCGAATGCTATGTGGACGATCTCGGGGTCATGACAAATTCTAAAGATAAGCATCTTGATGATCTGAGGACAGTTTTCATACGCCTCAGAGAATACAAGTTAAAAATGAATCCCATGAAGTGTGCTTTTGGAGTCCTATCGGGGAAGTTTTTGGGCTTTATAGTAAGGCATCGTGGGATAGAGATAGATCCCTCTAAGATAAAGGCGATCCTAGAAATGCCACCCCCTCAAACACTGAAGCAGCTGCGGTCATTTCAAGGGCGCCTGGCCTATATCAGGAGATTCATCTCCAATCTGTCTGGAAGATGTAAGCCTTTCTCCAAGTTGGTTAAGAAGAATATGCCTTTCAAATGGGATGACGAATGCCAGAAGGCTTTTGAAGATCTCAAGCAATACCTGTTAAATCCACCAGTGTTAATGGCCCCTATCCCCGGAAAGCCGTTAATTCTATATACCGCTGCATTAGAGGGGTCATTAGGCGCTATGCTGGCTCAAAACAATGAAGAAGGCAAAGAAAACGCGCTTTATTACCTCAGCAGGATGTTGATAGGAGCTGAGAGTAAATATACACCAATTGAGAAGCACTGTCTAGCTTTAGTGTTTGCAGTCAAGAAGCTAAGACACTACTTGTTGGCGCATAAAGTCATCCTTATATCAAAAATTGATCCACTCAAATACCTTATGACTAGACCGCTGCTTACTAGAAGACTGGCAAAGTGGGCGTTAATCCTGATGGAGTTTGATATAACATACACTCCACAGAAAGCTGTCAAAGGGCAGGCATTGGCGGACTTTCTAGCGGCGCATCCTCTCCCAGATGATTCATCACTCAATTATGATCTCCCTGATGAAGAGACACTTACAGTGAAAGAAGCAGAGTGGCGATTATATTTTGATGGGGCGTCATCTATAAAGCTTCCAAGACTCTCAGTCCACGATTCCGCAAGAAATCAAAGCCGGATAGGACTTGTGTTTATCACTCCGTAAAAGAGGAATTCTTAGATATGCACTCTCGCTTACAGAGCCTTGTACCAATAACGAGGCAGAATATGAAGCTCTCATAGCTGGTTTGGAGTTGGCAATCAAAATGGGGATCCAGCATATACGTATACTTGGAGACTCACAACTCATCATCAAGCAGGTTGAAGGAGAATACAAGATACACAAACCTGAACTTCTTAAATACCATAAGATGGTCAAAGAGCTGATGAGGAAAATCCCCCAAGTGCAGCTGAGGAGGGTTTTAAGATCAGAAAATGGAGAAGTTGATTCTTTGGCGAAGGTTGCAAAGGAGCTGGCAAATCCAGACTATGAAGAAATCCATATTACCATAAGAAGTAGAAGACCCATAAGTACAATCCTTGACGAAGTTGAAGAGGAGGATACAGAGGGCAAAGCGGAAGTCTTCACCCTCGAAATGCCAGAGGAAGATTGGAGGCAACCATTCATGGAATATCTCAAATATGATAAACTTCCAGGGAACAAATCAGAAGGTCTTCAGATAAAACGAAGAGCCCTAAGATATACCCTGATAAATGACACATTATACCTTAGGTCGTACGATCAACTACTTCTGCGGTGCCTTTCTTATGAGGAAGCAAAAGATGTTATGCACGATGTACACTCCGGGATATGCGGTGCACACCAATCCGGACCCAAAATGCGACTTAAGATTAAGCGCATGGGATATTATCGCCAACCATGGTCGAGACCGCATTGACTATGCTAGAAGATGTCATCTATGCCAAATACATGGGGATTTCATCCATCAACATCCAAACCCCTACACCCCACGCTTCTTCATGGCCTTTTGAGATATGGGGAATGCAGATGTAGTCGGTCCAATCGAACCTCCGGCCATCTTTGGGGCATCGATTCATTACAGTCGCAATGCACTACTTCCGGATGGGCGTAAGTCGCTCCACTAAAAGAAGTAAAGACTGAAAATGTCATCAAATTCTTAAAGGAAAACATCCTATATAGATTTGGGACTCCAAGAAGAATCATCTCGGATAACGGTCCCGCCTTCCGAAGTTTCAAAATTGGGAGATTCGCACAATATCATAAAATAGACTGGAGATATACTTCCATCTACAATGCCAGAGCAAATGGATTGGCAGAAGCATTCAACAAGACTCTCTCAAAGCTATTAAGAAAGCCGTATCCAAAAATAAAAAGGATTGGCACGAAAGACTCCCTGAAATGTTATGGGCCTATCGCACCACTTATAGGACCCCAACACAATGTAGTCCATATTCTTTGGTTTTTGGAACTGAAGCGGTCTTACCCCTTGAAATCCAGATACCTTCATTAAGGATGGCACTACAAAATGAAATATCAGATGAAGACAATATTCGGCTTCGCTTGGATGAGCTGGACTCCCTTGATGAGAAAAGACTAGAGGTGCAGCAAAATCTGGAAGTCTACAAAGCAAGGATGGCACAAGCATACAACAAATTGGCTCGGTTCAGGACCTTTACCAAAGGAGAAATGGTTCTCGTCCTCAGAAGACCCATCATCACCAACAAACGAGCAGGGGGCAAATTTAAAGCAAATTGGGAAGGGCCATATGTCGTGGAGATCGTCTACGAAGGAGGAGCATATCAACTCATCGATTCCAATGGAGAAAGACCAATGCCGCCTATTAATGGTCGTTTCCTGAAGAAGTATTATGTATAATTTAAAAATGTTTGCCTATGACGGAATGTCTGATTCCTTATAGGGGTAGACTAGTGATGTACATCAAATGTGTTTCACAAGGCAAAACATTCGCTTTCATGTACTATTGTATTAATTTCATTCAATAAAATAAAGAGATGTGTGTTTGTCTATGATGGAACGTCCGGCTACTTATATCAAGCAGACCGGTCATGTACAATTTAAAGTACTTCTTGAGGCAAACACATCAGTTCCTTATGTTTCAATTTATAAAAAAAAAAAAATCAAAAAAAAAAATCAAAAAAAAAAATCAAAAAAAAATAAAAATAAAAAGAAAATTAAAAAAAAAAGACAGAAAAAAGTCATGTCTGCAGATGACCTGCAGATGGTTCTTTTGATTTAAATATCCAATTTTTTGACTATGGATATGGGTTTTATTTTCAACAGATTTGTCTTTTGGTTCTTAATAGTTCCCTATATTTATTTCACAAGCAAATAAAAAGGAAAAAAAAGAAGAGAGAGAAATAAATAATCTTGTTCAAACTTGATGTTTATAACAAATGTTTCAGGACTAGCTACCAAAGTTTATATAAACTAGGAAACTAAAGGAAAAAAAATGAAGTTTTTTAATGCCCGATAAATAGCAAACATAACTCTTTTGCTTCTTCTAATTCTTCAAGCCATCTCATGAAAAGAGCAACATGGGGGTCATCTGAATAATCTTTCTTCTTGGCAAGACGTGTCTTGGCTTCATCCAATGTAATTTGGGCATTTGTCTTTGTAAACTCAGAGGTTTCTAAAATGATTATTTCTTCATTCAAAGTTTTGATCTTGTCTGAAATTTCACAATCTCTGGCTCGAAGCTCCTGCTGTTCTGTAATTAGCCTCTGAAGCATCTCCTTTTTCATGTTGATGTCATTGGCAAAACCCATGTTGTCAAAATTCTCCAATATTAAGGTATTCTCCACCACACATTCTTCATCTTGATGATTATTGATATGAGCTTGGACATTAGGATTTTTTGAAGCTTCTCTAGTAGCAAATGCGCATTGAGATATTTCTTCTAGAAAGCGCTCGAGACCATCCAAGTTGATGCCGAAGGATTTGAGAATTGGGTGTGATTTCTTTACACTGTCCATAACACTTTGGTAGTTATGATAATTGAGAGATTTGATTCTTTTGGCCACCTTGTCTCGCAATAATAATGCCGCATCTGATACGTTCCTTGGATCTATGATGAGAATATGCAAGTTAAAAAATATATACGATAAATAATAATAGTAATATAAAAAATCTCTCCTACCTTGAGGCGTTACCAAAGGTGGGATCATGTCTTTGCCTAAAAAAAGTAGACATGAGTAAATATGTTCCCAAATAAATAAATAAATATAAAAATAAAAATAAAACCTTTATCTTGTTTAGATGAAGATGCAATATTTGCATCAACATGAATGACATTATTCCCTAATTCTTCCACGATAATCTCTTTTGGAGGACTTTGTCTCAAAGATGGAGAGCTATCATTTTGTTAGGCAACTGATAAAGAGAAAGAATTGTCAATATAAATGTCTTTTTCTCATTCCCAAAATGATGAAATATATAAATATTTATATAAATAAAAACCTTGGTCTTGCTTTGGAGAGATTGCAGTTCCGGCATCAGCATTGAGGCTTTCACCTTCTGACTCCTCCACGGGTGTGTGAGCATCTTTGATAGCATCTTGGGTAATCAACAAAATATATAAGCAATCTGGCTTATTCATCAAAAAAAAAAAAAGAAAAAACGAAAAAAAAAACAAAAAAATAGGCACTAAACCTTAAGTTTCCTTTAATAAAGATGTAACTTCGATATTGTCATCATCTCCCTCTAATTCTTCCATAGAGCTGGGGGCATACCGAATGAAGCTTGCGGAAGGAGTTGAACCCAATGATGAAGAAGTATCATCTTGAACAGCTGGAGTAGCTAAGTTTAAATGACATAACTTAAAGTCATTAAACTTCAAAATAGAAAATTAAATAAAATGAAAGTGAAATAAACCTTTTTGGGTCACTAGCAGATTCTACGGTAGATAAGCTGTCAAAGCAAGTGGTATGCTACCTGAAACAAAATTGAATGCAAATTATATGGCAAAAAAAAAATGAGGTAAAAAAAAAACAAAAAAAAGAGATACCTTGAGGTGGTACGGGTGGAGCTTCTTCAACCATGACATTTTGAGGGTCCTGAGGTATCCCTAAGTCTGATAGAGGAGCGTCATCAATTCTTGAAGCTGTTTTAAAAAATCCGGGATAAAATTACAAAAAAAAAAAAAAAACCCATACCAATTGGGGAATTACGGACAGCTCTGACACTTGTTGGTGGAGTATCATTGATTCGTATGCCTGCAAGTTAATTTAATATTAAAATCTTTAAGAGGTCCTTGCAAAATATTTTCAAAAAAAAAAATTCTCTGAAATTTCGAAATATAAATAAATTCCGAATTTTCAGAAAAGTCTAAATTTGAAAATTCAGAAAATAAATAAATTCTGGATTTTCAGAAAATCCTAAATTTGAAAATTCAGAAAATAAATAAATTCTGAATTTTCTAAAAAAAATCTGAATTTTCGGAATAAAAATAAATTCGGAATTTTCAGAAAAATCTTAAATTCGAAAATTCAGAAAATAAATAAATTCTGAATTTTCTAAAAAATCTGAATTTTCTAAATAAAAATAAATTCAGAATTTTCAGAAAAATTTAAATTTGAAAATTCAGAAAATAAATAAATTCTGAATTTTCTAAAAAAAAAATCTGAATTTTCGGAATATAAATAAATTCTGAATTTTCAGAAAATCTTAAATTCGAAAATTCAGAAAATAAATAAATTCTGAATTTTCTAAAAAATCTGAATTTTCTAAATAAAAATAAATTCGGAATTTTCAGAAAAATTTAAATTTGAAAATTCAGAAAATAAAGAAATTCTGGATTTTCTAAGAAAAATCTGAATTTTCGGAATATAAATAAATTCTGGATTTTCAGAAAATCTTAAATTTGAAAATTCAGAAAATAAATAAATTCTGGATTTTCTAAAAAAAAATCTCTGAATTTTCGGAATATAAATAAATTCTGGATTTTCAGAAAATCTTAAATTTGAAAATTCAGAAAATAAATAAATTCTGGATTTTCTAAAAAAAATCTGAATTTTCGGAATATAAATAAATTCTGGATTTTCAGAAAATCTTAAATTTGAAAATTCAGAAAATAAATAAATTCTGAATTTTCTAAAAAAAACTGAATTTTCGGAATATAAATAAATTCTGAATTTTCAGAAAAGTTTAAATTTGAATTTTCAGAAAAAATAAATAAATTCTGAATTTTCAAAAAAAAAATTATTATTTGAATTTACAGAAAATAAATAAATTCTGAATTTTCTAAAAAATTGAATTTTCAGAATAAAATTCTGAATCTTCCAAAAATTTGAATATTCGGAATAAAGAAAATATATTCTGAAATTTCTGAAACATATTTTTGGAATATATAAATTCTGAATTTATATAAAAATAATAAGAAAAGAGGGAGTTAATTTACCTTGAGTTTGTCGCCGCTTTGATGGAGGAGAACACATTGGAGAGTGACTCCGCTTAAGCGTGAAGGAAAATATCTTCATTTATGAACCGTGGTTTCTTCGAAGATTGACCTCGATCCTTATGTCTTGTAGGATCTTCTTTGTCTCCAGGATCTTCCCGGGTTATTGCCGCAACGTCTTGATTAAATAGAGCCTGGACATTTTTGAACCACTTTTTCGCATAAAGCAATATAATATTCCCACTCCTATCATGTTCAGGAATATAGAATGAACATGAGGTCCTTTGCAGAGAAAAGTGAAGCCAATAGCCCGCAAGAACTCCAAGAGAAGGAGCCTTCCTTGGAGTATTGATATACTTAGGAAAGTGTTGATCATAGCCAAACTGACGCCTGAATCTATGAGGGTTGTATGGCTCTGCGTGAAAATTCCCGGCATAACGCAAAGGGAGAATTCCACAACGAAGGCACAACACGTACTCCATGGTATAAGAATCTAAAACATCTGGCCCCACATAATGCCTGGTGTCCCGTACTGTTTCACCATTATGATATAAAAAGGGGAAGGGACGCCACACAAAATTCTTCTCAAGTCTGATATACTTCCTCATACTAAAAGGTGTTCTGAGCGACGTAGGAGAGGCATTCATGAAATGAAGCATCTCTGGTATCTTTGAAAGACCCGGGATGGTGGATGTTCTTTTATCAATTTGTCGTCGGAGATGCATCACGGGAAAGTGACAACCGGCCCATGCAAAGAAAAAGTGTGATGGAAAAACGGTCGTAGAAAACCCTGGCCCTCTTCTTTCATTAACCATGGCATTCAGCCCTATGTATATACGCGACAAAACCGCAGGAGCAAAAGCGATTTTTCTTCCATGTGCAAGACCAGCTGCCATTACAAAAACTCCCGGTCTAATTATGTTACGTCTACTCGGCATGATAAAGTAGCATATCCAAAGCGTTGGAAAGCAGCTAAATTGGTATTGGGAACAGGATTTGGAGGATGATTAGCTTTTGAGTTAGTACTTTGGGAATCAAATTACATTTTCCTTGGTTTTCTAAAGAAATCTATCCAATCTTCAAAAGATATATTCTTATCACTCAAAGTAGACTTTTTCTTTGTCAACCAATCGAAGGCGCCAAATAAGCTTTTCGTGACATAGAACTTTAACCGCCTTCCTTTGCCAAAGTACGCCATTGCAAGGGATGACTACGCTGCATATATCACCGGATTTGGAAGCCCTCCTAGTCGCTTAATGTCCCATAGTGAAATTCCAATTTCAGTATAGCATGTGGAAAGTGTTTGTTTCGGACACCACAATTCCACCAACGCTTTATAAAAAATCAACATTCAAATCATAATGCCTCGACCGAGGATATGATCCCGCCAATCAATTCCACGTAAGCAGCTTTTTACAGTATTTACCAACTATGTACTTGGCCCAATCGGCATAAGATGGAAGGTTGACAGTGTTCACACCTAATAGGTCAGCTTACCTTTCCATCCCGGTTGATGGTTGATAATCTTGTGTCCAAGAGTTTGGAATATAGTCAAATCCTTCGTGCTTCCACGGGCTTTAGGTATATTGCTTGAATATTCTCATCAACATCACAATAGCTTAAAGTTAATCGAAAGCAAAGAGCTATAATGCGTGATGGAGACCGCTTTTACCCACTCGAAAGTGTTCTTCTCCTTCATACCTAATTGCGGACTCTGATCTAGGGCTAAAAACAAGATCATGACGAAGGAATACCTGGCCCGAAGGAGATTCGTTGAGATCTTGAGCAATATCCCAAAAGGGCTCACTCTGTGGATGATTAGTCATGATGAAGAAGGAGATCTGGATGTTCCTACTTCCCTCTCTCAATTCCAAAAAGGGATTTCGTGAGAGAAGTATGAAGGGGGCAGTTTGTTTATATATAAAATGTTGATGCCAAAAACTGGTCCACTTCACTCTTTGGCTACTGTGGCCTCGGGATTTGGTCTCAGCCTTTGACAAACGGTTAATATTTATAGTTGGTGTGGACGCTTACTCGCTTTTGCAGCAAGGAGACGGAGGGTACTCAAGAATTCCGTCCGGACTTATCCACCGATAGACCCGTGGAAGAGGAGGAGAAATAATCGGAATTGGGCCTTTCTGCCCGGATTTAACTCCGATGCTTAAGTCAGAAATTAGGGTAAGAAGTTCTAGGAAATGCTTTGTGTAATGTGTAGTGAGTATTTTTCGGTCCCCTTCCTTATTGTCCTTCCTCTCCTTTTATAGCAAGTGAGAGGCGGTTTAAGCAAATATCTTGCAAGGCGGTGGGCTAGGTGAATATCTTCTAAGGCGGTAGGAAAATATCTGCCTAGCGTGTAGGTGCTCTGTAGGCAAGTAGGGTAAATATCTGCCCACTGTAGTAAGTGGATAAGACCTACTTACTGTAGAGGCGTTAGATATTTTTCTTCTCTCCTTCCACCCCACGCCTTGTATAAGAGGGCTGTCATAATTATAATTCCGACGGACTTATTCGCAGGATATATTCCTCACGTTATTGCCGAACGGAATTGTGCAAGGTTATTTGGTGATATTGTCACGTGGCCAACGATGCTACGTGGGTCGAGAACGCGATCGTCCTGTGTGTGACAAAGTGGTCCCTAGGTCATTGACATCCTGCCTTACCAAATATATCCGTAACACCCCCCCCTAAAATGTACTTTGTTCAAGAATCGAGCGAGAGGTGAGCTAATCAGACGCTTCGCTTGGTTCGAGAACAAGTATTCTTCTTAGTTGGCATGTCTATGTAGGGGTGGGCTTCGTCCATGGCGAGAGGTGACCAAACGATTCTTGTGTTCTCTCTTTAACGTTGTTATCAAGTAGATTTTTCTCGAAATTCTCGCCTATTTTTCTACTTAAGGGCTTGTATGGGTAACGCTCATAGTCGAAATCTTTTGTATCATTGCTCAACGCTTTGTCTTTTTATAAATTCTTCACTTTTAGCCAATGCTCTCGCCACTTGCGTAATTCCTAGCTCCTTTCACGAACATCCAGCCGTAATTAAGGTCCGGGTTTATCCACCTAGTAAGTTCGAATCTACCGTGTGTGGCCAGCGCTCTATTGGTTAACGGGGACCCGTGTGAGATATGCATCGATGCACAGGGTGGGAGGCTTTTCATGTTGATCATGGCATGGAGGCGGGAGATCTTTTAGTTGTCACTTATGCAGGGGGTGTACGTTTCGAATTTGAGATGTTTGGAGACGACTCCTGCCGTAGAGAAGTGGGTCCCTACCTTCGCCCCCGTGCTGATCCAGGTTCTCCTAGTGGGAACGAGGATAGTGACGGTTGCGGGAGTCCGTGCGTCTCCTCTGAGTCTCATTCGAGCGTGGCTTCGGACGAATCCGCGGATTTTTAATTTTAGTCCGTCGGATAACATGTTTTTGTTATTTCTGTTTTGTTTGTTTGTAACCTGAATAAATGACATTTGTCGTTTTGTTTGTAAATCCTTTGGTATTTTTATGGCCTTCACTGGCGATCCTATGTAGGAATGCGTGTTTTGTTTTTTATGGTGTTGGTTCTATAGTATTGTGCTCATTATTTCTTTGGGGGACACGTGTCTCTGGCACTGTTTCATATTAAAAGGGGTGATATGGCGTGACATGCGCGGTGTGCGTTTTGTCAACAGCATGATGGGCGCGATTACCAATATGTGTCAGGCGGCGTTTGGTATGCTGACGTGGACGGATTTCTTGGAGGAGTAATAATGGCCTATTTGAACGGTCAGGATTTGGGGGCTTTGGTTCAACGGTTTTGATTGGAATGTAACATTGAGATCGAACGGCCAGGGATTCGTTGCTTTTCATATATATGCGAAATCGTACAGGCCAAAAAGGGTTTATTTCGAAAGTTGAATCGTGTCTTCTTCCTAAGGTTTCTTCTTCTTCTCCGGCGAGCTCTGGTTTTTCTGTGTTTGTGTTATCTTTTTCTTTCCTAAGGTAATGGCTAGCGCCACTTCTAGCGCTACTTCTTCCTCCTCTAGTTCTTCTCATGAGCCCTTGGTCCCTTCTCCGTCCAACCCTGTGATTTTTGTTGCGATCCCGGCGATTCCGGGCGAACTTGGGAGTGTCCCGGTTCAGGGTTCGCGGGTTCATCCTGCTTCTAGGGCAACGGGTAGGGGGTCAGACACATTCATAAGTCTTCTTGGACAAAAGGAAGTAGATAGCCTGGTAGCGAAGTATGAGATAAATTTGTCCCTGTTTTGAGGTTAGGGTTCCCTGTTCTGGGGAGAGGGCAAGTTCTCCTAGGGAAGGGGAGATAGCCATCTATCAAGATGCGCTATTGGGTGGCCTTAGGCTTCCTTTTTCTGATTTCGCTAAGGCAATACTAGAAGAGTATCATTTGTGTCCCTCACAGTTGGCTCCAAATTCTTGGAGACTTTTGAACGGCTTTGTTATTGTTTTCAAGCATTACGGAATAAGTCCGACCGTCCGTTGGTTCCGTATGCTTTTTAGCCTATGCCTAGAGTCTAACGCCGATTGGTATTACTTTTCGGCTCGTTCTGGGAGGAAATTTTTAGGGAAAGTTCCTTCTTCCATTAAGCGATGGAAGAGTAAATTCTTCTTTGTCAAAAGTAAGTCCGAGTGGGATGTCCGAACAAAGTGGGAGGTTCCCCGAACGGACATCGCTTGTGAGGAAATGATGGGAGAAGAGGAGGTTCTTCTTAAGTCAATGACAGGGCTATCCAAAGTGTACATGGATGAGTTCTTGACAAAGGAAAACCTTGTTAAATGTCATTTAATAGTGTCCGTCGGTAGGCATTATTCATGTATCTTGGTCGGTCCGATTTTTAACTACGGTGAATTGACTTATTTTGGCCTTTGTTTTGTAGGAAATCCGATGGAGGATGAGGACCCAAGCTATGTTAAGGGTCTTTGGCCTCTTTCGAGGGAAGTTCACCTCAGCCCTTGCCATGGGAAGAGGAAGGAAGTGGTACTTGGCCATAATGAGCACCTCCAAGGAGGAAAGAAAGAAGAGGAAGAGAAAGGAGACGGATTCTTCCAAGAAGGGTGTAGGGTCCTCACGGAGAGGAGGACCAAAAGAAAGAATTCGAGGGACGTGTCAGTCCCGGAATTGCGAGAAAAGCAGTGGGGTGCCTCAGGAAGAGGTTCGTGCGGAAGAGGTCAGCCCGGCATTATCCCCAATTCCGAGGGTCCTTCTTCTAGCCTGCCCGGGAGGACATCCTTCTCATAGAGGTGAGAATTTCTATATATATTTTTTCTAAGGGTAGAATTTTTAACTTAGGTTCTATTTTATAGGCGGAGGCGGGAGAAGCGGCCCTTTTAGACAAATTAAAAGTGGCGGATTCAGTTTTAAAGGGATTTGCCACTAAGCAAAAGGAGTTATCTTCTGAGGATACTCCTTTTCACATTAATCGGGTCCCAGAAGGACGCTTTTGATGGCCATGAGGCCCGAAAGCGACTCTCCACCTAAACTCCGGAGGGTCGGGAGGGAAGAGGCCACTTATCAACTATTCCGCTCGCCTATGCTAGTAAGGGTTGTTCTTACATTTCCTTTTACTTCTAAACTTGGCGCTTTTTACGAAGGCCTTGTTATTCTCGCAGACGGCACAATCGGGCGGACTGAAGTGGCAATCTTTGCCAAGAAGATTTGGCAAAGATGGAAATGAATAGGGCGCATATTGCCCAGCTTAAGCTCTAGGGTGGCGGCCTTGGAAGAGAAGGAGAAAGAAACGACTTGATGCTATCCGGGCCCTTGAGCGAGATAAGTCCGAAGCGTTGCGGCAAATGGCCGCTATGGAAAAGGAGAAGGCCGATTTAAGCGGCCCACCATTATCCGCTTCTAAGGGTTCTCTTCTTCACTGAGGAGGCTATTAAAGGGTTACAAAATGAATCTAGCAGTTTGAAGAAGGAACTTCAATCGACTCAGGATGAGCGAGCGGCCGCTCGATGGGACCTAAAGATGAAGGCTGCTGAGCTTACCGCCGTGCAAGCTGATTTGGCGGAAATAAAGGGGGAGCGTGACATACTGAAAGAAGATTTGGCTTCCCGCTTGAAGGCTCCTAAATCCGACTCGCAGGAAATTAAGGATTTGATAGAGCGAGCGGATAAATTAGAGATGGAGCCACTCGTATATATTCCGTGGTGCAACAAGTGGGCCATCACGTTCCTCCTACGGAAGTTTTGTCTATGGGGCTGGCTGGAGTTTTGAAGAAGTTCACGGAGCTGAAAGAGCAACAAGTTATCAAGACTCCAGAGGCTCCTGTCCCCGCTACCTTGGAGCCTTCTACCCAAGTCCCTTCAGAAGCAGGTGGCTGCCCTGGGGGCCCTAGCTCTTAGGATTTTTTCTTTTATGAACGTTTTTGTAAATTCTCAATCACTTGGAAATGTAATTTCTATTCATATGAATGAAATGCAAACCTTTATTTTGGTGAAGATTTATTTCCGAGTGATGGTTGTCTTTGAACCATGTAAGAAATTCGCGAACTTCTTTATTCTTCCTTTGGCTTGTAAACTTCGTAACGAGTCCTTAGTCCAATCATGGGACTTTGTTGAGTGAGGTACTCGCCTTCATGAGTGAGATTGTTGCCTCATACTTCGATCGGGATTTTTGTCTTTTGAGAGTTGTCGTTTATCTGTGTAAGATAATTCCGACTCGTCTTTTAGGAATGGGAATTTCACTACATTTTAGGAGAATGGGAATTTTACCGCATTTTAGTAGAATGGGAATTTCACCGCATTTTAGTAGAATGGGAAAGACCTGAACTTTACTCCATGAAATTTAAGAGACAGCTACAGAACTTATTGATAGTAGCGTCGTAAGTGTTCAGCATGGAATGGACGCTTGAGCGCTTTTCCGTCCATATTCACTAGATAATAGGTGCCATTTCGGACGCATTCTTTTCAGACGACGTAAGGGGCCTTCCCAGTTAGGGAGTTAGCTTCCCCGCTCGGCTTTTATTTCCTTGGAATTCATTTTCTCTTAGGACTAGATCGCCGATTTGGAAGAAGACTCTTTTACTCTTGTGTCGTAGAACCTTTTGATTCTTTGGCGATAGACAATGGCCTTTTATACGCCATTTCCCTTCGTTCTTCAAGTAGGTCTAGTTCCGCTCGGAGATTTTTCTCATTTTCTTACGACGAGAACTTACATTTGTGTTCGCAAAGTAGGCATTCCTATTTCTCGGGAATGATGGCTTCGCCCCGTAAGTAAGGGAAAATGGACTCTCCCCGTGGGAGTTCTCGGTAGTTGTCCCAGAGGCCCAAAGGGCGCCGAATTTCTTCCACCCAATTGGTTCCATTTTTGGATACCCGGGTTTTCAGAGTCTAGAGTAAGGTACGGTTTGTCACTTCTACCTGGCCGTTGGCTTGGGGATGTATCACAGAAGTCAATCTGGATTCAATTCCGAAGTTCGCAATGTAAACTCCCCGAAGCCTGGTTATCAAACTGTCGCCCATTATCGGAGATGAAGGCGACTGGAATTCCGAATCGGCAGATGACCGTTCGCCATAAGAATCCCTGACAAGCTTTCTCCGTGATTTTGGCTAAGGGCTCAACTTCCACCCATTTGGTGAAGTAGTCGATAGCGACTATTAGGAATTTCAGTTGTCGGATCGAAGTAGGGAATGGCCCTAAAAGATCAACTCCCCAGATAGCAAACGGTCGCGGACTGATAATTGGCGTAAGTGGTGCCGGGGGTCGTCTCTGAATTTTAGAATGCCGCTGGCAGGCATCACATTTCCGAGCGAACGCTATTGCATCTTGAGTTAGCGTTGGCCAGGAATAACCTTGTCGCAAGACTTTGTAACTCAAGGCTTTGCCTCCTATGTGACCACAGCCGATGCCTTCACGAATTTCGTGAAGGATATAGCTAGCTTCTGTAGGATGTAAGCATCGCAAGAAAGGTTGTGTGTAGGACCTTTTGTACAGGCTTTCGTTGATGATGGTGTCTTGGCCGGATTTGTAAGCCATCCGCCGCCTCCGCTTTGTTGGGTGGCGCAGCCCACCTTTGTAGGAAACTCTTTATGGGATCCATCCAACTTGGCTCTTGGCCACACTTTGTACCTCTCTTTCCGGTCTATCGATAGTCTTTGTGGGAAGGTACCGAGGTTAAAAGAGGATTCTGCATCTCCGTTTGGCGTTGTGACCTTTTTGGATAAGGCGTCCGCTTCTTCGTTTTGCGCTCGGCAAATTTTCTCAATCTGGAAATAGGCGAAGCATGGTACTATTTTTCTCACTATGGCTTGGTATTTGATCATGTTCTTTTCTTTTGCTTCAAAGCTGCCTAGGGTGTGGCTCACGACTAACTATGAATCGGAATACACATGTAGACGCTGAACTCCGAGCCCCCGGGCCAGGTGTAATCCGGCAAGGAGTGCTTCATATTCGGCTTCATTGTTAGTCGCTCGGAATTGGAACTTGAGCACTGTCGCCACTTTCCATTTAGAAGGAGAATAAAGGACAAAACCTGCTCCTGACCTTTCTTCAGTTGCCGACCCATCAACGTATAAAGACCACGGGATGCTAAGACACTCTTCTGGATTCTGTGAAGGGAGTTCGCCCTCATTCGCAGGAAAAGTTAATTCCGCGATGAAATCGGCCAGTACTTGGGCCTTGATTGCCGTTCGGGGTTTGTAGGTGAGATCCAACTCGCCTAATTCTATAACCCACTTGGCTAGGCGTCCGGAATTTTCTGGTTTATGAAGAACTTGCTTTAGTGGCTGATCAGTCAATATTGTGATCCTGTGGGCTTGAAAATATGGTCTCAATCTTCGCGCAGATGTAATGAGTGCAAAGGCCAATTTTTCAAGTGGCAGATATCTTGATTCCGCATCGTTAAGGATCTTACTTGTGTAGTAGACCGCTTTTGGACCCGTTATCTTCTCTCAAAGAACCGCTCACCGCTTGTGGGCAACGACCAAATAGATGTAGAGTTCTTCTCCCACTTGGCGCTTAGCCAATAGCTGAGGTGATCGGAGATAATTTTAAGCCCTTGAAAGGCTTTTTCGCATTCCTCCGTCCAATCCATTTTTGGCGCCAGGGCTTGAAAAGAGGGAGATTTTTCTCTCCGGCTTTGGAGATGAACCTCGCCAAGCGCCATGAGGCCCCATTAAGCCGTTGAATTTCTTGAAGACTTTTGGGCGATCCCATGTCAAGAATAGCTTTGATCTTTTCTGGATTTGCCTCTATTCCTCTTTGTGTCAACATAAATCCCAAGAACTTTCCTGATCGAACACCGAAGGAACATTTATTTGGGTTTAACCACATAGTGTAACTCCGGAGTGACTGAAAAGCCTCTTGTAAGTCTGATAGATGTTCGCCGGCTTTTCGGCTTTTCACCAGGATATCATCCACATACGCCTCAACATTTCTACCAATCTGCTCTTTGAAGACTGTATTTATGAGCCTTTGGAAGGTGGCTCCAGCGTTTTCAGCCGAATGGCATTACCGTAGTGATAAGTTCCCGTGCTTGTAATGAAGGATGTTTTTTCTTCGTCGTCTTTGGCCATTCGGATTTGGTTGTAGCCTGAAAAGGCGTCTAAGAAACTTAGCATCTCATGCCCCGTTGTAGAGTCAACCAAACCATCAATTGACGGTAAAGGAAACGAATCTTTTGGACAAGCCTTGTTCAAGTCTGTGAAATCGACGCACATTCTCCATTTCCCGGACGGCTTTTTTACTAGAACAACATTGGCCAACCAATCTGGGTAATACACCTCTCGGATAAACTTAGCCTTTAGGAGGTTTGATACTTCTTCCTCTGCGGCCTTCTGTCTTTCTGGAGCGGAATTTCTTCTTTTCTGTTTCATAGGCCTAAATGACTGATCCACATTAAGGTGGTGTTCTATGATCTCGCGTTTTACGCCTGGCATATCCTCTGATGACCAAGCGAAGAGATCAGAATTTGCCCTTAATGCTCTCATGAGGTCTTCTTGCTGTGCGGTTGTCAAGTTTGCCCCAATCCGCACCGTACGGTCTGCCCTGGTCGCGTCTAGGAGAACTATTAGCAATTCTTCTACCGGTGTAGGTCGAAGTTCTTCATCTTCCCGTTCGGCTATTCTGCTGACTAGCATGGCTTCTGAAACCTTTGTTTTCCTTTTATTTAGGACTTTCCCTTTGAGGGTCGAGATGTAACATTGCCGAGCTAAGGGTTGGTCTCCTCTTACCTCTCCGCTACCACTCTCAGTCGGGAATTTGAGGAGAAGATGGTAAGTTGAGATGATGGCTTTCAAGGCGTTGAGGGTTGGCCTGCCAAGGATCACGTTATAACTTGAAGCACATCGTACAACCAAGAATTTCGTTGTCACGGTTGATGATCGTGGTGAGTTTCCTACTGTAACTGGTAGAGAGATCATCCCTTCTGGCTGTATCACCCCCCCTGAGAACCCTACTAAGGATGATTTTACAGGAAGTAAATCATCCGCATCATACCTCATTCTTTTGAAAGCACTCCAGAAGAGGATGTCAACTGAACTTCCACTGTCTATCAGAACTCTCTTCATTTGAAAACTGGAGACCTTGATGGCAATAACCAGCGCGTCATCATGGGGGTGACGAACGTTACTAACATCGTTATCATAAAAAATGATGGGAGCCGCGGGTCGAGACCTTCTTCGTGGTGTTTCTGTCTCTTGCGTCGTTCCCACCATTCGAGCATAACTTTTTCGAGAGGCGGAACTTTCCCCTCCACAGCCAGGGCCACCACTAATAAACCCTACCATCTCCCCTTTTTCTTCTTCAGGCTGTGAAGCTTCAGGTTCCTCCTGGATCTCAAGGTTGATATATTGCTCCAACTGTCCTCTTCGAACGACATCTTCTATTGCATTCATCAGGTGGGTACACTTTTCCGTGTCGTGTCCTTTAGATTGATGAAACTGGCAATATCTCTTGCTATTCTTTTGCCGTTCGGTATTTCTCGCAGGCTCTGGCCATGTTAGAAGCTTTTGCTCTTTAATTTGCATAAGGATATGGCTTCTGGTTTGATTTAGTCGGGTATGATGATCATATTTAACAATCTTTCCTTCCTTTGTGGGTTCTCGGCCGCAAAGATATGTCGTTGAGGGCGTGTCGAGGTTTCGTGTTTCTGTTTGTGCCCTTGTCATCCCCGTGTGATCTTCTTTCCTTCCAGTATATCCGGGGCCTTACATTTGACACTTTGGTAGGTTTTTCCTTTTAGGGTGTCTCTGCACTCTACCGCCGAAGTTCTGTTCTTCCCAACCCATATAAATTTCATCGGAATTGATGTATTTCGGGCGTGGCTCATAAGGCGGGAATTGTCTTTGGCGGATCCAAAGTGAGGGAGAAACGAAAGGGGAATCTAACGGTCCCTCCATTAAGAAGGTTCTGACCATTCGCGGAAGAAGGTCCGTAACATTTCTTTGTTTCGCCTATATAACGCATTTAAATAGGCTTGGAGTGTTTCTCCCTTTCGTTGTTTAACGTGCAAAAGGGTAGACGGGGTTTTCTTTTGCTTTGAGTAATTAGCAAAGTGGGCTAAAAAGCGATCCGCTAAAATGCGAAAAGAAGTAATTGTGCTTAGATGGAATATCGACAAACCGGTCTTGCGCTTTTCCCTCTAAGGTGGCGGGAAAAGCTCGGACATATCTGGCGTCGGTAATTCCGGTGAGGAGCATCTTTGATCGAAAAGACTTCCGGTGACGGGACGGATCGGTTCTGCCTTCATATACGGTCATAATAGGTGGCCTGAAGCTGTCAGGAACTCGTTCTTCCAATATCTCCTTGACAAAGGGCGAACACATATTGAGAATATGCCGTTCGGATTTCTTGTTTTCTTGGGAAAAGTCCTGCCGCTGGGTCCCTCCATTCACAGTTTGTATGGATGGGCTATTTTGTTCCGCTCTTGTCCGTTCGGTTCTTCTAGCAGCTTGCTCTCTACGTCGAACGGAGGGGGGTTCTGAACTAGCGTTAAAGGCGGTTCTTTCTCTTTTCTCCTTACGGGTGCGGGTTCTCGTCCTCCCTCTGCTTTCAGAATTAGCTAGCGGGACCGTCGATACGTTCGGTGTTGGGGCTTGTGCGGGAAGGGGTGGAGGATGGGTCAAAGTGTGGACAGCTTGAGCCAATTGCTCCAGTTGTTGCTGCATGTTAAGGTAAAACTCTGGAATGGACCCTTGGGGTTGGATGGACGGATTTTCTGATTGGGGTAAAATGGGTGGATTGTCCGATCGGATTTCTTCATATCTTTGGGCTTCGCCAAGTTTAATAGGTTCTTCAGGGCTAGTAGGTGCTCCTTGTCCTTGGATTCGTTTTGATCTTCTGGTAGTGGTCATTTGGCTTTTCGTAAGGGTCCCTACGGACGGCCAGTATCGTTGATGCCAAAAACTGGTCCACTTCACTCTTTGGCTACTGTGGCCTCGGGATTTGGTCTCAGCCTTTGACAAACGGTTAATATTTATAGTTGGTGTGGACGCTTACTTCTGTTTGCGAGCAAGGAGACGCGGAGGGTACTCAGCAATTCCGTCCGGACTTATCCACTGATAGACCTGTGAAGAGGAGGAGAAATAATCGGAATTGGGCCTTTCTGCCCGGATTTAACTCCGATGCTTAAGTCAGAAATTAGGGTAAGAAGTTCTAGGAAATGCTTTGTGTAATGTGTAGTGAGTATTTTTCGGTCCCCTTCCTTATTGTCCTTCCTCTCCTTTTATAGCAAGTGAGAGGCGGTTTAAGCAAATATCTTGCAAGGCGGTGGGGTAAGGCGGTGGGCTAGGTGAATATCTTTTAAGGCGGTAGAAAAATATCTGCCTAGCGTGTAGGTGCTCTGTAGGCAAGTAGGGTAAATATGTGCCCACTGTAGTAAGTGGATAAGACCTACTTACTGTAGAGGTGTTAGATATTTTACTTCTCTCCTTCCACCCCACGCCTTGTATAAGAGGGCTGTCATAATTATAATTCCGACGGACTTATTCGTAGGATATATTCCTCACGTTATTGCCGAACGGAATTGTGCAAGGTTATTTGGTGATATTGTCACGTGGCCAACGATGCTACGTGGCTGAGAACGCACGGTCCTGTGTGTGACAGGTGGTCCCTAGGTCATTGACATCTGTCTTACCAAATATATCCGTAACATAAAATATGGTCTTAGTTCTAATAGGACCTGAAATTCTGATAAACTCAAATTTCTTAATTGAGTTAGAGATAAACTCATATTTCTTAATTGAGTCAGAACTTTTATCCAAAGATAACCTTGATAAGATTCAATTCCAAGGTGGCCTGAATACAAATCCCAAGGCGATTCAAAAAAAAAAAATTAAAGCAGCTTAAGAACACCAATCCCGAGGCAGGAAAGAAAAAAAAAGAGAAGAAAAAAAAGAAGTTTAAATCTTAAAAATAATTAAATTAAAAAAAAAAATTTATAAGAAGTTTGATCTTAATCTAATTAAAATAAAAAATTATCTAAAAGTTTAAACCAACTCTGATCTTATCTTTAAAAAATTTAATTAAAGATGACAGTAGGTTTGATCCTAATCAAATTTAAATTAAAATTCGTTAAAATTAAGTTAATTGAAATCAAATTAAAAATTTGTTCTTATCTTAAAATTAAATTAATTAAAATTAAATTAAAACTAAAATTTGGTCTTATCTACCAAATTAAAATTTGATCTTTATCTTAAAATTAAATGAATTCAAATTAAATTAAAAACTAAAATTCAGCTTTATCTAAAAAAGTTTAACTAAATTAAAACCTGATAAGATCAAAAATATATATATATATATATATATATAAAAGATCAGAAAATAATAATTCAATAAAAAAATAAAAAAAATAAAAAATATATAATATAATAACCGTGAAATAAATAAAAGTAATAATAAAAAAATAATAACAATAAATATATGTAATAGGTAAAATAAAAAAAATTAAGTAAAATAAAGAAATTAAATCTCATCTGAGCCTACGGTTTGGATAAAATTAATTAAAATAGTCAGTTAATGAGATAAGGTTAAACAACAAAATAAATAACTAAAAAAAAAGATCGAATTTGGATTTAAAAAAATTAATTAAATTAAAAGATAAAGAAGGTTGGCTGCTCTATATATAGAGAGGAAAAGGACAGAGAGAAAAAAAAAATTGAAGAGATAGAAGAAGGTGAAGAAGGAGAGAAACCAAGTGAAAGGTAAACTTTTTTTCTTCTTTCTTCATAATCCCATCGGTCGCCGGCCTCCCGTGTGGATGCCCGGCGTTGCCGCCAGATCTCCCCTCGCCGGCCTCCCGTGAGAATGCCCGGCATCACCACCACCGCTGCTAGAATTCTTGGTCGCTGGCCTCCCGTGCGGATGCCCGGTGTTGCCTCTAGATCTCCCATCGCTGGCCCCCGTGTGGATGCCCGGCGTTGCCGCTAGATCTCTCGTCGTCGGCCTCCCGTGAGGATGCCCGGCGTCGCCTTGTTGCCGCTAGATCCTGTCGCAGCTGCCGGCCTCCCTTGTGGATGTCCAGGCGCCGCTGCACCATGTCACCACCAGGGCCGTGGCCAGCCTCCCTTGTGGATGCCTCGCCATCTAAGGCCTGGCTGTTACCAAAGAAGGATGCTGCCAAACCATAAGAGAGCCGATTGCTCTTCCACCATCGTCGTCCAGATTTGGAACGAAGCCCGGATCATGTCCCAGCTCAGGCAAACCCATGCCCATGTCTCGACAAGTCCTCAACGATCATCATCGGAAGGAGCTGATACATATTATATGAAAAGGAAGAAGGCCGCTGCCTAGAAGCTCTACGTACTTCACCGTTGAGTCCATGTTATCCGCGAAGCACCGCTACAGACTCATCAACATCATCAATCGCAACAATCGAAGAGGGAGACTCGAACCCAGGCCCAAGCTTGTCTATACTGTGAACCCGATCACTGAAGCCAAAAGCGAGGTGCAGACTGCTGAATAGAGCTGCCGAACCCGCCAGGCCGCCGGACCGCCTCATCATAGCCAGAGATGGGAGCCATTTGGATGATAATATTGTAATATAAATATATATGACAGCACCTCTGTATTGCATCCCAGTTAAGGTCCGTAGTGGAACAGAAAAGGGCAAGGATGCACTGAAGGAGTCTTGGTGGAAACATGATGAGTAGCTAAAGAAATGAATCTTGTTATTATTTGATTCAGAGATTAGAACCAATGAATCCATTTGAATTTGTTGAAGGTTTTAATTTGAAAGAAAAAAATCTATTTGTTGGATCTCAGGGTGCTAATGTAAATTGATGCATCTTCTTTTACTCACAAGGTTTCTTCTACTGAGAGTTTGGTATGCATATCAACTGCTCGATGAAATGTTTGAAAGAAATTAATCAAAATTGTAGTTCAGCTCTCCTACAAATTCAGTGGTAGCTCATGATGCTACGCTGGAATGTTGGTTAATTAAATCAAAGAGTTCAAGATGCTTGTTAAGAAGTTCTGCAGCTTCAGGAGTTCTCCCAAATGGCGTTGCTGAAGTTCCTTCTTATGATTGTTAAAGATGGAAAGCCTGTAGGGCCCGGCATTGGAAACGGCAACAATATGTTTAATTCTATTGGTTTGCTAAGCCATTCGCTTCACCATGGTGTGACTATATTTAGCAAGGAGATCATATTATAATTGTCTTTCTTACCTATGGCAATCGTGAGTTTAAATTCAATAGTGATTTGCCTTTATTGAAGTCAAGAAAGCAATATGGATAAGTATGGATGAATAAATATTTAAGACATGCAAATGGAGAGTGAATCAATAAGAAAGAGAGAGATGGACCTTGACATTCAAAAAGAAACAATAATAAATAAATGTAAACAAAATGGCTGCTATCGATGAAAGTTGCTCATTCGATTTCCTGGCTCCATGTTCATACATAAAGCATTGAGCAATTCGGAAGCAAAATATATAATAATCATCCCTATGTCTTGTGTCCATTCATCAAACATGGGGAGATTGATGACATTGACCCCACTTGAAAGGAGAGTTTCCTCTTTGTTAATTGATCCGTGTTACAATCTCATGGGGTGATAATGTCATATAAGAGTGCATTAAGGACATTTTTATCACAATCGAGTTTTAGACAAAGTGAAATGAGACAAAGAATTGAGGCCTTGGAATAGATGTGCTATTCTAAAAAAGCTGTTGATTGATGATTCATAATAATAAAAATGTTCACATTATAACTCAAATATCTCTTCTTGTGGAAATGATGGTGAAGCAACAGTAAAATTTTTTGTGTTGATTCAAATATGGAAATTAAAACCAATCATCATGGCACATGGCATACCAATTAATGAGACAATGGGTATAAATGGCATTTTTGATTAGCTTATGATGATAGTGGTACCATACATGTGTTAAGCTTCAAGTATATCACATCCAAGGCATTAAATGTATGGAGTGGGGAATCTAAAGCTCTAACTCTAAAGTAACTGGGATATAATATGTACATGCATATAATAAAAAAAAAACTTTTCTTCTTGAAATATAAAGTCATGCCATGAGATAATGAGAAACACCACTTCCCCATTCATCTCATTTTCTTTAGAACTAAACTATGGTCCATCGAATCATCAAGTTTGGATTCTTGAATGGCATTAACGGCTAATAAAATGACGCAATTAGTGAGAGATGTTGATAATCCCAAAGCGGTGCTAATTTCAAAACAGCAACAAGTACATATCATGAAGTGGCGATGAACCATCCAGTTTTGGTAAAAATTCTCAAGATTTCAGTAGAGTTGGCATTTTGAAGCAACCAAAGGCGGCTAATATAAATACAAATTTCAAAGTGGCATACTTCTTGAAGCAACGATAAAATACTCCCTTCAAGGCAGTCATCAAATCCTAAAACGGTGTGAGATCTCCGGGCGGTAGTAAAATCGGGATCTTGAAGAAACCAAAACGGCACAAATTTCTGAAGTAGCGAAGACGGCATCATTTTAAATAAATAAAAATATATATCTATGTGATATGTAATAAAATATTATATTCTGCAATAAATAAATTATTTATTGCCTTTACTTGTATGTTTGCCCTTAATCGGAGGTTCCCAAGACATTGTCTGGGGTAATTAATAATAGAGGCTTGCCTCTATTAGGAATTAAAGAACCCACAAATTAAAATTAAATGACATTTACGATTCGATGTATCGTTTGGTGTCACACGATGCCAGGCGCATATTTTCGATCCCACACCGCTCTGGAGAGTTTTTCCCTTTCCCTCATTTGTAATCTGATCAATTTTCTCCCTTCTGGCTTTTGATCCTTGTAACCCTCCCAACACATAGTGAATTTGCTCATACTCTGGAGTACTGTGGGTTTTCCCCTATTCTTTTGGGTTTTCCACGTAAATTTAATCCTTTCTTGCTTCTTTTGATTTCATCCCTCAAATCAAACAAATGTAACCATTGGTGTGAGATTGGGCAAAACCAATTTTAGCACCAACAATATAATTATTTATTATTATTATTATTATTATTATTATTATTATTATTTTATATATACATATATATATATATATATATATATATATATATATATATATATATATATATATATATCAATTATTATATTAATTTAAATATTTAATATGTTAATTTGAATAATCATAATAATTTTATAATTTTAAAATAATATTTTTAATATCTAATAATTATATATTAATAATGGAGATAAGATACTATGCTTTTAAGTTAAGATTATTATTATCTATTAATTAATTAATAACAAATATCATTAATATCATTAATATCTAATTATTAATAGTTAATAATATTTATTTTTAAATATTATAATTTAAATTAAAATATTTACAATTATATAGAAATTTATTTTATATATTTTCATCTTTCCAAGCAAACTATAAAAAATTCTCAATCCCTTCTTATCCAAACAACTAAACACCATTTACATAATTTTTCCTTCATGGATATTCCGATCCAAGCAATGAAATGCTATGCAATGGCAACCCAAAGAAGGAACTTGACAACGGAACTAAAAGTAGGGGTAAGAACAATGACGACCCCCGAAGAGACAACATCCTTAATAACAAATCATTTCAACAACCTCTTTGGCACCTAAATGGAACTCAGATACATAACATCTTCAGAAAGATTATTCAGGCAAAAAAAGGTACCTAGACCTAACAAACCTAGACAACCCCTTCTTAGAGAAGGAGATTAAAAGAGCAATTATGGAACGGGGTGAGGACAAGGCCTCAGGACCTTATGGTTTCCCAATGACATTTTACTACAAGGGTGGCAGATAACAAGGGAAATGCTAATAAAACTATTCGATGACTTCTTCCAGAGATGTTGGAGTTTTGAATGTATTAATTGGGCACACATACTCCTCATCCCCAATAATAGCTCCCTGGAATCAATCATATAGACCACAAGCCCATCAGTTTGCTAAACTGCTCTAGAAAAATCAAATCGAAGGTCTTATCTAACAACTTGCGACTAGTAATATGTGGGAATTAGTCGATGAGTCACATACAACTTTCATCAGGGAGAGAATGATGGGTAGAATCAATAGGAACTTAATCAAAGTAAACTTTGAAAAAGCCTTCGACAGAGTGGATTGGGAATTCCTCATACCGATTAACACATCCACAAGAAGATATCGCCTAGATAATCAACTTTCCAATAACTTCCCTCCTCGTCAAATACCTAGGAGTGCCTTTATCAGGGAACCAGCCGAAAAGGGAAGACTGGTGGGGATTAATTAAAAGGGTAAGGACTAGAATGGCCTCATGGAAAGGAAGGGTCTTTTCACTAGGAGGAAGAACCACACTCATGAATGCAGTACCATCCACAATCTCAATCTATTGGATGACAATATACCAATCATAGAAATTGGTAATTCAAAAAATTGATGCAATATACAGAGATTTTCTATGGAGGGAGCAAACAACGAATCACACTCCTACAGACTAGTGAACTAGAATAGACTTTGTAGACCAAAGGAGAATGGTGGATAGGGAATCCTAAACCTAAGACTCTTCAAAAAGGCTCTACTAGGTAAATGGTGGTGGAGAATCCTTACTGAAGCAACTAACATATGTCTCAAAAATTTTAAAAAATACGATTACAGAAGAGGTATAATCAACCCACACAAGCCAGTGCTAGCAAGGGTGTCTTTCTTCTAGAAAGACATTACCAATGGAAGAGTGATGATGCTCACAAATATCTAGGTATCAGTGACATCTCGTCACTCCACGAACCTATGGTTGGTCAACTGGGTGGAGGATGGCCTATAGAACCACTTGACCTCACTTCAATTGATGATATTCGAATTGACAACAAAACTTGGCAAAGAAAGGGAATTGGTTGGTAGGAGCACAAACATCCTCAAGATTGGCCCGCTTCCCACAACCCAAGCACTAGAATACAAAAAACTATTGGACCATATCTCACTCACAACTGGTACTTCACCTTACAGGAGGATATGGAAATTGACCCCCACCAAAAAATACACAGTCAACTCAATGTACAAATTTAGAGTTGATGGAGGGATAAGAAGTGAGCTGCATCGTAGTTTATAGAAGAGATCATGCCCTTTAAAAATCAAACCCTTTACATGGTTGGCTAAGGATAACAAAATCTGTACACTTGTCAACCTACAAAAGAGGAATTTGAGGGGTACGCTCACCACATGCTACATCTGTGAAATAGGAGATGAATCGGTAACACACATGCTATTCTCTTGCAACTATGCAACCAACATCTAGGCCCACTTCAAAACTATGTTCGTATTAACCGGGCTACCACAGTCAGTAAAAGACATATGGGCCTAAACACCCTCACCCGAGAGGTGGACAAGACCCTATGGGGGTTGGGAACTTACTATCATGGCCTTTGAATGGAACATATGAAACGAAAGGAATAGAAGATGTTTCCAAGGAAAACATGTTTTCTTAAAAATCATTTGTGATATCTATTGTCTTATATATGTTATCTTGGTTTGGTATAGCTCACTCATCTAAACCAACGCACAAAGCTGATTGCAGTAGAAAACCTAGTGATACGAAGTTTGGAGTTTAGTAGGGAGTCTACACCAACCCCATCGGCGGAAAGGACCGAAGGCGATGAAGCTTTCGAGGATGGCACCCCTATAGGTACCAACCAGGCAACTAAAGGAAGATGATGCTTTACTAATAGCCAATCCTTGCGGAACATACTAATGCCTTATCTTTCCTTTTGTAAACCGGAACATATATATGCACTAATAGCCAATCCTTTTGTAACACTTTATTATCAATAAAATCTGGGTTTTCCAACTTTAAAAAAAATATAAAATGAAATGAAATGCTATAACTATTCAAACACTAGCTAATAGATAGGTAAATTGACTCAAATTGTATTATAAGACTCTTAAAATTTAGAAAGCTATATATGAAAAGACAAACTCTACTTGTTTACGTGTAATTCAACATTTTATAAGCAAAATATGAAGAAAAAAACTCTGATTGAGTTAAGAGTTTGGATTAAGAAAAATATAAGAAAATAATCTAAACAAAACAAAATGAACGAAAGATAAGATAAGGGAAAGAGAACTCCATCTCTGAAATTTTCCTTAATTTATAAATTATAATTTTATCTTATTCTCCTGTTCCCACAAATTCATATTTATGGAGTGAATTTTGGATATTTTTATAATAAAATAATTTTATAAAAGAGTTTTACGAAAGAGTGTAAAGAAGGGTGAAGGACACATTGAAAGACACAGAGAGAACATGTGATATGACCGGCACAACTTATCTAAATTTAACCATTGGAAAGAAGATGACTCATATCTTTGATGGGTTATGCCCCATCATAAGGGGTGCACCATTAACTATAAATAGCTTATGGGTATTACAACACTACAAAAAAAACATGGGCATCAGAGACGGAATTTTCCAATAGAATGGCTTCCGTTGTTGAAAAGTCAATATTACCAATTTTGTGAAAGAATTCCAACGGAAAGGATTTGGCACATCAGAATATATTAGTGACGAAATATTATATTATCACCAACGAAACATTCCATTGGTAATAGTTTTCGTCAAAAATTCCGTTGGAAAAAGACACGAAATTTCGTTCTAAAAAATATTTAACAATTCAGCGACGAATTTTCGGCCACAACTTTGTTGGTGAAAATTATTTTTTTTTTCTAAGATTAAAAATATGTTGTTATATATTAGGGACTTAATTTTTAGATTATCACTAACAGAATTTTTTATTATCACCGACAGAATTTGGTACTATCACCAATAGAATTTTGAATCATCACCAATGGAATTATTGACTTTAAGCAACGGTTTTTGGTTATCACCAACTGAGTTTTGGATTACCACTGATTTTATAGAGTATCACAAGATTCACAACAATCAACATGAAAAATTGTTGAAATAATTTTTAAACATTGGATGTATGGTTATGTGTCTAGAGCTTTTTAAACCGTTGGATTATCTTCTAATTTTTTTGGTTGGTTTCTGTGATTAGCTGTGAAAATATAAAATTAAAATTATCTAATGATGTCTTATCAAATTCAAAATTCAAAATCCTATCATAGATTCATATAGACCCGTCCATCCTCAACCGATTCGACGACCGCGTCTCCGCCTTCATCAACGTCCTTTGCTCCGCCGCCCAAGCCAAAGCCCTTGCCTCGATTACCTCTGTCTTGGCCCCTCCGACTTCAATGAAGTCCAAAGCATCAAGGCTGACATCGGGAAATGGGGCCGTCATCTCGAGTTCGCAGTGAAGCACCTTTTGGATGCCGAGTATTGACTTTGTCATGAGGTGACAGAGAACGTTGGCATACCGGAGTTCTTGTTGGAAGATTACAAGAGAGAGGAAGAGTGTGGGGGTTTCAAGAGAAAGGGGAGGAGGTGTTTATATTCGAGCGATAGTGATGAATAAGATGTGGAGGTGTTCAGATTTAAGCAGTCGTTCACGCCGACCGTCCTTTTCATCATCCTCAACCTCGTCATTGCCACCGCCATCACCATCAGCTCCAAAACCCTCCGTTCCCCCTACGCCGACGACCCCGCTGGCGAATCCTTCAAGCTCGCCCGACCCCCTCCATCGTCCTCGACCTCTCCTCGTGACAGCAGCTCGAGCGAACGATGGAGCCCAGGTACAAGGAGATGCTTAACCGCGGACGTTGATAAATTAGTTTTTAATTTCATAATTATAAAATAAGTATTTAGGAATAAATAAATAAATTTTTATTAGTCTTTACTTGTAGTTCACTTCTGTGAAATTTTGAATTTCTTCTTCTCATCATGTACTGAAACTGACCAGCATTAGTTTTATTTTTCTTGTGGGATGAATTATTTATTTATTTATTTATTTTTAAGTTAGTTTCTTGATAATTTTAAAATATGTTTAAATAATATATGTGAGTTTATTTAAAAAGAGAGATAAGTTATATAACATATATTAATTTTATAGTTTTATGTAATTATAATTATTCAAATAATATTTTATGGACGAAATTCCGTTGGTGATAAAGAATTTTAGAGATGGAATTCAGTGGGTGATAAAAGCTTTCAGTACCGGAAATTACGTTAGTATTGATAATATTAGTGACGAAATATATATTCTGTTGGTATTTATAGCGTTAGTGACAAAATATTCCGTTGGTGATGCGTCAACATCACCGACGGAATATTTTTTTCCTACTGGGTTTTCACTAATTGAAATTTTCAACGGAATATTCCATCAGTGAAGGGCATCACTGACCGAATTTAACCTATTAGTAACGGAATTGTTTGTCTGTGATGCCCCTGTTTTTTTGTAGTGCAAATAAAATATAAAAATTTACAAGGGAATTCCAACTCTCTCAAGCATTCATTCTCCCTCTCTACACTTCTCTCTAATGGTTTTGGTGCTCAGTACAAAATATGAAAATTTTGATTCTCACGTTCTTGTTTTTCCATTTTTAAAAGGTTTCACTTTCATTAGTGCAAGTGAAAAAAAGAAGTTTGATTGTATCCTAAAAGGAATTAACCATTAACCCAATGTACCACAGAATTGATGAGGGCTAATTTACCCTTATGGAGAGCGACATTGTAACATGTTTCAAGACTTCATTTCTACATAATCAACCTTCAAAGATACATCTATTTAACAATGCATGTACTTGTAATTTCTATGAGCTGCCTCTATAAATTTCCTTTGACAAAGCTGCCTCTATTTCCCATTGATTTCATCCAATGGAGTGTCTGTACTGCTTGCAATTTCTGTGAACCTACATCGTGAGAGTGGAAGATACCTCACTATCCAGCATCCTCGAAGGTAGTGTTTGGAGTCCCGGATATCTCATCCCCGGGATGGGATATCCCGGGCTACAGTAAAATTTCGGTGTTTGGCAGCATGGATTTCACATGCTTGGATGCAGTTTGTCCCTGAAATCGGGACGAGCGGCATCCCTCCAAATTGGAAGGATGCGGCTCGTCCAAAGGGCATGCATTACAGGAGCCCATGTGCATGCACGTGGGCACGTGGGCTCCTGTACTTTAATGGTTAAAAATTATTTTAATATTATTTTAATATTATATAATGTTTTTTAATTTAATTAATTATATTTTGTATATTATATATTAACAATGCATATTTACTGTTATTAAATTTAAATGTTTATACTTATTTTATAATTTAAAGTAATAATTATATAAATCATTTTATAATTTTAAAAAATTATTTTAAATACATAATAATTATATATTAATAATAAATATAAGATAATATTAATTTAGAGTTAAAAGTTATTATTATCTATCAATTATATAAATATCATTAATTATTTTAATATTATTTTAATCCTCATCAATATCCTTATCCAATCATCCAAACATCTAAAAAACTTTATCCCTTCTTTTTTAATCCCACTAATCAAACACCCATTGATGAATATCCCATCCATGGATATCTCATTCATGGATATTCCTCATCCATGTGATACAATATCCCGGCAACCAAACGCCACCGAAATAGCTAGATGCAACCATCCTTAAATTAAAAATTATAATACAAGTTATCAATGAAGTAGACCATAAAATTACCTTCTTTTTTTTTTTTTTTTTTCTAATGGAGAGAAACAGACTCTAGCCAAACTTCCATGACTTGTTTACAATAATCTAAAAGCTTCAATTTTAATGTTTGAGATTGAGGTCTAGGACTAAATAAATAATACATTTCATAGTTCTCTAACAAATATTAATAGTTAATTTGTAAGAGTAGATTTCATTTTTTTTTTAATTAGAAAATTTATGAGAGTGAGTTTTATATGGAGTGCCATCATAAGAAGTATTATTTTTAGCAATTAAATCATAAAAATAAATATTATTTAATTGCAAAGAAGCCCTTTAATCTTCTGATTGTTTGAATCCAAGAATACCTTTCAATCCTTGCAATTTTCATCCTTTCTTTGTGAGAATACCATCCAAATTCAAGTGACAATAAAATCCTGAATAAGAACCAACTCATCAACAGATACATCAAAATAATTATAGAAATAGATAGAAAATTTTGTCAAGAAATTAAAAACAACAGCTTTAGTATCAGAAAAACTAAATGAGAAATCATCATTTGATACAAACAAGAGCATATTCATAGCCCATCTGGTTATATCTTTTCTCCAAAACTTTGTGCATCCCCCCATGGTTGACAATAAAAGAATTCAAAATAATGCAATAAAAATATTAGAAAATTTAATCAATATGTTTTCTATAATTTGTTCATGTATCTTATTGTCTTCATTTTTCTTTTCTTTTATTCTTCTTTTGCTCTTGTTCAATCAACCCAGACACAACCAAAGGGGATCATTTCTTGTTGATGTTCATATTCCTTCTTAATATCACAGGCTACCTAATTCTATGATCTATATCTTAACTTACCAATACATTGCTCCTTTACAAAAAATTACTATCATGGAACTAACATGGCTACATTATTGGCATATAAACTTGGATCTGGTTCAGAATAACAACCCAAAATTTTCAATAATGAAGTGAATCACATGCACTAAAATTAACAATACTACTTGTCAAAGAAATACTCCGCAAGGAAATCTGATATCAATTGCATATATCATTTTGGAGTCCTAAAATCAAGTAAAAAAAGAACTGAAACTAACTTTACAAGAAGGTACCTAATTAAAACATTGCATGTTGCTAAGTATTATACAAGCATTGCACTTCTTCATAAAATAATAAATTAGAAAAACTTGTGACAAATGTAGTCTCGCTGTATCTTCAATTTTCAATATCTATCAACTGAGAGACCTTTTAAATCTAACAAAACAATGTTGAACACAGCATATATATAAGATGTCCTACATATCCAACAAACACAAATTCATGAGAGGAGGAAATCACAATCTTCAATGAGAACAATATCAATCATTTAAAGAGAAGCCACTACAAGAAACATAACATTGATTTATAAGATGATAATTAGTTGAAAGATTTCCTCTAGCTAGAGAACAGCAAATCACAAAACAAACACTAATATAAATCATGCAAAGTTGATAGAACGAAAATTAAAGATCAATGTACTAAGAAGACACATGGAAATAAGCTAGCCAGTTTCTAACCTCTAAACAAGCAAGTGATAATGGTGAGATTCAACAAAACCCTAGCCTAAAGCAAAGAACAAACCAAAAAACCCTCTGAAAACCTGCACTTCCATCTACTAATTAAGCTTGCTGCATGAGAATAAAAATATAAACAAACAATAATATGATTAAATAAGATAATGAAGAAGACCATGATAGAATGAAGAGAAAGCTGGTGAGTGAGTGAGAGACTGAGAAGGAGAAAGAGGGAGAGAGGTTCTTTACAAAGTTTGCATACAAACCCTAACCCTAACCCTAACCCTAGAACCTGCAGTTTATAAATCAAAGAAGAAGGCATCAGCATCATCCCATAAGTAAGCAGTGTAGTCATCAAACGGCCAGGTGGACGCCATGGGCTGCGACTCGACGGCCGGTGCCGGCGGGGTGGTAATCACCGGAGGAGTTAGTGTTGTTACCTCCGGAGAAGCAAGAGTTAGACCGCAGCTAACGGAGCTAGCGAGTGAGTTTATCTCTTCATAGATATTCGGATTAGGGCAAGCAGGCTTAGATCCTGAGCTGGATTCGGATCCGGGACCTAAGCTCATTTCCAGTGAGCTTGGGTACTCGGACGGTGTTCAGTAGCGGGTTATAGGATCGGATCGGGCGGAGAAGAGGCTGGTAAGAGAACCCGGAAGGGGCGGGGAGGAGAGGCCGGAGTGTAGTAGTAGAAGAAGAAGAGGGCGAGGAGGAGGAGGACGAGGAGGGAGGTGGAGGGAGAGGAGATGAAGATTCAAGGTTGAGTTGCGCGCGGGGGCCGTAGAGGATGAGGGCGGCACGGTCATAGGCGCGGGCGGCGTCCTCGGCGGTGGAGAAGGTGCCGAGCCATTTGCGAGTGCGCCGGCGAGGCTCACGGATCTCAGCCACCCATTTCCCCCAGCTCCGCTGTCTCACTCCTCTATACCTGAACTTGTTGTTATCCGGGCCTCCTTTGCCTTTACTCTTCTTCCTGCTGTTGCTGCTGCCGGAGCTGGTGGCGGCGGCGGTGGCGGCGGTTGTTGTTTGGGTGCTGCTGGAGGTGTTGGTGGGGCTGGAGGGGATGGGGATGGAGTACTGTTCTATTGGGAGTGAGAGGGAAGAGGAGTTATCCATGTGTGAGTTGTGGGGGTACCTTGGAGTGTGGGATCGAAGGTGGGGAGAAGGGAGGGTGGGGATCACTTGATCGCTCTCTCTCTATGGATGGGAAGGGCGGTGGTCATGTCATAGAAGAAGAGTTAATATATTGAGAGAGAGAGATAAGAGTGTTTTAGGGTTTTGATCTTTGCATGGCTTCTTGGTCTCTGGTTAGTAGTTTTGGAATGTTGCAAGCAGGTGCTTGGTTGGAAAAAGTTGGATGTATATGTTTGCTTGGTTTGGTGTAGTTATTGTTTCTAGGGTTGTGCAGAGTGGGGACTGTATGTAGAGAGGGATCAGTGATCAGATGGTGCTCTGATTGATTGTTTTAGCCCATTGCATGGCACTATGCCAGGCATGAAAAGCAGCACAAAAAGTAAGTAGAGTGGTGGCAAAGATGGAAACTATAAACTAACTATATTTGGAGAGACTAAGAGAGAGAGAGAGAGAGTAAATGGGAAGGGATGTTGAAGTTGAAGAGAGGATGGGAAAGATGATGATGATGATTATAAGAGAAGGTTGGTGAATGGTGTGGATGAAGGTGGAGAAGACTGCATGGTGTTCATGGTGGGGCTAAAGTGATATTGGGAACAAGCGATGGTGTCTTCTTTGAAAGGAACAGTTGGCTATAGATGCTCTTTTGCTGCTATTATTAGTCGCCACCTTGGGACTACTCACACAACGTGAACGTGCTCCTCTTTCATTACTCCATCTCTATCTCCAACGTTATCTCTCTCTCTCTCTCTCTCTCTCTCTCTCTCAATAACTACTGGAGATGTTTGTCAATCTTGAGTCATTTCAATGGAGTTTTATCTTTGTAGAGTTAATTGATTTGATGGAGTGAAAGTTCATGCATGTGAAGTCTTCTTGCATATAATTGGTAGATGGGACAAGCTCTGGTTTGCATCAATGGCGATCAGCATGCATGCAAGTCCTGCAACCATGCATGTATAGCCATTCCTTTTTCTAGTTGTTAATTTTAGTAGTTAAAAAATGATGGATTAGTTTTCTTAGATTCAAGCTTTTGATCAAGAGAGGGGGTTGAAATGAAGAAAAATCATCCACTCTGTCACTGTAGCCAAGTGGGGTACGCCTTTGAATTCAAAGCTGAAAAAACAGCAGAAGGCGGTTCAAAGCACTCACTGCTTACTGACATTGCTTTGCAGGGCAGTCAAGCTTTGGAGTATATGTATCCCCTTTGCATCAATATCTCAATATATGTTTGAATGTAAAACTCAAACATCAGCAACTTCATTGGCATTAGAAATGAAAAGAAATCAGTACAACAGGTTCTTCACAGATGGATTTTGCATGGACCAGTCGAAATGGTTAAAAATATTCCATGTTTATCTAGTTACAAGATGTTTTAAGAGGTTCCAAATTTCTCTCCTTTTGATGTGCCGGAGGATGAAGGACCTTCGCCCGATGAAATCTGGAGTTGATGTATGTTGTGCTTCCTTTAAGGAGGTGGGCATTCCTGAAATTTCCTGAACAAGCAGAAGAATTTAGCAATCGGTTAAAGTATGAGGAGAAATAAGATTTATTAACCACACATCAAAAGACAAAAGTTCACATCCTGCAAGGAGCATAACTAGTTTTATTAGACATGTAAATGATTGAAAAGCAGCATGAGTTGTGCAACTCAATTTTGGTATCAGTGGAACATGATCGGATAATGGTTTGTCAATCAAACATCAAACCGATTTCAAGCCCTGCTGATAGGGATGATAAATTAACCTCACTGACACAGATAAATGAATGTAGACCAACGCATATTTCAATGAAATTTGTTTTTTCAGATTCATAAGACATGTACACTCTGTTTTTGCAATGATTAACTTCCGGACTTCCAAGTTTGGTCATGCTAAACACCTAGCTAATTGCCGTGCAGCTGTAAGAATAACATCTACGGAACCAGGATGTTTCCGTGTAATGGGAAACATGCCATGTGGTGGTATTAATAATAAGAAACTCAGAATCCCTATAAGGGACTCAGCATACGGCACTCTAATCCGTTCATGTTGCAGATGATATTCATCCTTTCTCATTGCAGAATGAATTTTAATTCAATATAAAGGGATCACAATTATGGTTTACCTTTGATCTGATACCCAATAATGGAGAACCCATTATAGATCTCAGATAAGCTTGGTTTGAGAAAGTTAAGCTAAGAAAGAACTCTGACAAGCTTTTGCTAGATTTGCATTCACAGACATCCCACTCAAATTTATAAATTTTTTAATGTGGATAGCAAATTACTTGTGTGTAAAACTGTGCATTCCAATTTTAGTTGCTATCCAAACCATTATAGACCGCACAGAATGAATTTTAATTCAATATAAAGGGATCACAATTATGGTTTATCTTTGATCTGATACCCAATAATGGAGAACCCATTATAGATCTCAGATAAACTTGGTTTGAGAAAGTTAAGCTAAAAAAGAACTCTGACAAGCTTTTGCTAGATTTGCATTCACAGACATCCCTCTCAAATTTATAAAAATTTGAATGTGGATAGCAAATTGCTTGTGTAAAACTGTGCATTCCGATTTTAGTTGCTATCCAAATCATTGAAAGAGAATACCAATTCATTCAACTCTATCATTCCTTAGCAGATACCACCAAAATCTTCATTCTTTAATTATTTAATATTGTTTCCCGTTCTGTCTCAATCCAATATTGCAAGCAGCATATTCATTTATTCAACATGTCTCAACTCTCAAACCGTATAGCCAAGAGCAAAATCTATGAAATCATTGATATGTGGACTTCAAAATCATGGATCATAAATTAAAACATGTAAATTCAATCTTAAGCAAGAATTTCAGGAAGAATGTTCTAAATGTCCATACAAGTGGGATAACTAGTTAAAACCTTTCATTTTCAATATTACAGCATGATGTTTTGTTTAATGCATTCAATCATTTTATATAAGAAAAGAAGCTATTCATATAAATGTCCTTCGATGATAACCACAAAGAGAATAACACCGCAAATGAAAAGCTTTTTTAAGCATGAATGCAAGGAAATACCATCATAATTCATATCATTTTGTTTTTTTTTAAAAAAAAGGAAAATAACAAGTTTAATAAAAAAATAGGTGCTTGCCTTCATTAAATGTATCCTTAAATCAGTCGGCCGAACTCCCTCCCCAATGCATACCATTACAAATTGTGAATATTGATAGAGAACATCAGCAGCAGCTTGTTTGTATTCTTCACTCTGCAAAATTGAACAAGAAAAAAATTTTGAAACGCACACACGTGGGCCTATAGTTATTTCAAGAGAGTTTGAACACAATTGATGAATAAAATCCAAAAGTTAGGACCTACTTTCAAATCCACTGTTTGGGAAGAAGACTTTCACAGCTTCTCACTGAGCAATCCCATCACATGAATAAAAAATTCCACTGTTGGGTGGAGGAAAGATATAGATCTCAAACCTTTTGCTAAGAAAATATAAAAAAATCCCACAAATAAAGTGATATTCGAAACTAGCACTCAGAAGTCCACAGATTTTTGTAGGTTATTGTAGATGTTAAGGTATGGGTTCTATAATTCGCTATAAATAAAAATATATATACATTAAACTCCTGATATTTGAAGAAAAAAAATAAACATTTTGAAATAGAAATCATGCCTTATTGAGAATGGTAAAGAATCAAAATAAATTCTAAAACTCAATTCATTCATCTCAATTAATTCAAAACATACAAGAATAACTCTTCTTGCAAAATTAGCAGTGTTTGGAATCGGATATTGATACAAGTCCAGACCACATATATCACTAATTTAACGTTTATTCAGACAACTACCCCTGAAAACCAAACCATATTTAAGAAAAAAACATCCAATTCCTATTTTATAAAAACAAGATCAGAATCTAGGGCAAGGTGAACCTTTTCACCGTGAATTCGCTCATCAAAGAAGATCAACAAGATTGAAATTTCAAGAAGATGTAGCTCTAATTTACTGATATCATAAGGATCAACAAATTATCTCACCTCAAACTCGTCCTCTACCGCGGGTTTCGGTGTTCTCCCCATTTCTCAGATCTTTGCGCTTCAGGCTGGGAACAGAGAAGGAACTTTTACAAATAACCCCTTTTCACTGTTTTCAGTATGTTTAAAAGATGATTTGCACAAAAGCCCCTCTTATTTAACATAGTATAGTTTTTGCAGAAAACCCCTCGGGGTAACTCCGACGGAGTTGAACTCAAAATAGTAAAATGACAATTTATTATTTTCATTTTACAATTGTATTCTCTCGTCATAAAATTTAAATGATAAAAGTAAGGAATATTATTATTAGTTTAAAGCCACTATTGCCTTTGGTTTGCCGTAAGGAGATATTATCATAGTAAATCGGTAATGCGATTATCGTGGTTATTGGGTCGGGATTGCTGTATTCCTGGTAATGTTATGGTAATATATGATAATCATGTTTGGTTGATCATGGTAACTTGGTATTATTCCAAATATCCAAAAATACCTTTATATATAAAATTTTGAGTAAATTTTAATTTAAATTAATATAAATCTTTAGATTAAAAATAATAAAATTTTAATACCAAAAATTAATCATGACACATTTTCTCGAAATATCATTGCATCTAAAATTTTGATCAAATATCAAATAATAATAGTAATAGTAATAATAATAATATAATAGTAATAACAAGCAAATGGCCCTCACAATGTTCGGGTTATTTTATTCATTTTTTTATTTTAAATATATTTCTATATGTAATAATTTAAATATATTTTTAGAGTTCATATTTTGTAATTCATTTGAAAAGTTTAGATTACTAATTTTTATATTTTCCTGGTCTATATTATAAATTTTTAGTCAATATATTTTTTTCATTTTTGTATGTTGTTTTAATTTTTTAAATTTTTTCACATATCTAATAATATGAATATTATAATAAATTCGGATAATTAAATTTTATTATGAAAATAACTAATAGATCATTAAGTAATAAAAGTATTTGATTAAAATTTTTAAACCGATTATTGGTAAAGTATTAAATAATATATATTCAAATGAATAACGGAAATAATATAAGATTTTATTTTCAACAAATTTATAAAGCTCATTAATGATTTTAGATGAACTAAATGTATAAATATTTTAATATTAATATAAGAATGGTTTGCCTGCTTGGATGATATTTTAATAAAGTTATGAACTATATTAATTAATCTTTGCATTGTTTGTAAGAGGATTTGATAAGGTTTGAGCGGTTCTTATTAATATTTTTTTCATGGTTCATATTTTTTACGTGAAATCGCACTGTTTATTTGCAATTTTTAATAGATTTTGTAAAGGGTTTAAATTTGCTAAATAGTTGTGCAATATTCTTAATTCTTAAAGTGATGATCTGTTTATCCAATTATTGAAGTAAAAGATATAAAGATGTAATTAATTAATAGATTTCAGATAGTTATGAAGTATATTAATGGAATAATATTTGTTTTGTTTATAAATGGATTTAGATAAGGCTTCCGTGGTTGCCTATATCGGTATTTTTATTTAATTTTATAATATTTTGTGTAATTTAAATTTTTTTTATCTATACTTTTCAAAATAGCAATGTGAATTCTACTGATGAGATCATGAAATCCTCCTTGGGAGAGGCTGGTTATTAAAAGTTTTCCTTTTTACTAAAATAAAATTTTTCCTTAATTCTCTTGGCTCGTTTTACTAAGATATAAGATTGTAGATAAAAATTTTCAATTATAAATTTCTTAAAAAATCAAAATAAAAAAGAGTAAATGATTCTATGAAATTCTCAGTGAATACTCAAAAGTTCTAAAAGTTTTCACGTAATATATTTTCAAATGAATAAAAGAAAATAACATAAGATTGATATTGAAACAAATTTGGAACATTGATTAATGATTTAAAAATTTAAGGTATGTAAAATAAATTTTAAAACGAATAATTTGGAATGAACTCATGAAGGGTTCTATTATTTAGCTGTTATTTTTTTTCCATTTGTTTAAATATATTAATTAAAGAATACTTGAATTGCTTGTAAAAGGTATTTGAAATAACTGAGGATATAAAAGTAGTTTACTTAAATCTTATTAAGAATATTAGTAACTTGATAAATGTATATTGTGATGCATATAAATTTTATTCCATGTCATATTGAAACCGATTTGTTTATAATTAATATTACATTTTATTATTTAAAGTTCAAATTAAATAAGTTCATATAAGTATATTTTATAGAAAATATTAAATGTTATCTCCTAATAATACCATCAGAAAAAAAATTTATTAAGGGTAAAAAAATTCAAACAACACATAATGTGGGCAATAAATTTATGTATAATCTAAAATGGAAAAAACAAAAATTTAAAAATAAATAAAAGTAAAAGGAAATTACGTTATTTCCTAATAAACAACACCAGCCGTCCTAGAATATATAAAAATAATTAAAATTCTTAAAACATTACTGCAAGAAGAAAGAAAATCAAAACCTACTTCTTTTGCTGGCGACTAATTTGTGCACTGGCTGCTTTTGCCCCCAAAAATTCAAGCACAGGAGGCTGAATCATAAGATTCAAAAAAACAAAAACAAAAAATTTAAAAATCACTACTTTATCCTTAACAAATCAAATCTAAATCAAAACAGATGCTTAAAACTTTTTCCTTACCAATGCGCATACTTTATATGGAGAGAGAAGTTTGCGCTCAATATCCCGTGGTATAACAACCTAAAGAAAGAGTGCGATGCATTAGATTCGTATTTTTGTTTTAAAAAAAAATCTGACAAATTTCAATAACACCAGGAATTTTAAAAAAAATTCTGCCAAAAGAAAACCAAACCTACGTTTTTCACCGGCGTCTAATTTGTGCACTGGTTGTTTTTGCGTCCAACAATTCAGGAAGAGGAGGCTGAATCATAAAATTTAAAAAAAAACATAAAAATCAATTAATAAAAAATTCACTACTTTATAATTAAGAAACCAAATCCAAATCAAAAAAAAATATGAAAATAAATGAATTCTTACCAATGGACTTTATTTATCGGATGGAGAAGGAAGTTTGACTAATATCACGTGGTACAACAACCTGAAGAAACAGAGCGATGCATTAGATTTGTTAATTTTAAAAAACCCAAAAATCTAACAAATTTCAAGAATACCAACAATTTTAAAAAAATTCTGCCAAAAAGAATGAAAGTTAACACCTTTTTCCGCCGACGACTAATATGTGCACAGGCTGCTTCACATCCAAAAATTCAAGCATAGGAGCCTGAATAATAAAATCTTATAAAAACAAAAAAATAAATTAATAAAAAATCACTACTTTATCACTAAGAAAACCAAATCAAAAGACAAACATATGAGAATACCCACTTTTTTCCTCCAGTGAATATTTTGTGCCTCGATGCTTCGACCAAACGGGGGAGAAGTTATGAATGATGTGAGACTGAAGAGCGATATCCCGTAGTAACAACCACCACGAACCGTAACAACCTTCAAAAAAACGCGATCGTGTATGCGATCGTGTGTGTTGGATTTTTAAATTTTAATAAATTAAAAAATATGAGAAAATTCGAATACCCCAATCCAATTTTCTCGTTTTTTTGGATTTTTTGAAAATTAAAAAAACATTGTAACCGCCCTTTTCTCTTTAGTAATATAGATAGATAATAGTAGTAGTTATAATAGTAATAGTAATAATAATAATTACAATAATACTACTACTACTACTAATAATAATAATATGCAGAAAGTGTGGAGGACAAAATGGGGATCCTCATTACAATCAACTTGGTAATCCACAAAGACACCTATTTTTGTGGTATTGTGGATTACCACTTTTGTCGTCATATAATATAAGTTAGTAATATAGGAACCTAAACTTCCCCCGAGGGGAGACTTTGAGGACACCCAGGTAGCCTGAAGGGCTAAACACACCACACGGAGGGGGAAGAACTGTTGGAGCATGGGATCATGGGGCACTACTTTTCATGCAACATGTATCGGATCCAACTATGGGTCTACTTATGTAACCGCTACTTTCATTAAATAAAAGAATGTAGTTCATCCACTTTTATCAAAAAAAAAAAAAAAACATAAGTTAGTAATATGGATTACCAACTTATTCCTATTGTTACAATAACCAAACGTGGTAATGTTTTCACATTACCGTCTCATTTCCGAGAATGTGAAAACATTACCGCGAACCAAATGGCCGAATAATGGTCTTTTTTCCTTCATGACCCCAAAATATTAAATTTTAGTCATTTTAGTGGGTAACATGAACAATAAGCCCATTTTAAGGACCATTACTGAATTTAATAATATTTTTATTAGATGGATTATCTTTTTTGAAAACTTTGTTTCAATTATTAGAACACAAGTTTTTCAAAATCTAATTGTTGGACCTAGACAAGCAGTTATTTATTTATTTTATTGTATTTTGATTCATAATTATGTATCTAGTTTGTGTTTTAGAGTTTGCTTTTATATCTATATTTATAATTCTTTTTCTACCTGATTTAGTGACCTAATCCTGGTGGTCTACATTTGAAATTTTGACTAATTTATGGACATAAAACCCAAAAAACAGTTGAAATTTATGAAGCCACCGATTTCATGTTTGTCAACAAACTGATTTCAAATGTTGATTTCATTGCCACATTTTTTTATTTTGGTGGAAAGAGCTATAGAGCAGGGCGGCTCAAAGGTAAAGCTGGGTGAAGCAACCATTTTAGGCCCCCAAAGTTTAAGGGCCTCATGTTTACTTTTTATCTTCTAATATCTTTTTAAAAAAAATCTTATTATCATAACTATAATAATAGATTATTATAATAAATTGATATTTAAAACTTTAATTTTAATTTTAATATATATTGGAGTCCTTAGTTTAAACCTTAAAACTTTTCAAAATCTTATCATTGTAGTTATAATAATTAGTTGAATAATAAATTAATATTAACAAAGCCTAATACTCTTGCTTCAGCAAAAGGAAGTTTTTCAAAATTAAAATTAATAAAATCTTATCTAAGATCAACAATGTGCACAAGATTAAATGGATTAGCCACATTATCAATTGAAAAAGGAATGTTAGAACAAATTGATTATAAAACTTTAATTAATAACTTTGCATCTCAAAAAACTAGAAAAATAAATTTTAAATAATTTTTTGTAGTAGATAGTTTCCTCTATATTTTTCACAAAAAATTTCTCTTTTTATAAAATAACCTATTATCTTTTTATTGTTTAAATTTTTATTTATTTGTTTAGATTTTTTTTTTTTCATTTTGTAGTGGTTATAGAGTTACTTCCTCATCAAAAGCCATAAAGAGTTATCATGTTAGTATATAAAATAGTTAAAAAAATATTTCGTATAAGTGATTGTTGAAAAAAATTAATAAAATTTAATTTATATTAAATAATTAAAAACCCTATTTTAACATTTCGCTTTATGCGTCCAACTCTCTTGAGCCGCCCATGCTACAGAGCTACTACATTTTATACTTAGTTCTGAGCAATGACATATGTTTTTCCTGCATTTTTCTTTTCATACTACTAGACATGAATTCTTTGAATGTTCAAAATTGTTGGCAACCTTGTTGTTAGCACTACTTGAGGTTTTAAAGTTTAAATTTAAATTGTTACTTATTCTTATGACTTCTTGAGGTTTAAAATTTAAATTGTTGCTTATTCTTATGACTTCTTTATGTTTTCAAATTTAATTTGTTGCTTATTCTTATTTCTTATGACTTCTTGAGGTTTTAAAATTTAATTTGTTGCTTATTCTCAACTTTTATGAGTTCATTTCCACATTCTTATTTATGAGTATGACTTCCAATTTGGAAATTTTTTTTTCTTAAAGTAGATTAAGCAATGGGCATATGTTTTTCCTGCATCTTTCTTTTCATACTACTAGACCTGAATTCTTTGAATGTTCAAAATTGTTGGCAACCTTATTGTTAGCACTACTTGAGGTCTTAAAGTTTAAATTTAAATTAAGCCAAAGAGTTTGCTTGCACAATCTTATATGAGTTAATTTCCACATTCTTAACTTTTGTGAGTTCATTTCCACAATATTATTTCCACATTAATTAAGCCAAAGAGTTTGCTTGCAATTTGTTTTACGATTGTTGACTAATTGGTTGTACTTAAAAGTTTGAATTAGTTTACTTTTTGAATTGTGTTTTTGTTGTGTATCATATCAATTAGTTCACTTATTGGATTGGACTTATTTTCTATGCAGTATAGTATGGCTGATTATAACGAGTACATCGTTAAATATCATCATGAGGGTTTGTTTGTAAGAGAAGGGGAGGTTAAGTACATCAATAGAAAGGTGGATGAATTTGCAATTGACCCAGATAAATTCTGTTACTGGGATGTGTTAGGAGACTTGAAGGACTTAGGTTATGATATAAAGAAGAGGATTGGATTGTTTTACATTGATGAGGAGGGCACACTCAAGAGTATCTCTGATGATAGAGAGGTTTTATGTGTAGTTGAGCATATGAGAAAACATTTGACAGCAAATATATATGTGGAGTCAGTAGGTGTTGATCATGGGAATAATTTACCAGAGGTGTTACTGCAGGGTACTCATGATGAGTCAGATAATGATGATGAGGAGAGGCTTATCCTTGAGCCATCTTTAGACTTGAATTCAGATTCTGATGATGAAAGAGAGGAGGCAAGGACAAAGGTTAGACAATATGTTCAGCTGAAGGAAACATTGCAAGCAGAGGTTGGTCAAGAAGATGAAGAAAATGCTGACAGAACTTATGAAATGGCTGGAGATGGGGACCATGTTAATGATCACAGAGCACAATGTGTAGGTGCTAATCTTGAATACGTGAAGGTCATTTGGTTATGAAAGTAACTATATTTCCTCCTCAGATCCAAGGAGCTTTGTTGATACAAGTGAAGGGTCTGACGAAAATGATGCAAGAAGGCACAGTTCCAGTAGGAATACCTATGTTCCTGGTGCACATTTAGAGGATTTTTGCTTAGATCTAAGTTTTAAAGATCTGCGTTTGTTTAAGAAGGAACTAGTTAAATTTTCAACTAGGAAAGATTTTGAATTCAAATACATAAAAAAAATGGTGTAGTGAGGGTTAGGGCAGGGTGTTCTGCAAAAGGGTGTAAATGGATGATCCTTTGTTCATGGTGCAGTCCAAGAAAACAGTTTACTGTGAAACATTATCTCTTCGAGCACTCCTGCCTGCTTGCAATTACAAAGAATAAAAGGGTTACATCTGCAGTAATTGCCAAAAGATATGGTGATATCATTGTTGCTATGCCCTTTATTAGGCCTCGGCATTTGAAGGCAATGGTGAGGACGTAACGCCCCGACCCGGTTCCTGGGACCTCGGGAACGTCGACAGATCGGCCGTACCCGAAAGGAGACAAGCACCAATCGGTTACAAGGCCTAATAATGATAAGCAGATAACACTTTAATCAGAAAAAAAAACCAATAAATAATCCATAAAATCCCAGCGGAAACAATATGAAATCAAATAAGGGTCTACACGCCCTCTAGATAATCCAGGCCCTACAAGGGTCCTAATAAAATAAATGACAATGTTCTCTCACACAAAAGAAAAACAACTTAGGGAGGTCCTCCAACCTCAGTAATATCCCGTCCCAACTCTCGCCGTCCCTGAGCTCGAGTCTGCCTACTCCTCAGGACCTGAAATGAGAGAAGAGATAAGTCGTGAGCTTTCGAATGGAAAGCTCAGTAAGTACCCTGCAGGAATCACAATGGTCAGCTGGAACAGATATCAAAATATAGGATCATCAAACAAAGGGGATACACCCAATACAAACAGATCCTAACATCCAGCTACGGCCCTCAGAGCCCTGGATGAGAAGTCCAAGAACAGCTTTCGGTAAAGAACACTTCGGACGAGACTGACCTCGGTACGCGTAATAAAGAAACGCAGCCGATCTGGGCGGCAACAAGAACCCTCGAGTACGTGGCGGCAGGCTATCAGCGGTCGGTAGCGTCACCTCTACGTATCGACACGGCCAACAAATCAACCCCAGCGACAGGGGATCACAGTCTCGGACTCCGCGCAGCCGGGCGGAAGATCGAACTTCGGTCGGCATGTACCTCCGGCGGCCACACAAGACCATGTGCCCATGATCAAATTAATACGGCCCACGGGTGGGTAGTCCAACTAAGCATTTCAACAAATAGTAGATCAAACACTACCAAGCAGAGCAACCAAGCACATACCAGGAAAGAAACAATCAAACATGTATGTGCATGGAATCAAACAGCAGGTACTCACAACAAATCATGCTAACTAATAGCATACAGTAAAACAAAGAAACCCATACAAGGGTGAATGATCGTAATCCAATCGAACACTCTGAGTCTGTCCCGTCGAAGTACCACGCTCCTCGACAATATCTGTATACACAGATCTATACTCAACACACGTACAAGTGTTTAATAAAATTATCACTTATAATTCACATGTTACCAAATGGGTCTGGCCCAATAAATTCAACTCAAACCTTTAGTCAATCTAAATTCCTTAATTATCTAGGATAAACCCTTTATCCTCAACTTTCCAAACTGGCCCAAAAGCCCAACCCACTTGATCACAACACCACCAAAACAATAATTCTCAGGAAACTCAAAATAATATCAATGCAGAATTTCTGAACCCGTTGTGCAGTCCCAAAGAATAACCCATATCTTTTGATCCAGAGACCTGATCGAGTTGATCTAAAGCTCATTGGAAATATCTCTTTCTCATCTTTCCAATGACATATAATACTTTCCCATCGGGTACCTACAGGTTGCCCAGAAATCCCCCTAAGTGGACAGCCAATCTGCAGCCTACCAATTTCACTTATATAATTTCATCACTATTATACCCTTTAATTATCCAACCAAGCAAGGCCATCCTAAGTGAACTAAATTAGGCACATCACCACCAGCCACTTTTCTATTGCCTAAACATCTAATCCATGGATTTCCATCTCACTTGACCATAACCAAATAATTTAATAACAACTAAATTCATCTTAATGAACCTCATATACCATCCACCAATTCAAGATCATAATCACACACCACAACCTCTATTTACTGATCACATGAAAGGCACTGTCTTTACTTTCGATTCCACATGCACTTTTACACTCCCCGAGGAGAATGTACCATCACATTCATATTCATATATTCACCAAGCAGTAATCTAAATCACCATGAAATCCAAACCAAGCAGATCAATAAGATTCCACAGAAACCATTCCAAATCTTAGCTTCTATCTCCTGCAGAAACTATATCTAAACCTCTTTTCTCTGTCAATTGAGTGCACTCATTCATCATCCAGGTTTCAAAACTTTAAACCCAAGTATTACTATCACTAATGATTTGAATAACAATCATATATCAATTCAAAGGTATCCAAAGTTAAACCCAAACCTTCACAGCTCTTTGTTATCACTCTAAAAAAAATCTTGATAACTACCACCTCAAGAAATTTCCGCGACAAGTCATCCGCATTACTGATTCATGGGAAAATTCATGCATATATACCCATGATTCTCACTTAAACTCAACCCAAGCTTTGCACAAATAAAATCATGGAAACCTTTTAAACAAAACACATGAATTATCCACACACTGAGCACCCAATAGTCCACATAAAATGATAGAGTTAGACTCACACTCATTAAACCAGGAAAACCAAAGCCTAAACAAAGAGTATTAATTCAAATAAAATCCATGTTATTCCACAGCCATATCCCACAATCGTATAAACATACACTTTCGTAGAATTCGCATTCAACAGAGCTTCTAAATCCTTTTCTATACTCTTAAAATCCTTTGAAATAAATCCCTCTCCACATGAACAATAAATCTGAACTCCCATGTTCTATTGAAGGCTATATCTCGGGTTCTCCTCTAAACAACAACGCCACATCCATGACCACTATAAAGGATCAATATCAACAAATACCCAGTCAAGGATTGCACCTCCAATCCACATAAAATAATACTTGATCATTACAAAACCCCATGCAACACCCATGAACTCTATCTTGGCGCACATGTACAAGACTAGACAAAAGGCAGTAGGGCAAGGAGGGCTTACGGTTTGTGCACAAGAGTTAAGCGAGATGGCTTGCTCCAACCCGGCGACCTACTACTCCCTTCTACTTGTTGGCCGAGGTTTGAGTGTCCTCTCAATCCACAGGCCTGTTCTCCTTCTCTTTATCTTGTGGTGGCGGCGTAGTTGGGCATGGTGGAAAACAATGCTAGGTTAGAGGTTCTCTCTACTTTATAGAAGCCATCAACCTTGGTTGATCACGATCCCTAAACCGTAGCGAAGCCTTGGCGATGCGTGATGGCGTCCTTCTCATCCCCATCCAGGACGTTACTGCGGAGAATTAGACCCAGTCATCCGGTAGCGCAACTTACCGGCGATGAGGCACTTTCGACTCCGCGATACTAATTTCGAAATCCCTCGTCCAGATTAGATCATTAGAAGAATTGCTCTTGAATAATCCTGACCCTCCATTGTTATTATCATGCATGTGGAATGTTGTCTTTTGCGTAAATCCCCCTCATACCTATCCTAAATTAAATCAAGTTCAAAACCTGTGAGAGCAGAGGCGTTTTCCTATTAAACCCCCTGGAATCTTTAATAATCAGGCACACTCAAATCCAGTTAGAGTGGAGTATTTACTCCAAATCCCTTGAACTTATTATAATTCTCTGCAGGTCCTTTCTGTAAAGTTTAAAGAGGATTTCTTTTCAGTCCTCACAAAGATTGAATTTACAACCCAATAATGATAATAATTAACATAATAAAATCCACAATTATTTCAAAAAGACTAAAATACCCTTGGGTATTACAGAGGAGGGAACTGGGTATCTTCATCTCCCACAAGGTTTGTAGAAACGCCAAAGTTGTGGTCTTCAAAAAGGTTTAAGAGTAGTTTATTGAGGATTTTAAAGTTTTAAATAACTATGCACTGGAGTTAAAGGTAACAAACCCTGGGAGTAGTGTGCATGTTGTATCTGAAAGAGAGAGGCAAATGATATACCTACTTTCCAAAAAATATATATCTATCTGGCACCTACAAGGGAAGGGTTTATTGGTGGTTTTAGGGGGTAAAAATCTTGAGAGGACATCAAACTATACCCATGTTTTACTTTACGTACCAAACTTCAATTTGTATATTTTTCTTCACCCTACTTCTATTTGATTTCAGCGGGAGGGTACTCGAGGGAAACCGACAATAATTATCTAATGTGGCCGCCGGATTAACCGCATGGAGGGTATTTAAATCCTAATTTACAAAAATCTTAACTAATTCAACAACATTTGAACCATGATTTCAAATGTTATTTATTTTGATTGTCGAAATCTAGGTTCAAATATTGTTCAATTAGCTAGGATTTCTGTAAATTAGGATTTCAATACTCTCCGCATGCCTGATCTGACGACCACATCAAATAATTATCATCGATTTCCCTCGAATACCCTCCCGCTGAAATCAAATAGAAATAGAATGTCAAAAAGATACAAATTGAAGTTGATACAAAGTGAAAATATGGGCATGGTTTATTGACCTCTCAAGTTACAGTTGTAGGAGACTAGTAGGTCTTGATGGGTGTTTTGAAGGTCTATTAAAGGGACAAGCTGTTTGGTAGTTGTTGGGAGGGATGGGAACAATTAGATGTTCCCCATATCATGGGCACTTGTGGAGAAGGTCAAGTGAGTCTTGGACATGTTTCATTAAACACTTGAAGGCTGATCTCTGCATATGAGATGGCCTTGAATGGTCCATAATTAGTGATATGCAAAAGGTAATCAATTGTCATCATTTTTTATACTAAAAAAAATGTTACATTTGAATTTGATCATTTTCTTCTTTGTAAGGGTTAATCCATGCAGTCAATGTTCTTCTACCAATGGTTGAACATAGAATGTGTGCGAGACACATTTATTCAAGGTGGGGGAAAAAAACAATCAAGCAAAGAGATGCAGATCCAATTTGGAGAGTTGTCAGGTCCACCAGCTAACCCGAAATGCAAAAAAAAACTACATGAAATTGCTAAACTAAATGGGGGAGAGAGGGTTGTGCAAGAATTGCTAGATAATTGGCCAATTTCAGGTTAGTGTCAAGCTTATTTTTCTAATGTGGTAATGTGTGATGTTATAGACAACAATATGTGTAAAATCCAGAGATTTTGGGTTATTATTTTTTCTAAATAATTTCCTAAAATCTTAGGTTAATAAAAGGAAGTCCCCAAGGTTGGAGACTAATTGAATTTTTGTTAGGAATAAAAGTTTTTCTAATTTCTTTAATTAGATAATTAGAGAAGTCCTAAGTAATTAGGCGTATTTAGAATTGATGAGAAAAGAGAGATTAAATTGGATAAAACCGTAATTAGGGTTACATGGGGTTATCAGGGACCTATTGGTAATTTCAGGAAAAGATTGGGCTTAATGTGATTAAATCAACAAGGTCAAATTCATCATGTCACCCGATTTGGGTTAACCTCGTAGAGATTGATATGAGATAAAATAGATAACTATAAAATTAGATTTCTCAAATACGAATTGTAATATAATCATAATTTAGTATTTGAGTTGAATCAGGATTATTTAGTAGAAATAATCTACAATAGGGAATTGTAAACTGATTAGGAGATAATATTTGAGTTGAATTAGATTTATCTCTTATAGATAATTATAATTCGTTTATAATTGATCCTTATCTAGAATTTAAATTTTATATAATTAAGGTCAACTCGATTAGATGAAGATATATCCCGTAGAGATAAATCACAATTCAATCACGATTTATCTCTATCTCAAATTTAAAATTTGAGTAAGATTAGGATTCTCTCATCTATATAAAGGGGATATAGTGAGAGAATTGAGATACAATTCAGTGAGGGATTTGCTAAGGAATATCAGCATAGAGTGTGGAGTCTTGTATGATTCGAGATGTCCTCGATAGAGATAAATACATTTACTCTCCCTCTCTTTAATTTATGCATAGATCAGGAAGGGATAAACTTGAGGCAACTTGTAGATACAACCTAGGATTTTTTTAAAGATGGCGATTTTAGGACTGCGGTCTTACTTTGTCGATTTAGAGGGATATTTAAATCTCTTATTGTTCTCTGATTTGGGTGTATAATACACAGTTATAAAATTTAGGAAAATATATTTCTAAAAAATCCTAGATCATTAAAATCCAACTTACGGATTAAGAGATATGAGCAGCTCTTTCAGACTGCGCATAACATGCTACTGAAATTGTGCAGTTCTGAGCTGCCAGTTTCAAATAGTTTTAGCTAGGTATATTATTTTGATGGGGATGTATAATATATCATTGGAAAGATGAGGAAAATATCTTTCCAATGAGCTTTAGATCAACTCGATCAGGTTCATGGATCAAAAGTTGTGAGCAGTTCTTTGGGACTGCACATTAACTTCAGGAATTTTACACCATGTTAAAAGGTTAGCCTGTTGAGTTTAGACAAGTGCTTGGGTTGACTCCGTTTAAATGGATGCAATCAAGTAGATTAGCTTAATGGGTCAAGTTAAGGTGAGTTGAATGTGGTTCTCTTTAAGCCGGTTGGGTCAAGTAGGTTAGCAAGTGGTTGGGTTGGGTTGAGTTGAGGAGTTGAATTGGTTAGTCAAGTTAGATTAAATTAAGTAAAGATAGTTTAATCTAAACAGGTTGAGGCGGATTTGATTTTAAGATAAGTGGTAGGTTGATCGAGGACCAAATAAGTGGGTTGGGTCCAATTTAGTCTTGAACCAGATTACTAAGGTTTAAAAAGAAAAGAATAAAATATGTGTAGGAGATGAGATTGGAACCCAAAACTTCACAACCACCCTACAGTCTCTTGACCACTAGGCTACAACAACGTAGTTAATAGAATGAAGAGGTAAAGCCGGGCAGGGTAGTGATTAACCTGCGGGCGGTGGTAAAAAGGGGGGATTGATAGAAGAGCAAGAAAAAGGGAGGACAAACAGAGAAGAAAAGTCTCTAAAACTTTAAAAATAAAATAACTCAATAATCAATGAATAAAATTCAACCCACAAGCCGAGTTTAAATAGCTAAAAAGAACTAACCTAAATAACCTAGAAATTCTATCTTCTTATTCAAATTTGCCGATTTGGGCAAATTTTGGTCTAATAGAAAAACTTATCTAATTCTAAAATAACTAAACAAAACAGATAACTCCTAAAAATCAGAGTTCAAATTCGATTCATATCCTATCCTAAATTGGCATACGAAGTATTGCCAAAAATGGAAGAAAAAAAAACACTGAGAAACGAAGAAGCTGGCGGGGAAAAGCGATTGGAATTTGAGGGGTGAAGGAAGGGTCCATCGACCCACATGTGCGTCGAGGCGAGCTTTCGAATTCGGGTTGGCCTTGAATTCGATGCTCGGTATAAGTTATGGCCAAAATCTGAGAAGCGTGTCCAAAGTGCTCCCCAATTACGAACTTGACTCGATCGCCTTCGCCTTCGTCGGTCCGCCAGAGTCGTGGTATGCCAAAGCTCTCGTGGTGCAATCAGACGGCATTCGGCATCGTCGACTTCGGGCTCTTACGCATCATGAGGTTTATCAACTTAAAGGTTAATGGGCCCTCGGCCCGATGGAATAATAATGAAGATAATGAACTGTGGATATTTAAGCGAGATACTAAGACACAATTATTATATTTACGGATTCGGCGTAGAGACACATCAAGAAGGAGTCCGTGGTGATTAGGGATATATGGCTATTAAGGTAAGTTACCTTTGCCTATTTCACATCCATTGCTTGGGGCTTTCTTGTTTTGTTGGAAGTGCTATCTGATAGCATGTCTTTCCTTGTGATATTTCTGTTTGTGATTCTTGGCGCACATCACGTGTTCTTTGTTGATCTCTTTCGTTGTATGTGTGTGATTGTGTGCTTGAGATAGTGTTTACTAATACTTGAGGATCCATTGATGGCACATGGCGTGGAAACCACGTGAGCCAATGCTCCGTCCAGGTTGAGTGTAAAGTTCACTACTTTTGTTGAAACACTCTTTTGGACATGCCCACCCATGGGCCCAACCTTACTTGATCATGGGCACATGGTTTTACGTGCTAGCTTTGGAGGTATAAGCCAATTGAGTTTGTTCTTTCTGCCGGTTTAGTGGAGTAAATGCTCAGGTGGAGCGTTCAAGGCTGAGGACACCCTGGCATTCTAATAGTTCCGTGCCGGAGGGAGGATACTCACGGCAATCAACTTTGTTAGTGGGGCGATACAGCCCAGGTAATGCGGCGTGTCGGAGGTGGCGCTACCCGACGATCGACCTTCCGAGAGGAGAATTTGGAGTCTTGTGGGAAAAAAATTCTTGATCTTGGTTCTTGAAATTCCGTTCCGGGCACGAGGGCCTCCTTTTAGAACTAGGAGTCTTTTCTTTGATATTTTTCTTGGTAGACTCCTAGGGCTTTGATTTTGCAGGGCATGGCCCCTGTTGTTTGAATTATTAACTGCTTATTGTTGATCATATTTATTGGCTGGCATCGTTGTGATCCCTGCAGGAAACTTACTGAGTTTTCCTTTCGAAAGCTCATCCTTCTTGTCTTCCTTTTCTTTTCAAGTTTTAAGGAATGAGTAGTTCTGGTCGGGAGCTGCGCTTAGAGGTTCGAGGAACTCAAATCCTTCTGTGTAAAACATTGTATTTTGTTTAAGACCTTGTAGGGCCATAGTTTGTACTGTTAAGCTTTAATTTCCATTGTGTAACTCAAAGTTATTATTGGAAAATTTGTTATCTGTTCCCTATTCCTTAGGTCTTGTATCCCGGTGGGGCCACGTCTTTACTTGGGTATAACCAATGCTATGCGTGCGTGCTTTCGAGGTCAGGGATTTGGGTGGGGAGTTACAATATGTGTGAAACATTTAATGGGGTGATTCTAGATGCTAGGAGTAGGCCTATTATTTCCTTTTAGAATATATTAGGCAATATGTTATGACTAGAATAGTTGTTAAAAGGGAGTATGTTAGGAAATGACAATGTGATTATGTGTCACTCCCTGACCCGAATCCCGGGATCTCGAGCACGCGCACACCGGCCGTACTTAAGTAGAGGCGCACCTCACTCGGATACAAGGCCTAAGGAAATCATAGCAGATAACAAATAACTCAAATTTAATAATCGAATAATACTCGAGTCTAGCGAAAATAAAATCAATTAGGGTTTACATACTACATATGGTCAAGGCCCTATAAAGGTCCCTCTGATAATACAATCTCTCGCTCAAGAAAAACACGAGATCCTGCACCTGACCAAAGCCATTACATCCCCTCTCCACGAGCGCCTAGTTGAGTCACCTACTCATTGGGACACGAAAAGAAGGGAAGCAAGTCGTGAGCTTTGAAGGAAAGCTCATTAAGTACCTGAGAGAACACAATGAAGCCAAAGTACAATAATGGATTGGTCAAAATAGACATATCAAAACATCCATCGGTAGAAGCCAAACAATGGGGCCGCCCGCATAATCAAAACCCTAGGAGTCAGCCACAGCCATGTGACAGCAGTGCGACTCTGTCTATGCAAAGCGACCCTCGGGCTCAAGAAGGAACTCAAAGAAACTTCGTGAACATCCCGGTCGTGACACCACGGCATCTGCTTTGCCCGTGACTAACACATGCGGCTCCTCGGTAGCGCCCACTACTTCTCTCACATGCTCGAGGCGGCAGCGTATCAATCCCGTTGATGCGTGAGAACAACAGTATCGTCCCTGCAGGATGGCAAGCCCGAAGCGCCCGAGTGTCCCAATCCACGAAAGTTCCCCTAAGCCGGAGCCCAGCTCCATTTGAGCCAAGGCGGAAGAACAAACTTCGGTTGGCACACACCTACAGCGGCACACAAGCCTTTGCGTATCTCTATGGTCTCATGCAGGACAGCGGGAGGCTATGATGTGAGCCAGCTCACTCCAGCGGCGCATACCTACCTAGTTGCACACAAGCACCACGGCGCCTACGGTCAAATTAGCCATTACCAGGTGGGCAAGTCCAACAGAGCATTCCAAACAACCAGGTAGTAACAACACTACCACAAGCACATCAATCATACACATACGAGGAAAGAGAACAAAACAAACATGTATGTGCATGCATCCAAGAAAAATAGATACCATAAAGAAGATATGCTAACTAATAGCATTCATCAAAGTAAGAAACCCAAACAATGGGTAGGAGCGAGGCAAGAGTAACTTACCTCAAATCGCAATCCAATAACTGCACAGTATCTGTCCCGTCGAAGATCAACACTCCGCGTCGATACCTGATAACCACAAGTCTATACTCAACACACGTACGAGTGTTTAAGGGTATCTACCTTTATTGCATGTGCACCTAAATTGGCCCGGCCCATTAAATAAGTCCGGCCAAATCCTTTTAACTGATTAACCACTTAATTAAATACATAATTCTTTTAATTAAGTCCCCTTTTTAATTTGACCCAAAAGTCCGGCCCAAAGCCCATCTCAACAAATCAAATAATAATTCCTTCTTAACCCTTTCAAGACATCATCATTAAGAGGAAATCTCATAATTATCCCACTAATATAATTGGACCCAGGTCTAAGCAATCTAAAGTCTAATAATTATCCATGCATAACACGAGAAAGACAAAGCTTACGAGATCTTTATTAACTCATCTATTTACCTTTAGTTAATCTCAATTTGACTAACTAAAATACTCAACATCACATGTTCTAAAATCTCCACACTAGACCCCAATACTAACAACCTAGTAATCTGGCCCAGACTAAGCACACAACTAAAGGGCCAAACAAGTTTCCAAAACCAAAATGTAACTCTCCATATTTCACACAGATTCTCATCATCAATACATAATAATAATATCAAGCAAAACTATGCATCAATATTACCCCAAATATAATTCCCAACCAAGCAACTCTACTAATGAAACTCATTCGCATCCTAAGGGAACTCCTTCCCAGGACTCAGCTCCGAGACATTTATCAAATTAAAACATCAACACTTAAGCCCGAAATTCATCAGCCTTCTATACCTTGGTACCACTCACCAAAACCAACAGCTGATCATCCATCAACCTTTATAAACCAAATGTATAAAATCCTCATTCGTCCTACACAAATACCCTGAGTAATTCATGAATCATCTTCACTAATCTATTCATTTCCTTCTCTAAATCCTTTTTGCACTTTGTTAACTTCACCGTCACAAATAATGACTCCACACATGGCCTTCAAGGAAACTTCTCTCTTTCTCTCTCTATGATTTCCTTCTTGACAAATACCCATACAGTAGCCTCAAATGGAACCAAAGATCTACACACACCTGAAAATCTCTACACCATAGTACAATTACAAGTATACTATTGTTCATGTTCATTATCAGTTAGGTTTCCTTCTCATACGAACCCCATAAATTCCCTGTTTTTTTTTTTTAATTACAACCTATATATGCAGGACTTAACATCAGGGGCGGAGAATAGAAGGGTTCTGGGGCCGGTGGTTTATACAGTGCGCCTGAGGTGTGCTCCGATGATGGTCGTTGCTCCCCCGTCCGAGTTTGCAGCAACACGCTACAGCTTCGTTCGTGTTTGGATGGGCAGGCGTCTCCACTAGCTACTTCCTCCGCCTCCCACCAAGACGAAGAGCTCGGCCGCCGTTTGAAATAAGGGTTCTAGGGTTGAGATAAGGTGGTTCTTGTGAGAAGATGAGCCCATACGGGGTCCCATACGGGCTGTATAGGACCACCACAGGTCGTATAAAGCAGCCAGGGAAGTATGCGGGCCCATACTCACGGAGTCGATACAGGCAATCTGGGCTCATATACGGGCTTTGTATGAGGTGACAATGAGGCATCTGGTCTATATACGGCCCATATATCAGACCGTATAGAGGGACCTGAGGAGTATATGGGCCCACATACGAGATTGCATTATCTGGGCCCGTATAAGAGCTGATATAAAAAGCGTTCTTATTCTTGGTGAAGACCTAATCGAAATCATCTCAAATTTGGCTAGAAATTTGAGGAGCTTGGAGGGCTTGTAGAGAAGAGGAGACACTTGAAGAAGCATCAATGCGACAAGGGAGAAGGTGGAGATCAACTTGAAGCTCAAGAAGAGTGCATAGTGAGTTGTTCTTGTATTTCCTTTGGTGTTACATCTTTGTATGAGTGTTGTTTCTTCTTGAGGCGAGCTTGAGTCTTGTTCAAGCCTTGGAGGTACTCATATCTAGTGGATTCTACATGTTCCCGCCCCGTGGAGGCGTAGGCAAGGTCACCCAGAACTCCGCATTATATCTTGTGTAGTTGTGTGTGATTGTTTTTCTTTATCTTTGCCCTAGTTGTGTATGTGTGTTTGGAGATATTCTTTGTGAGGTGTTGAGGCTTTGTTGTGTCGTGATTGGACTTCCATGAGAGGGTTGAATTGTAGGTTCTTCCCCAACAATTGGTATCGAGCTATTGGTGTGACTTGGGCAATTTATTGCACACAAGGTGTTAAATGAAATTCCTAGAAGATGTCTTCAAGCGAAATGCAAAGGTTGGGAAGTATGAGATTGAGAAGTTCAATGGAAAGAATGATTTCTCTTATTGGAAGATGCAAATGAAGAATTTGTTGATATCACAAAGGCTACACAAGGCACTTTTGGGGAAGGAGAAGAAGCGAGAAGGATATGAGCAATGAGGATTGGGAGGGATCTTGACATGGAGGCCTTGTAGCGGCTATTATGCTATGCTTGGGCCGGGGATGTAAGCCTTCTTGGTGAATGATGAGGAGGCGGCAGTGACGTGTAGTTGAAATTGGAGTCCAATTTCATGACCAAGACTTTGACAAATCGCATCTACTTGAGAGACAAGTTGTATACTTGCAAGATGGAGGAGGGTACCTCGATTAGGGACCACATAAACAAGTTTGAGGAGGATAATTTCGAGCTTGAAGGGATGTGGATGTCAAAGTAGATGGCGAGGATCAAGCCATATTATTGCTACTTTCTTTTGCGCGCATTCATTTTGAGAATTTGGTACAAACATTGATGCTTGTGGATGATACACTCTCCATGGATGAAGTCAGGACATCTTTGTTATCCGATGATCTTGAGGAAGTTGGCTACTAGTGGAAGAGGTGACAAAGAGCAAGCACAAGGGTTGATTATGCGAGGAAGGTCAAATGAAAGGGGAGCAGGAACAAAGAGGCAAGTCAAGATCAAAATCAAGATCTACACTTAAAGGTTATATGTTACAATTCGCGAGGAGAGCAGGGCATTTCAAGGCCGATTGTACCAACAAGAAAGTTAATTGGAGGAAGAACAACAACAACAAGGGGAAGTCGATCAAGCAAGAAGAAGCAAGTTTTGCTTGGAAGGGAAAGCAATGATAGATGCTACAATGTGAGTCAAGGTGGAGAGATCTCAGGGAAGTGGATACTTGATTGGGTTGTTCATATCACATGTGTCCAAATAGGAAGTGGTTTGCTACCTATGAGAGCATTGATGGTGATGCTTGTGTTGATGGGCAATGATCATGCTTGCAAGGCGGTTGGCCTAGGTTCAATCAAGATTAAGATGCATGATGGGATGATCGGGACCTTAGCCGGATGTCACGACATGTCCTCGACTTGAGGAAGAATTTGATTTCTCTTGGTGCTTTGGATTCAGTGGTTTGCAAGATAGTGGCGAGAAGGGAGTTCTAAAAGGTTGTTCATTGGCTCCATGGTGAGTGATGAAGGGTATTAAGATCATGGGAATTTGTATGCTTTGTTGGGTACAACGGTGGTGATAATGCTTGAGTTGGGATCTCGGGAGGCGGTAACCCATCAGTTGCACAAAACTTTGGCATTTCTTGGCTAGGGCATATGTCGGAAAAGGGTCTATCTTTCTTTGGGAAAGAAGGTTTGTTGAGGAACATGAAGAAGCCTTGCATGGAGTTTTGTGAGCATTGTGTGTATAGAAGGCACATAGAGTCAAGTTAAGCCTACAAGCAAACACAAGAAGCTTGAGAGGGTACTAGACTATGTGCATCTACGGATGTATAGGGGGCGGCTAAAGGTTGCCTCAAAGGGAGGTTCAGGATATTTTGTCTCATTCGTTGATGATTATTCTAGATATGCTTGGGTGTATTTTTCTTAAACACAAGAACGAGGTATTTGAGACATTCAGGCTATAGAGAGCAATGGTTGAGAAACGGGGCTGGGAGGAAGGTGAAGGCGGTGAGGTGGGATAATGGCCTTGAGGTACACTGAGGGGCCTTCAAGAGTTACTGTGTCGGGGAGGCATTGTTCGACCTTTGAATGATCAGAGAGATACACCACAGTGAGAATGGGGTTGTGAGAGAGGTAGAACCGCACATTGCTTGAGAGATCAAGATGTATGAGATCCAATTTTGGTATGGGCGGAGAATGGTGGGCGAGTCGGTTACTCTGACTTGCTACATAGTGAGCGAGGGGCTCCACATTTCTACCTTGGATGGTGTCGCCTTATGGCGATGGTGAGGGAACATCTGATTATGATGTGTTGAGAATCTTGGTTGCCTGACTTATTACCATGTCGAAGGAGAATAAGCTTGATCCTAGAGCCAAGAAGGCACTCTTCTTGGGGTATGCTTGGAAGATTCAAAGTTTGTAGTCGGTAGGGGATGTAACCTTTGATAAGAATTCCATATTAGCCTTGCCAAGGCTATGATTAATGATGGTGTTGATGATGAGTTGACCACCAATACTCAAGTGGTGGAGATGGATGGATTTGTAGACCAACCAAGTCCTAGTCATGCTCAAGAGGAGGCTTCGGGGGAGGCACTTTCGGGATGAGGATGCGTGATGAGCTTGAACTTGAGGAGGTTGGAAGGCGATTACATAGGCACTACAACGGCGGTCGAGTCTTTGGCTACCACTAGGCCAAAGAGACAAATTAAACCAGTTGAGGAAGTTTGGATTGAGCGAACCTCACGAAACATTATAGGCGAGCAAATTTGGTTGAGTATGCTCTCGGTGGAGGGATGATGAGCGGTCACCTTCAAGCAAGCTATTAGAGATTCAAATAGCGAGAGATGGTTAGTTGCAATAGAGGAGGGAGATGGAGTCTCTTGGAAGAACCAAACATGGGAAGTTGTCCCATTGCCCAGGGAAGCATGCTATAGAATTTGTAAGTGGGTGTAAAAGAAGAAGGAAGATTTATCACGAGTCAAGTGGGTACAAGGTACAAGGCGAGATTAGTGGCCAAGGGGTTTTGCAGGAAAGAAGGGGTGGACTACAATGAGATTTTTCTCACGTGGTGAAGCACACTTCTATCCAGTGTATTGTTGAGTTTGGTAGCTCATGGTGATCTTGAGCTGGAGCAACTTGATGTGAAGGCGGCCTTCTTCTTGCGGTGACTTGGATGAAGAAATTTATATGCATCAACCGGAGGGTACAAGATTGAGGAAAGGAAAATCATGTTTGCTTGGCTTAAGGAAATCACTTTATGAGTGCAGGCGATGCGCCTCGGCTTGATTGGTACAAAGCGCTTTGATTCCTTTATGCTCAAGAATGGCTACTCCAAAAGCAAGTATGATTGTTGTGTTTACTTCCAACAACTTCGTGGTGGTGCATTTATCTATCTCCTATTGTATATGGATGATATGCTCATTACTTGTAAGAGCAAGGTGGAGATATATAAGTTGAAGTCTCAACTTGGGAAGGAGTTTGAGATGAAGGATATGGGGGCAGCTAAGAAGATCCTTGGTATGGAGATCAGGAGAGAGAGGTCAAGCCGAAGTTTATTCTTGAATCAGAAGGGTTATCTTGAGAGAGTAATAGCTTCGGTTTGGGATGCTGAAGATGCAAAGCCGGTGGTGACTCCATTGGCTCCACACTTAGAACTCTACAGTGGAGTCATCACCTACTACGGTGAGGAAAAAGCGGATGGCTCGAGTTCCATATGCTTGTGCGGTAGGGAGTTTGATGTATGCTTTATGGTTTGCAGCGCCCGACATTTCCGCGAGGCGATTAGTGTGGTCGGTGATTTATAGCAAATCCGGGGCGACCTCCTTTGGGAAATTTGTGAAATGGATATTGAGTACTTGAAGGGTACGGCTGACATTGGTTTGTGCTTTGGTGGAGGATCATATGGAGTTGAGTGGGTTTTGTGGACTCGGACTATACTGAAGTGATCTTGTGGTGGCGATCTACTCACGGTTATGTATTCAAGATATATGGTGCACGGTTAGTTGGAGATGATGCTACAAGACACACTTGCTTTATCTACCTCTGAGGCCAAGTATATGGCTATGTCGGAAGGAGTGAAGGAAGCTTTGTGGTTATGGGGCTTGTTGGAAGATCTAGGGATTGAAGCGGGATCACGGTGGACTTGGGATGTGGCCGGTTAGAGTCGCGATTCACTTGGCTAAGAATCAAGTTCACCATGCTTGCACCAAAGCATATTGATGTCCGGTATCACTTTGTGCGAGATGTGTCATAGAAAGAAGGCTCTATTTCTTTGTTGAAGGTGCACACTTGTGACAATCTGCAAACATGTTCACCAAGGTAGTACCAAGGAGCAAGTTCCAACATTGCTTGGACTTGCTTAATGTTAACAAATGCTAATGAGGGGCATTTGTGGTTGGGAATCAACTATATGAGTATGTGCTATCTGTTGGTCTTTCTCATGATGAGGTATACATGTTAAGTTCCACATTTGGAGTCAAATGAGAAGCGAGGTGGAGAAATTGTGAGAAGATGAGCCCATACGGGGTCCCATCTGAGGCTGTATAGGACCACCACGAGTAGTATAAGCGACCGAGGGAAGTGTCACGGGCCCATATCACGGGTCGTCAGGGCAATCTGAGCTCATATCACGGGCGAATCACGGGCCCGTATGAGGTGGACCGAGGGGGCGTAAAGGCTTTGTATACGGCAGTATATCAGATCATATAGAGGGACCTGAGGAGTATACGGGCCCACATACGGGCCGTATACGGGCCCGTATAGGGCGAGTATAAAAGCATTCCTGTTGCGGCTGAAGACCTAATCCGAAATCATCTCAAATTTGGGGCTAGAGCTGAGAGCTTGGAGGCTTGTAGAGAAGAGGAGACACTTGAAGAAGCATCAATGCGACAAGGGAGAAGGTGGAGATCAACTTGAAAGCTCAAGGAGAGTGCATAGTGAGTTGTTCTTGTATTTTCTTTGGTGTTTGCATCTTTGTATGAGTGTTGTTTCTTCTTGAGGCGAGCTTGAGTCTTGTTCAAGCCTCGGAGGTACTCATATCTAGTGGATTCCTGTTCCCAGCCCAGGTGGAGGCGTAGGCAGGTGCTTAGAACTCCACCTATATCTTGTGTAGTTGTGTGTGATTGTTTTTCTCTATCTTGCCCTAGTTGTGCATGTGTGTTTTGGAGATATTAACTTTGTGGGGTGTTGAGCTTGGTTGTGTAATGCGTGATTGGACTTCCATGAGGAGGGTTGAATTGTAGGTTCTTCCCCAGCGAGTTCTTATAGGGCTCACAAAGGGCTTGAAAGCGGCTTCGAGAAGGCGGCCACGATCCACGGCCTGGCCAGCGTGCGTTGGAGAAGGGAAGACGCCTCATGTGCATGCTTCTCTATTAATAAATATTAATTACAATTTTAACCGTCCATTAAAAGCGTGAAAGCTTTCCTCCAAGCGTTTTCTCCACAATGAGATTTCCCCATTCTAAGTTACGGTTTTTTTTATTTTTATTAATTGTCATGTGGCCTTCTCCCCTTCGTTAGATGGTTTCATTTAACTTCCATGTCAAATCTTGGCCATTGATGATATTTTAATAAACTTGTGCATGTATTCTCATTGACAATCTTAGTAAAGAACCCTTGAACTTTCTCATTATTGTTCCAATAACTAATTATATACTTGCATGAGTTATGGAAAAAATTTTGTATAGAACCCTGAGTTCTTTGAAAATTTTTGTACAATCCTTTGATTGTTCAACCATGACCATATGGACTTTTGATAAAACAACCTTGCACTTCTTGTTTATTGGTTCATCACTAAAATCACATGACACTTTAGTAAAAGTACCCTCCAAGTTTTCTTATTTTTGCATGCAAGTCATCCATGACTTCATATGGCTTTTAGTAAAGAGCCCCCAAATTCTTTTTATTTACACACCAGTCCTTTTGTGTGAGAGAACCACATTTTCTAATTGAACCATTCTTTCTGAACTTGCAAATGGGTCCCTGATGCCCCCACTTAATCCTAATTAAGGGATTCTCCAATTAAATCCCCCTTTCCACCCAAAATCCGATAATTTCCAAACATAAGAGACACCTCTAATTTTAAGAACCAACTAGAAGATATATATATATATATATATATATATATATATATATATATATATATATATATATATATATATATATATATTATTCCCATAAAAATTTATTACCTCCAACCTTAAGAATTTTCCTTTATTAACCAATTAATTAAGGAAAATAACTAGGGAAATTATCCCCAAAATCCTCGGATTTTACATTATGGGTCAAACATAGTTTCGAATTGAAAAGGAGAGAAAAAGAGTGCAAAGTGGCATATAGAGTGGAATGGAGCTTCAAGTCATAAAAGTATATTTAGATAATGCAGGGTTGCATGTAAGAGAGGCCTATGTAGTCATGCTGACAGGACCACTTACTGCTCCTATGGGGTACATTGGAATAAATTTGGCATTCCATGTCGACATGCAATAGGCGCCATTGCTTTAGGTGGTCTGAGACCCACTTGAATATGCCTCAGAATGGTTCAGAAAAGATGTTTACATGAAGGCGTACCAACATGTTGTCAACCCAGTGAAAGGCAGGGCATTCTGGCCATTAAGTGAAGAAGGTCCCTTACAGGCTCCCTATACTTAAGAGGATGCACGGAAGACATAGAAAGAAGAGGAAGAGGGAGGTATTAGAAGGTAAAAACAAAGAGCACAACAACATTGTCTAGGCGGTAGGGTCTTCAAGTGCAAAGTTTGCAAAAAGAAGGCTACAATAGGGAGGAGGTCCCCACAAAGAGTCAATGCATCTATAAGCATTGGCATTCCCTATCAATTATTATTTTCCACTCCTAATTGTTAATTTTGTTGAATAATTTGATGTGCTTTTTAGGTTACCAATGATAACCCCCCACACCCACCCACCCACCCACACACACACACACCAAGAAAGTGACAACTTCAATTACACCTCCTGCTGATGCTGGTTTATCTGAGCAGATAAGTCATCAGGGAAAATATGCACAAAAGGGAAAGAAGAAGACAGTAGCTGTCCCCAGTGGGAGGAAGAAAAAGGATTCTGCCTATTATGGTCGAATAAAAGTTCTGAGAGTAAGTAGTTCAAAAAATGTTTACTTAGACTTGCTTAATAATTTTGTTGTTTTGGAATGTCTGCATAATTCTATTGTTTTGGAATTATTTCATGCAAAGTCTTGGTTAAACATTACTTGAATTTTATCTCTCGTATGGTCTAGGAGTCGCCTTTGGTGAACTTATAGTTGGCGAGGGAAAGTGATCATTTATATATTCATATATATATATATATATATATATATATATATATATATATATAAATCTTATATTTGAGTTTGTATTCACTGCTCGGTGAATTTTATCTCTTACCATGTGTTTGACCTTCTCCGTTGCTTATTCTTACGTGGTCTAATGTTGAGGCAAGAGGATTGAAGAAAGAACACGAGATAGAATGAAAACCTTAGTCGGTATAGCACCTCAACACTTGAAGCTCCGGAACTCTCAAGCGCAACAAAGCATTACAAATCTTTTACTTGGCTGGAGAAAATTTCCTCAAGTTAGCTACAAGTGAATAGTTGGTTGTGGATTTATTTTTTTTGTGGATAGCGGGGTTTATTTTTGTTGTGGTTTTATCAAACCTCATGAATGTTCCAAGTTTAGTTATAATGGCCCATGTGTATTGTGCTTTGTTGTGGTTTTATATGGTAAAAATTGTGCTAAAAATGTATCTTTGGACTTATATGTACTTTGATGTTTGAGCAAGAAATTCCATTTTGGTGTAAAAGCTGTGTTGTTTGAGAAATGGTTGTTGTATTTGTATTTTAATTTCTTGAGAGGGCTCACAGGTACACTTTGGTTGGTGTTGTCCTTGAGATGAATTTGGATGCTTGTCAATGATTGCTAATTTTGGATTGATTGGATTTTAGATTAATTTGTGTATTGTTAAGATGAAATTGTCAACGAGATGAATTTGTGTATTGTCCTGCTTGGTGAACTTATAGATTAATTTTGGATGGATTGGATTGGTTTCGGGTTTAATTTGTGTATTAAACGACTTGTAATTGTCAACAAATGAATTTGTGCATTGTCAACAGATTATTAAACAAGCATCAGCAGATCTTGAGTTCTAGTATTGTCCAATGTAGTTGCCAATTTTGGATTCATTAGATTGGGTTTCATACTAGACAACATCTAATTGGATTGGGTTTCAACTAAACAACTTGTAATTGGATTGGGTTTTGAGTTAGAGAGAATTAATTTGACTTAATTGGTGCTTAAGACTTTACTGAACTTTCTTGAATTTGCCTTAAGGATCCGGATCCTCTCCTTGTTTTTTCCCTCCTTGTATTTCCTTGTTTTCAATCTTGGCCATTGATTTTAAAATCCAAAGGCCAAATGCTTGCTAACTCAGCTTTCCCTCATTGAATGAGTCTTGGAGTTGGTTATGTGCATTCAATGAGGGCAAAGCTTAGTTAGCAAGCTTTTGGCCTTTGGATTTTCAATCAATAGTCAGGTTAAAAATCTAGAGAGAAAAACAAGAGAGGATCGGATCCTTTGCAATTGTGAGTGGAACTCGTGTAGGTTCAATTAGGTTTCAAAGTTTGACTCATTTACTGACCTATTATGGGCACATGAATAGTAAAAAAATGACGACTTTGTATACCAAGAGAAAAAGGATACAAATATCTTAATTGTCTCATTATATGTTGAAAGAAGATATGATGGAGACCTACACGAGATGAAGTTAAAATTTCCAACAAATGGTATCGAGGAACTAGTAAGTTCATGTCGAGGCATAATGATTTTTGGGAATAAAGCGTAAGATAATAAAAAGATGAAAAAGGTTGACATTGAGTGCATGTGGTTTGTAAAGAAGACAAGGTTGAGGAGCCTCTAAAAGGAAAGAGAGAAAAACATAAGAGGCTAGGAGCTTGTAAAAGAAAGAGAGAGAAAGAAGAGGCGGACCGGTGAGTGGCTGTGAAAAGAAAGTTGAACTTGAGGGGGATGTTGGAACATTTAGTCCCATGCTCCGGACAAGTGAGGCTTGGGCTTTTTAGGTGGTGAGATCCCTCTAATCTCATGCATGATATATGGGCCCATGTGAATAGTAAAAAATGAGTTAAAATTTCTTACACTCCCTCTACTTTAGAACTTCTCCTTTGAATAACTTACGCAATAATGCTTATTGTCAAAAAAAATAAAAATCAACATGCCTTTGCACTTTGCATGCAAAAACTTATAAAAACACTCCTAGCAACTTGGTTTTCTTATGCAACTAATAGCTTCGAGGATACTAAGAATGATCCCATTTTACCACATTTACATGATTGAGGATGCATGGAAAAAACTCCATAACTCAATGAAACAGCTCATTGAATGTGTTCTCCGATGCCAGTTCAACATAACCTTCAGCTCATATACAGGAATCAATTCAATCATCCTATTGATGTGGATTCAGTGAACATTAAATTAATTCATCCTATTGGTGTTGATTCAGCCATCATATTTGTTTCATGACTTATAATAATAAATATATAAATAATATTTAATATTATATTTAAAAACATATCTCTAGAGTTATTTCAAATCTAACTCAATCTTATTTCTATGAAATTTGAACCTTACGGGAAACATTTTCTTTGCTTTTGTAAATCTCCAAATCCAAGGCGCCCATGTTCTCTTCCCACGACATACACCTACTTGGAAAACAAATTGGAAATAGTTATGAGGGGTAGTTGTAGAAATAAGATTATTTTCAAAACACATAATTTATGTTCATGATGAATTATATATTGTCACATTTTACTCTCAAATTCCAAAAGATTTTCATTTATAATTAAGCATTAATAGTTCCAAATTTAATTTGGTCTCATTGAATAGCTCATGATCACAAAATATATATTATCATTCAAGTATTATCTATTTCTAAACATCTTCCAGAGTATTCAAACATATACATTATATCATTCAATACTGGTTACATCAAACATTGGATGCATTTAAATTATTCACTGGAATATTAGACTTGCAACTAGCACTTCAACTTGAAGAAAGATACATCAAAGCCACCAAATCTTTTTTTTTTTTTTTTTTGATAAAAAGTAGATAAACCACTCTCATTAAGATAAGATAGCAATTCTTAGAAGAATCGAGGTACAGATTCATTGAACTCAAAACATAGATATATGAAATTCATGGAGGTAGCTGAGCACATCATTCTGTTGTGTTGTCTCTACATTTTTGAAGTAAATGTCGTCTAGTGCTTCTTTGAGGGGTCCTCTTTCCTAGTAAGCGTAAGGCTTTGCTTAATAATTGACTCAATCGTTAGAAGCTTTAGCCTCTTGGTCGCATGACTTTGCATCGAACCAAATAAGAATGTGAAAATAAATATTATGTATTAGTTTCATGAGAATATGGGTGTTTATTGTGGAAACATCTTTTATTTTCTCTCTAACCATATGCTCGGGTGATGGCCATCAACATTGTTAGGTTCCAACCAATGCGTGATATCTTTCACCAATTCTTTGGAGAAATTAAGTGGCTTCTAGTATTGTGGCGGGTTTGTCATTTTAATCCCAAATCACGTTTGTATAGGGATAATGGATAATTAGATGTGTAGTTTTCTAATTAGCTTGGTGCGTTGGTAGCATAAGGTTAAATCTTTTTTCATTTCCTTTTAGCAAGGTTTTTCAAGGGTAAGGATCTTGTCATTTCCATGGACATTAATTTTGAAGTTCCCCTAGAATTTGGGAGATTTAAAAGGGAGATTTGGAGAGAAGTAAAATATTGTTTATTTTCCTTTTTGAATACTCTTATTTCCAATCTCATGTCTATATTTATATATAGTGGATGATTGCTTTAAAAGAAAATGATCTTTGATTTCTTGCAACCATTTTATGCGATAGTGACAACCAAATGAGCGATTGTGCTTATTGACACATCTTCTACTTGGGAGTTAAAACTAAACTAAAAGGTTATTTTTATAAGAGGTTCAATGATTTACACAATCTTTTTCTAATCACAACTCAACTTATTAATATTATAAATCATCTAACATGTATACACATAATTCTCTTCTTCTCTAATTAGATGTCCTTTGTTGAAATGAAACTCAACAAAATTTGGAGTAAGAGTTGGTTTAAAAGTCACACGATAGTCAAGGTATAATTAATATATATATATATATATATATATATATATATATGTATATATATATATATATATATATATATATATATATATATATATATAGATATATATATGTATATATATACAACCATCAAATCAAGGGGTATATAGAAAGCTTGAAGACTTCATGTAACCAACCTTGGCAAGAAGCTATGATGGGAGTTGACCAAGTCAAGATAACTATAGATAGTTGACAAGTCAAAGGCATGAGAGGCGAGTCAACCGCATTGAAGACATTCCCACATGAGGAAGAAGATATTTACGGAGCTACAGTTGGAAGATTGGCTATTAAGCTATCTTAGCAAGGAGACTATTATATGGAAGGAAACTAATGGGTGGCAAACTTGGTAGTTGCATGGATTGAAAATTTGGTTTATTGATTGAAAATTCCATGCAAATGGATGCATGCTTTCAGCGATTTGTTTGAGAGATGATTTGGAGACTCCATTATTGGAAGGAAGCATCATCAGCGGTGACCGAGGAAATAAAGCTTGAAAGAGCTCCATCTAAGGATGATTGATTGAAGATTGCATGCATCTTTGATTGGAGATCTCATGCAAGTGGCAGTGATTGATGATAAGATTGGAGGCTAGATTTGGCAACTAATATGTGATTGATGAGGGTGATTGATGCATGCCAAATCATGGTCACATTTGGTAGTGACCAATATGGAATATGAGCCAAGGCAGTATGGTGAATCAAGACCAAGTTTGGAAAGAGATTGGTGGAGCCAATATAATAGCTCAACCTTGCATGATTAAAGATGAAGGTTGATTGAAGATCTCCGGGCCACATGGTGGGGTGCGACCCGTGATGGGCTGAGTACATGGCGGAGGCGATGGATCGGCTAGTTGCGTTGAGGTGGGGATCGGGTGGATCCGGCGTAGTAGACTTCGGAACTCAATCGGGGAGGGTTGGAGCCTGTGTGAGGTGAAGAGCAATAGATGTTGTAGCCTTGAGTGGGTTACCGTCGGTAGGGCGTGTTTGCGATCATAGGGTTAAAACTAGGTTGCAACAACCAAATGTGGAAGGAGTCCAATTTGGTAGTCGTGGTGATTTGGGAAATCCTAAAGATGGTAGCTGTCGTGTGAAGGAAGGGAGACATTTATATAAGACTAGGACTCAGAGGATTGGAGTGAGCCGTCTAGAGTAGTCCCTCAGGAGAAGGGTGATAGAGGTCATTGTCAATCAGAGGAGTGGGTGCTTATGATAGATTGAGTGAGAGAGACTCTTGTACTCTTGTCTCCCCTACATTTTTAGTGGATTGTCTTCTCCGGGCTTGGCCCCCCCAGACGTAAGCCGTGGAGCCGAACTAGATTACCAATTCTCGGGTCCCCTTTCTGTGTGGTTTGCCTTGCTTGTGTGTATGAATGTGTTAGTTATTCTCCTTGATAAATTACATGGCGAGTGAGTTGCAATGCGGTGTTTGCAACATATATCTTACAATGACGGACAACCAACCCAGCGGAACTTACACAAACAATTAGGTTCATTAGGTTAAATTGTATTATGCAGTTTTAATCTCCAACATCCATTTCAAGGTTTCTAGAAGATGGTAATAGTTTTGGCATAGCATGCTTGATGTAATTACGACAATAGTTTTGAGAATTAACCACTACATGTATGGAGATGGAAGGTCTATACAAATAATAGGTATAGCATGCAATGTAATTAAAAGGTCTATACAATTAGAGACGGATCGGAGGATTTTTTATTCAAGAGGGCAAACTAATATTAAATATAAAAAATATAATAAAACACAAATGCATCCAGCGGCGGATGTTAGAGTGGGGAAATGAGGCATTTACTTACTCAATTTTAAGAAATCATTGATATTATATCTATTTTTTTTAAATTTTTTTCAATTTGCCAACACTAAAATCAGGAAATATAATCTATATAAAAGTAATTAAAACATTATCTAAGGACTTATATGAAGAAATTTATTTTAATGAAATAATATTTAATTTTTTTTTACTTTTTCAATTTGCCCCACAAAAACAAGGAAATGAAATCTTTAGAAAAGTAATTAAAACATTATCTAAGGACTTATATGAAGAAATTGATTTTAAAAAGTTTAATTCCCTTACCTTTCCCCTTCCTCATTTTCTAACCACGAGATTGCGTAAATTTGCAGAGTCTTTGAGTTCCCCCTCTTCTCAAATTCTCAATTTCTCTGGCTCTCAAGTCAAGTATGTATTTTTCTAAAATTTTTTCATGTTTTTCTTTGCATTAGTTCTTTGAGATGCATGCTTTCTAATTTCTACCCATCATTTCTTTGGTTATATGATGAAAGCTTTACACTAGAATATTTTGGTTTTCATGTTTTTTTCCACCTATATAGGTTTTTCTTTCTTTTTTGGTATATAACTTATTTCCAACTTCAAATTAAATTATTTCTTGGGAATTTAAGACTATGGACAAATATATCTTATCAAGAGGAAGATAATTTTGGAGGAACAACCATCTAGTGTCAATACTGAAGTGATATGCTTTCAATCCTTATGCAAAAAGAAGAGATCATATTGAATTAAATATAGATGATAGTCTTCCCTTTGAGGAGATCACGGATTACAAAAAATTGCGGATATATCACCCCAATAGAGAGGAAGACAATGTTGAAAGGGGTTTATTTACACAAAAAGAATCCATATATCTTATATCAACCTTACACGCATAATTTTTAAGGAAAATAAAATTGTGGTAATGCACCACGTCGTTTTTAATCCCTCATGGTTCAAGATGTATGGTAATTGGGTGGTTTAGGAATATATATAGAGTATAGAAAGGATCACGGCATTTTAGCTTGTGACATTTGTTGCTATCTTTACATATATAGACTTGATGTTGGAGGGAACCGAAGCAGAGTAGGTGATTCTTTTGTGTTGGAAGGAGTTCACAAATTGGGAAAAGAAAAGAAAGGTTTGATATTATTCACATGTGTTGGAGGTCCTAGCTGATTGCTCACAACCAAAGCATGGAAGAGATGTAATCTAGATTTGTTTAAATCAAAAAGCAACATATCCAAGAATTTGCCTTGCCTTTACCAAAACAATTCGATCAAGCATGAGAAAATTATAGAAGTTCACTTAAGCTACTTTTGATGCTTGATTGTATTGGTTTCTCTTACAATCAAGAGTTTGAGTTATTTAAATTAGTGGTAGTGATGAAACTGAGAGGTTCTACATAATCAAAGAAAATTTTCTTGAACTTCTTACATTTCTTGCTTTGAATCTACCCAATGAAACACTATCAAAGTGTTGTCTTGGAAAATGCACCTAGAAATTCAAAATTGATAGCCACATGATATTCAAAAAGATATTGTTCCTGGCTAGCTGCGTTTAGGAAACTACCAATGTTTTTCATGGAGGATCTTGGTGATGGATTTTTTTCCATTTTGCCAGATAAGATCTAAATGTTCCCCGGTCAAAGAAAAGCGACTGTATTGCTTTGAGCAATGTGGATTCAAAGGGGCATGTAATTGATTGTTTTTCTTACGCTTTAGTCCATATGCGGTGACACGACCGCTCTCTATCCCTTAAAGCGACTGCATTGAGGCGATTGTTCTCTAAGCATAATTTAAGTATATCAAAGAATCACATTAGGCATGGCTATGATGGTGCAAACAACATACAAGAGGAGAATTTAATAGTCTTAAAACTTTAATAATGAAAGTGAATGCA